>JAJHZJ010000761.1:110000-207500 GCA_023548195.1 Bettongia penicillata ogilbyi
GAATGAAAAAATAGCGGACAATGTGAAATATCTCATTGGAAAAGCAATTGACCTGGAAAATAGATCAAGGAAAGACAATTTAAAAATTATTAGACTTCTTGAAAGCCATGATCAAAAAAAAAAGTCTCGACATCATTTTTTAAGAAATTATTAAGGAAAACTGTCCTGATATTCTAGAACTGGACAGTAATGTAGATATTGAAAGAATCCACTGATCACCTCCTGAAAGAGATCCCAAAAGGAATACTCCTAAGAATGTTGCAGTCAATTCCAGAGCTTCTTAAGTCAAGGAGAAAATATGGCAAGCAGCCAGAAAAAAAAAAAGATTTGAGTATTATGTAAACAAATCAGGATAACATAAGATCTAGCAGCTTCTACATTAAGGGATCAAAGGGCTTGTATCAAATGAGCTAGAATTATAATCAGCAAAATTGAGTATAATACTTTGAGGGAAAAAATGATCATTCAATGGAATAGAGGATTTTCAAGCACTCTTGATTAAAAGACCATAGCTGAATAGAAAATTTTACTTTCAAACAGAAGAATCAAGAGAAACATGAAAAGGTAAACAGGAAAGAAGTGACAGACTTACTAAAGTTGAACTGGTTACATTCCTACATGGAAAGATAATATTTATAACTCTTGAGACTTTTCTCAATATTAGGGTAGTTGGAGGGGTTATGTACATATCGACAGAGGGCACAGGGTGAGTTGAAGGGATGATATCTTAAAAAAAACAAAATTAAGGGGTGAGAGAGGAATATATTGGGAGAAGAAAAGAATAAACAGATTGGGAAAAATCTCTCACATAAAAGAGGCAAGAAAACACATTTTCAATGGAGGGGAAGAAGGGGAAGGTGAAAGGGAAAGAGTGAACCTTACCCTCACTAGATTTGGCATAAGGAGGGAATAACATGCACACTTAATTTGGTATGAAAATCTATCTTACACTACAGGAAAATGGAGGAGAAATGGATGGGAGTAGGGATGATAGAAGGCAGAGCAAATGTAAGGAGGGAATAATTAAAAGTAAATACTTTTGGGGAGGGACAGAATCAAAAGAGAGAGTAAAACAAATGGAGGCAGGATAGCAAGCAGGGAAAATATAGTCTTTCACAACGTGACTGTTGGAAGAGTTTTGCATGACTACATATGTATAACCTATACTGAATTGTATACCTTCTCAGTGAGGATGGGTGGGGAGGGAGGAATGGAGAGAAGTTGGGACTCAAAGTTTTCAAAATGAATGGTAAAAATTGTTTTTACATGCAGCTAAGAAATAAGACATACAGGTAATGAGGTATAGAAATCTCTCTTGCCCTAGAATAAAATAGAGGGGAAGGGGATGAGAGAAGGGAGAGGTGTGAAAGAAGGGAGGGCAGATTAGGGGAAGGGATAATTGGAATGCATGATCTCTTGGAGTAGGCAGAGGGGAGAGATGGGAGAATATTTGGAACTCAAAATCTGGTGGAAGTCAATGTTGAAAACTAAAAATTAATGAATTATTTATTTAAAAAAAGAATGGCCTGAGACCTTATTTTGTCTTTGTAACCCCAGACTCTAATAGATTGCCTGGCATATAGCAGATGTTTAATAATACCTGCTGATTGACTGACTGGTGGATTGAGTAGAAGAGATACAAGACAGATAATTCTCCAAAGTTTAAATGAAGAAGTAGAGTAGCATAAATGCACATAGGCATGAAGTCCTTAGGTTTACAGGAGGATGGGTAAAATAAATAGGCTGGGGCATGTGAACCCTAATGTCTCCTACACCTCTAAATATAGGATTCTACCATCTCCAAATCAGTCAGCTAAAATTGATTACAAGCCTTTTTATTGTTGACTTTCTATTAAATTCCTTTTAGCCTCTAATTCAAAGATCCTCTAACTTTCCACATGCAAGATAATATGCATATGATTATTATATATGCATATATTATACGTGTAGAATATATACACACATACGCATATGTCCATTTGCCTATGTGTGTATATATATATATATGAGTTATATGGGTATGCATACATCATATATCATATATATACACACACAAACATATCTTTATGTATATGTATAAAGGTATACATGTTTAATATCTTTATGTATATGTATAAAGGTATATTTGTTTCTGTATATACATACAAATCATATTGGAAATTAAAATATCTTAACATTATGAACATAGTTTTTCCCTCACAAACCTTATGAAAAGGATCCCAGACCATGCTTTCAGAACCACTGCATTAGAAAAACATCAAATTTTGACAATTCTGACATTTGGCCTCTTACTTATCAGATTGACAAACTATATAATATTCATTTAGGGACAAAATATAAATGTACAATTTTTTATTCTAAATATATTTTATCCTTCAGCATTCAAAAACAATGTTCACATCAGTCCAATATAGAGAACATAGTATGCAAGGGACAAAAATGAATATGCTTTGATAGTAAGTCTACTCCTTCATCCTCTGCATTCTTATTTTGCTACTTCTTGTGGACTACAAGGCCAAAGGAGCCCTCTACCAGTTAGCCATGGAACAATGATACTCACTGTGCGTATACTGTAATAGTTCACTTCCTGCGTCAGACTTTACTAATCCAATTACCTCCACATGAATTCTTCCTTATTCTTTGATGTTCGTTAGTAAATGTTGTGAAAGGTTGATTTCAATCCTAATCATTGTGTAAAAATCAGACACACAAAAGTACAACTGCTATAGTCTTTCTTCTAACAGTAGAAATAGTTTATTATTTGCTTTCAGTGAAATTGAAAATTTTTGAAAAAGTTCATTTATTAAGAGCATCCGTGGCTATGCATCTAGCATTTGCCTACATACCCAGGTGGAGAAGGAAATGGCAAACTACATCAGTATCTGTCAAGAAAGCCACATGGAAAGTATGGTCCCTGAAGTCATGAAAAGACAGACACAACTTAACAGCTCAACAACATATCAGAGACTTCAAAACAACCACAAAGAAAACAGAAAAGATAAACTCATACAAAAAGCCAAATAAGTGCTACTAAATTCAGTGTCTTCCCTTTATTACGTTTAATTATGTTTGGATTTTTAAGGAAAAGGAATTATACGTAACTGTGCATAATTGTTCAAAGAGTTCATGTTGCAACAGCTCAGAGTTTTCTTTGGAAAGAAAGTCATAGGCTTTGTAGAAGAAGATTACTCAGATTACATTGGAAGCTATTGCCTAGTTATATGGTCTTGAACAAGCTACATCTTTCCAGATTTCAGTTTCCTCGTATGTCAGAGGAGAGGGTTGGAGGGGATGACCTCTTAGGTAACTCCCACCCCTCACATTCTAGATTGTGAAGTCACACCATCCTCTACCATTCATTTGATATTTCAGTCCATGTGCTTTAGATTATCACACATGTACATATAGAGATAGGTGAATGAACTGATCGATAGACAGACAGACAGATAGATGATAGATAGGTAGATAGATAGATAGATAGATAGATAGATAGATAGATAGATAGATATATAGACAGATAGATAGACAGATAGATGATAGAAATATATACAATAGAAGTGAGCATGACAGTGCTGGGCTTCTTGAAAGAATGAGGGGAAATTCAATTCAACATGAATTTATGAGTGATTACTATATGTCAGACACTATGCTAAGTACCAGAAATTGCCGTTGTTCTGTCCTTTCAGTCATGTCTGATTCTCCATGACCCCATTTGGAGTTTTCTTTACAAAGATACTGGAGTGGTTGGCCATTTCCTTTTCCAGTTCATTTTACAGATAAGGAAACTAAGGCAAATGGGGAGTGACTCACCCAGAGTCACACAGCTAGTAAGTGTCTGAGGCTGAATTTTGAACTCATGAAGATGAGTCTTCCTGATTCCAAACTTAGTGCTCTATCCACTGCACCACCTAGCTATCCTTGGTACCAAAGATACAAAATCAAAAATAAAACATTTTCTGACTTCAAGGAAATGTTTCATTCTACTGAAAGAGACATGTACATAAGATAAGCAAATAAAATCTATACATAGAATATGTGTTTGTACCCATGTAAGATATGGATGCCTACAAAGGTTGCCTAAGAGTATAGACACAGTTCATGGGTGACATGAACAGATGTCTCTGGAATCTGGTACATCTCCCTTTAAGAAAGATTGCAGAAAAGGGACCTTGGCAAAGCACTTCTCCTTCCTTTGCCTCTCTCCAAGAGCGGCACTGGGCTTTATTTAGGTATATCTGATATTGTCCTTCAAATATTGTTAGTAGGGATACAATAAATTCAGAGCAAAAGCCACCTCCATAATTATTCTTAAGGGGAAGAGTAACCTTAAACTTCCAGCTGCTGAGTTAGCATCTTGGCACCAAGTGCTGGTTACACAAAAAACCATCACTAATAACAAATAGTGACTAAACTCATTTATCTAAGAAAACAGAAATTATATACATCAGAATATGCCAAAAAACACACAATAATGAATAAGATTTTTAAATGGGTATGAGACATGGGGAGACAAGGGGCCTCACAACATGATGCCCATTTTTTCAATGAAATATGCAGTGAAGTTCTCTGTTGAAGGGATAGAATCATAGGCTTGAGGGAAAAAAAGAGAAAATTCGAAACAACCGCTGTAGGTAATGTGACAGTCATTTAGTATCTTAGCACAAAAGAAGAGAGGGCCTAATCTAAACCAAGAACTTTTTTCTCTGAAGACTCTAGGGAGACAAGTTGAGCATCAGAGGAACATTGAGAAGCTAGCTTCCCCTAGGTGTGTACAGCTTCCAAAACCTTCCTTTCCTTACAGGGGTCTCTTCTGAAGAGTTTCTGGGGCCATAAATGGCTCCTCCCAAGAAACTCTGAGGCCGATTGTGCCCATTATGTAGGTATGCTACATCACGTAACATTCTCTCCACCAATTAGGAATCATGACATTTCCCTCCACAAATGTAACAGCATGCAAAATGCTCCAGGCTTGGTTGGACATACAGTTGTGTGGGTGGATATATATTTTGTGTGTGTGTATACACTCATGCACACATACACACATGCATGCACATGTTCATGCACACACGCATACACACACACAAAATATTTGATGGGAAGTGGGAAAAGGACTGACACCTGGGGAATCAGGAAATATCTTTTTTAGGAGCTAGTAGTATTTGTATTGGACTTTGAAGGGTTCCAAGAGATTTTAGTGAGGCAAAAGAGCATTCCAGAAATGGGAGATCACTTTACAAATTAGCAGATGTGGCAGATGGAATGTCATTTATGGGAAGGCTCATGGAGACCACTTTCATTAGAGTGTGGAGTAGCTGAGCTGGAGGTAATGTGCAATCAGCCTGGAAAGCATTTTCATATACAGAGTGCAAAAGACTTCATGTGCCAAATGGAAGGGTTTGACTGAAGCAAAGGGGAGCTATTTAAGTTTCTTCGGTGAAGTAGTCTATGCATATTTAATTTCTGTCTCAGTTGACCAGTTCAACACTGCTGTCAGTAGGGCCAATTTAGCTTGTCCTCCCGGGGCTCTGAAGTCAGTTCTGGTGGGCTGAAACCCCATTTCAGTAGATTGTGACCACCAAGGGAACTATGAAAGGGTCCTCAACCTCCTTTACAACTGGATTGGGATTTGAGGTGACCACAAGGCAGTGAAAGCCACAATCACTCAAATGTTTACTGAGTTTTTCCTCCATACAAGACTTGTGGCAAGCACTGGGAATGAAAAGCTGTCCCTGATCTCAAGGAGTTTACACTGTTAAGTGAGTCTCCCTGCTTCTCTATTAGATATAATATATACAGAAAATAACCCAGGAAATGTAGTTCCCAGGTGAAAGCAATATGGGCAGTGGAAAACAAAATTTATGTGACTGGTTTCCATGTTCTTTTTAGTCATCTACCCAGGCAGCGCTTTGCATGGACGGGCCAATAATGGTTCCCTTGCTATTACACAGTTACTAATATGTCACAGATTTTCTTTTTTAAAATCAATAGCAGATGCCCATAAGAATCCTTTTTAACTCTCCTTTATTTCTGGACTATCCCAGGGTGCCCACACACAAACACACCTTTAAAAGATAGGAATGAGGGTGCTGCTCATACCAGGGCAATAATATGAAGGTAAACATATGAACTGCTCCATTCACAGTCTGAGTAACTCAATCGCCGACCCTATCGTTGGGAACGCAGGGTGGTCTTTTTTGCTGTTTCATCTCCTTGTTGTTCTTTTCCTCCAAGGGAATTGCACATGCAATTTATGATAGTCACCTTCTATCTAGTGGTCTTCTTACTCTGCAAACCAGCTTTTCTTGTGCCAGCAAGGCACAAAGAAGAAAACAGAGGGATGGAAGGAAGGAATGCAAGAGAAGGGGAAAATGGAAGAGATGGACAGGAGCATAAGAAGTGAGAAAATTCAGGAGTCCAAAGTAGTTTAGCCTGTTCACCAATACAAAATGGATCGAAAACTCAAAGGAAAAACAAGTTAGAAAAACTAAATAATACGGTGTGGAGAGTTAGGGCTTGTTGTTGTTTGTGGAACAGTAGAGGTTAATTGGTTAAGTTTTAGAGGATGAAAGTAAGATCTCATTACAAAGCATTTTATACAGTTTATGAGATGAAGGACAGATAGAGGTCCATCCTTGGAGTTGGGTAAACAGAGATTCACAGCCTACCTCTGTTTAAGATGATGAACAAGCGTATTGCCTTCTCATCAGCTCCTGCAACTCTGTAATCTTCTTAATGCCACAGACAAATCTGCAAGACAATATGTTAGAGAGATGGTCATCTATAAAGGTAACTGAACAAAAAAAAATATCTGGTTAACATTATACCCCACATACTCATATATTATTTTTAATTAAAATCCTATATGTGACTATGCATAATAGTCATCCATTGGGCCAGATTTTAATGCTGTAAATGCTAAGACAAAGGAGATATTTCTGTGGCCTGGAATAAACTGAGAAGGCTTCTTGACTTGGTCTTGGTTTGGGTGGAAGAGAACTCCATGCATGGGACCAGTAAAAGGAAAGATAGAGCAGTGGGAAATTGTCACAAAGACTTCCATAAAAACCAACCTGAATTTTAGAAAGGGAAAGAAGCTTCTAGTATAACAGCCCTTGTGTTGCAAATAATGATACTGAATAGACATATACCATTTTCTTTCCTTGAACCTCCTAGAGCTAACTAGAAGCAGATTCAGGTCTCTTTGGATACATTATAAAGGGGGATGACACCCTCACTCCTCACCATTTTAGAGTAGACATTGGTATTGGCTCTGACTGATGGCCTACTAACCCCAGAAGAGGTGTTATACCACCAAAGAGAGATGGAATATAGCAAATTTCTCTAAGATTTGCTCTCTGACTTTTAATAGGCCCTGCCTGGTTTCCTTTGAACATTAGACATACTTTTTTCCACAAATTCTGTCTTCTTTCTTTAGTTCCCACCTTGGATTTGGGGTAATGTTTATATGATAGATGGTAGATAGTGGATAGTAGAGAGTGTGTTGAACTTTGAGTCAGAAAGAACTGAGCTCAGATCCCGTCTCAGACACTTATTAGCTCTGTGACCTTGGGCAAATTATTTAGCATTCCTTATCTGTAAAATAAAGGAATTGGACTCCATTAAGATCCCCTTGAATTCTATGTCTATGATCCCATGATCAATTTAGACAACAAATATATGCTTTATGCAAATGGGTAACTAGATGGGGACTAGAAATGATGACCTGTCAACTATCCAGTTGCAAATCTGAGAAGAATGAGTGAGGAGTCATTAAATTCTTCAAATAAAATTTTCAAAGAAAAATTACTCATTGCTTTCTCTAACTCATATAAAAGACCTTTAAATACTCAGCCTCTTTTTTTCTACAAAGAGTTGAGCTGGGACACACTCACGACACTGGCCTCATAAAATTAGCGTATCAGACAGGTCCTGAAATACAGAAAAGATCATGTCATTCTGCTGATCATTGCATTCTAGAAAGGAAGAGAGAACCAATGGACATGAAGACTGATAGTAAATAAAGAAAAACAATATCTAATCAAGTTCTCAATTGTGTAGAATATGAAAATAGAATACTAAGCCACACATGCATAAATAAGAAATAGGTGCACTAGGTTGCACAGTGGATGGAGTCCCAGCCCTGGGCACTTAACAACTGTGTGACCCTAGGCAAGTCATTTCACAAATGTTTGCCTCAATTTCCTCATCTGTAAAATGAGTTGGAGTTGGAAATGGAAAACCACTGCAGTACCTTTACAAAGAAAACCCCAAGTGGTGTCATGAAGAGTTAGAGAAGTCTGGAAACAAGTGAACAACAAACTGAAAGAAAAATATTCTTATATCTGAACTTGAGTATGTTCACTTACATAATCAGAAGGAATATAGGTGTAAAGTCAAGCAAAATAGGATCTTTACTGTTTTTGCTTTAGTGTAATCAAGAAGTATAATGCCTCCATTTGAATGTGATTAAAGAAGATCTTTCCCATCCAGGGATGGGCTTGCCAATTAAGGGGAGTTTGATTAGGGAAGATCTATGGGAAGGCCAACACCTTTTGTTAATGAGGCACTGGTTCTCAAGGGTTGTGATGCCCTCTGGCTCTAAAAAAGGTATAAATACTTTGAGTTGAGGTTTTACTTTGGGACTCACTAAGTGTTTGGCCAGAGATGACTCTGGGAAGCCACTTTGAAAATCCCAGCTTTGAAAACCCAGATGTCAGTGCTTCCCTCTCTGGTGATGGTCAGATAGTTGGGGTCCAACTGTCTGTTGAATTATGGTCAGGCAGAGGAAGCCATGTCTGCTAACTCTTTGATTTCTTTGTATTTTCTTTGAAGTTCAGGGTGGTAATTCCCCTGAAGTAGGTGAATTATATATGTGCTTGGTTAAAGGAATGATACGTGCACTTGATTAAGTGATTGTTAACTCCTCAGAAGTTGCCTTTCCTTTAAAAATGAAGATCTCAGAACCTGCAATAGCAGGCCCTGCTGTGCATGATGGGGTGCTTACTGTTACAATAGGAGGCTCCCTAGTACACACTGACTTGCTCCGGCCACTACCAAACAGCTTACAACAATGTGGCTTGAGCAGCATGACTGATAGTTCAGCAATAATAGATAGTTAGTACTTGTATCAAAGAACAATTTTCTTTGCATAAATCACATTGAGAATTGTCTACTAGAAAAATTCTTCATTAAATTGATGTACTTTGCCTTCATGTATTTTTGCAGGTTCTAAAATTGTATAGAATAAGTATTTAATAGGTGTATCTCCTGAAGTACTTGTGGGCCTTCAGAACAGCTACCTCGAATTCAAGGTATTCTGTGGATAAGCACCCACTCAAAAGCTTGTCTTATGAGCTCCCATTAATGATATACTTTTACAGATAGCCAGAGAGGACATAGTTAAAAAAAAAATTTTAATCAAGCAACTTAGCATATAATATGACATGAAAAGACCCCTTCAGCACAGGGGGTTACGTTGCCTCCAGGCTGCCATTCCACCAGTGGCAAAAGGTTCGAACTCAAAGAACTTCCAGTCCAGGGGACATTCAAGGAAAGTGTAGACATAGGGCACACAAACCAGCCATCATATGAAAATGCATACACCAGGAACCTATGTAGTCAGAGCCCACATATGGCAACACACATTTCAGGGATACTTGTGGCTAGGAGTTACATTTGGCCAGGGGATTAGATTTTGAAATCTTCTGAAAATGACATCATTCAGCTTTTTGTTGACTTAATATTATATGTAATATCTGTTACTGTTGTGATCATCGATGAGTGGCTCCACTGGGCATGTGCTGAGTTTGATAGCAGTCTCTAGGCTTCATTGTTTCAAGATTTCTGGTTACCTTGGCTCCCATTTCCCAAGATATGACAAGAAAGTCATTCCTGATACTGTGAGCTCCCTGACATGAGAGATTGTCTTTTACCTCTTTTCTATCTCTAACTCTTAGTATAACACCTAGTAATTTAATTACTAATTAATTTATTAATAATCACAAGAAAATCTTTTAGTCATTATTAGACGGCATGAATCACCACAAGAAAAGAAAGGCAATAGTCAGACAGACGTTCCCGGGGAGAGATGAATTAGTTTTTGGCTGCTTTGGTCTGGTGTTGAGTCAGAACTATTGCCCTGGACTAGGTGAAAATTCCATTTTCTGGAATGGTGTTGAGAGACTGTTCAGGTTTCACAGAAATACAACAATGAAGTCAGCTCTGTAGACCTTCACTATGGTATGCAGCCTAATACCTCTTCTCTCCTATGCTTTCTTTGGGAGCTTCCCAAATGCTGATCTAGCTCTGGTGATGCATACATCAGACTTATCATCTATGTGAACATCCCTGGAAAGTATACTGCCAAGGTAAAAGAGAGGCAAGATGTGAGGTGATGAAGGCAATGTGTGGTACACAGCGCTGGACTGATTATAGACTTACCCTCTCCAATCTAAACATTCTCATTCAATAAAAGCAGTGGTGGCCTGAGGCAAGACAAGTGTCAGGAGCCTCAATGTCAATTGACTGAAGTGCTTCTCCTTGGGTGCAGAGTTTGGTGTATAAATATATATATGATAGATAGATAATTATTATCACCTTTACCTACAACATCTTTACCTACTGTATCCTGGTCAGCCTTCTGACATTAGAATCACAGGTTTAGAGCTGGAAAGAACCTTAGTAATCATCTACTTCAACACCTTCATTTTATAGATGAGAAAAGTGAAATACAGAGAAATTAACTGACTTGCCCCAGGTCACATGAGTTTGAGCAGCAGAACTGGCATTTGCACTAGTACTATTCATTGCACTACACTACAATATCTACATAGTAAAAAGCCATGAAATTGTTACCTGTAGAGACCCCTTGTTTCTATGGGGATTGAACTTCAAATGTAGACTGTACTATATAGTGCCTGTCTTGAAGGGGTTTCTATTCTAGTTGGGGAAGTAAGATGTCCATACATGAACCAAGCAGAAATGAAATCCATGAATAATTCATTTCCTGATTGCATGGAACAGACTAGAACTTCTATACAATTATGCTAAGATTTCTTTCTCTCCCATATAAATGACCTTGTTAATATGTCTTTCACAGTTGGTTGACAACTTTCTTGTACTCCAAGGATTTATTATTTCTTGCTTCCGGCATAAAACTCTCCAAGTTTGAACACACAGGATTCAGTTGCAGCTGCAAAGTTACAAAAAAGTCATAATTCTATGCAAGGAATGCAGATACTTGGCCAGACCCCATCTTCTGCCTCTGTGGCTGATTTTTTTAAAAACCCTCTGACGGAACAGTCAGCGTTTAGTACCTTCAGAGCTCTCATGCCTTTCCAGAGCACATATGTGAGAAAAGAAAGAGACAGACACTGAGTTGGTCCAGAGAAAAAAAGAATGTTGGAAGTAAAGGAATCCAACAGAGAGGAATAAGGGCTTTTGTAGAGCAAAGAAAAGAATAGAAGACAGATAGCAGGAGGTTCAACTGAAACCAGCAAGAGAAAACTGACAGAGGTGAAAGGAAAAAGGATTCATGTAGTTATCCAAAAAAAAAAGGAAAGAAACAAATACAATCCATAGTCAAGATAGTGGAATCAATGACATTTGAAGAAGTTAAGTCCAGAAGAAAGAAAGAAAGGAGAGCCAGAAAGAAGTTGACATTTTTAGATCATTTATTCAAAGTCCTAAAAGCTATTTTTCTACTAGTTATTCCTGAGAATAATTATTCCACACCTCCCAATCCTATGTCAAAATTGAGAAATTTAGTGCTGGAAAGGACCTTAGAGACCATTTAATTTAATCCACACATTCTCCAGATGATAAAACTAAAGCATAGAGAAGAGATATAATTTATTCAGGTTATATATGTTGGAAGGAGTAGAGCTGGTATTTGAATCCAGGTTGCATATCTCCAAAATCAAAAGTCCTTTGTATTACTCCCCGTGGTGTATGTTGTCCTTTGTCATAAAATAATATGCTGACACTCTACTGTTAACGGGGTGGGGGGGAGAGGAGCACAGGGAAATCGGAGCACTTAAGAATGTTTTTTCCAATAGTCAGAACAGGTTACCTGGGTCACTCTACCAGAACCATGAATATTTCTTCAGCCCAGACATTTTCTGTCATTCAGATGCTACTAGTAGAACTCTCATGTCAAGAGACACACTCTCCTGACTTGCAATGGTCCACTATATCTAACCAGACCAGACCACTGTCTCTGGAAGCTAGAATCAAGTCAATTCTACCATTACTTCTGGGAAAGGATCTATCAAGAGACCACTCACTTGTTGGATCCACCATCCCTATGACTTCCAGACAAAAATATTTCCTTGGCTACTATTTCCTCAATGTGTCATCTCCAATTATAATGTATGCTCCTTGAGAGCAGGAACTTTTAAAAATATGTATCCCTAGAATTAAGTACACTGGATGGTAACTAGGTAATAATTAATAATATTTTTCCCATTCAATCAATTACCACTCATATACAGAATCTCAGAGGCTAGAGGGACCATGGGGTCCAACTCATACTTATATAAGGATCTCCACTGTAACTGACAAATGGCCATCAAGATTTCTCTTGAAGACCTTCAGGGAACAGGAACCATTGTCTCCTGCAGGAATCCATTCCAAATTTTGGTAATTCTAGTAGTCGTGAAGTTTTATTTTTCTTGAATAAAAGTTATATGTTCACCTTCACATTCTCTATAATTCAATGACATCAGCCAGCCCCCTTCCTTTTCCTTTACACAAGGCACTCCATCCCCCAATACATTTTCATTGACTGTCCTCTATGTCTGGAATATTTTCCCTCTTTACCTCTGCCTCCTACCTTCACTGTCTTCCTTTAAATCCAACTAAAATTCTACCTTTTGGAAAAAAAGATTTCCAAGTTCCCCTTAATGATAGTCTTCTTTCTGTTTATTATTTCTAATTTATCCCATATACAGTTTGTTTGTATGCTTGCATGTTACCTCTCCCATTCAACTATGAAATCCTTGAGGTTGGGAATGGTGTTCACTTTCCACTACATCAGCAGCCCTTTACCTAGTGCTTGGCACATAGTAGATTCTTAATAAATCTTTCTTGATTTGGTGACTTAATATTTGTCTTTTTGCAATTTTTGTTGACTGATCCTTGTTCTACCTCTGAAGCCAAATACAAATCAAGTCTTATTTACATTCCTTCAAAAACTTGAAGAAATCTATCATATTATTTCCATGAATCTTTCATTTCCTTCATCTAATTCTCATATATTTTTCATGTCTTCTCAATGTCTTTCACCATCCTGCTCACACTACACCAAAATCACCAGTTTAAAAACTCTTCCTAAAATGTGGTCCTCAGAAGTGAAATAGATACTCTAGATGTGCTCTCACCAGGGCTAAGAAATCCAAGGGACGATCATTTCCCTAGTCCTGGACACAAGAATGATCTTGAGCCTGTTTTATTAAATTTTAGCATTTATTAGCCAATAGAATGTGCTTTTTGACTGGTATCAGAAGTGCAGCTTATCACTGTCAAACCCATTTCTTTCTCTTTCCTAATGTTTGCATTTTCATATCTTGCAAGACAATTTATTAAGTTATACTCTTTAACCCTTTTTTAAAACTTTTATTCCATGCAATATGCTTGAAAAACTTACACACAGCTGTCCTAGAAGCTAAAAAGTCTACATCAGGGGCTTTTAACCTGTGGTCCATTAACTTACTTTCATATTGCAATATAATTGCTTTCCTTGGTAGCCTCATTTATTTTATGTTATGTCATTTTTTCAATATTTTTGTGTTATGTTATTCTTTTTATGCTCCATTTTTCTTTTTATTTGTTATTCTTTATGTTTTATATTTATGTTATTCTTTTAAAATCATGATTCTAAGAAGGGTAACCATAAATTTCACTGTCCCACTAGAAATGTCCATGAGAAAAAAATTGGCTAAGAACCCTAGCCCAAAGGAACTGAAATCCTAGTGTGGTTAAAATATATATTTATTTATTCATTAATTCATTCATTTATTTATTTGTTTGTTTGTTTGTTTGTTTGTTTTATGGGATATCCCCACTAGGTATTTCGAGATATATATCCCCACTAGGTTTTTCGAGATATATCTCGAAAAACCTAGTGGGGATATTCTGTGGCAACTTCTGATTTCAAGGAGTGTGATATTTAGCTAAACACAAGGGAATTGGGTCTAATTTGTCCACACTTTGCTTAGCTACTGTTTATTCTGTGAGGCTCATTTCCAAATATAAGTCCTAGTCTATTTTTCAAATCAATTTACTGTAAAAGAAGAGAACAAAAGAATGAGAGATAGGCTGAAAAATGATCCTGAAAGGGAATGTGTTGAGACAAATAATATTTTTGACTTCTTCCAGGCCAAGGGGATAAATGCTCTCATCAACCTCTTCTTAGGTGTCATGTTCTTTACCCAGATCTCAGCACACAGTCTGACATATACTTCATATGTCATATGCTTCATACTGGTTGGCTTGATTTAAGGAGGGGAAACTAGGAGAAGATCCCACCAATACAAACCTGCCTTGTATAATCCCATCTTCTGTCCCTCCAAGTTATGAGGTATGAGATAAAGAGATAGTTAATGAAGATTTTCTCAATGATGTCTAATGAAAAAAAGAATATAGCTGAAGACATTGCACAGGTTGGTCTATATGGATCTGAAAGTCCCCCTTCAAACTCTCAAATACTGTGGTTCTTATTCTCCCTTCCTGGTCAATCCTAGGACTGACACCAGTTCAAATCAATGAATTTCCTGTATGTAGAAGAGCTATATTTATCAAAAGGTATCTCTTTTGGATAGCAAACATTTAATTGATTGTTCCTAGTTCTTTTTGACAGAACCAAATGGAATGAGTCCAATCTCCCCTCCATACGACTTTACTTCACAGGTTGACATTTTCACTATTCAAACAGATCTATTTAGATGGTAGATTTAGATCTATTTAGATGGGTAGGAAGATACCCGGGCTCTCCTCAGTTTCTCTCAGTAGCAATATTAAATCAAGCCTCTAAAAGAATTCTGGAGCAACAGAATCCACAAAAAGAGAGGCGTGAAACAATGTTTCAGCCCAGATAACTCATAAGGACTTCAGGATAAGTCCATGTCATGTGGGTAAAAGGGGAGCAAAGACCAGGGCAGGTAGTGTCCACACAAGTCAGCGGGAATCTGTTAGCCACAGCACAGAGCAGCAAGCAAGACTCCATGGTTTAGGCTTAGCAGGCCAGTGGTAAAACGGACTAGCTGTGAGATCTCCAGCCCTAGTACAGCAGGCAAACTAACAGCCCCAGAGCCCAGGGCAACATAAGTGCAACTAGTCCAGGTCACCCTAGCACAGTGGGCAAGCTGCCAACTCCAGAGGCCCCATGCAGAAAACCAGTGGCTAGCCCCTGACCAAGAGGCTTGGGACGGTGTCTCCTGTACCCAAGAAGCAGAGCTCAACTTTTTAAAACAAGCGAAAAAAAAAGAACTCTAACCACAGAAAGCTACTATGGTGACAAGGAAAATCCATATACAAACTCAAGAGGACAATAATGTGGAAAACCTACATGGGAATCTTCAAAGAGAAAGAAGAATTGGTCTCAAGACCTTAAAACCCTCTCAGAAGCACTCAAAAATGATTTTAAAAATCAAGTAAGAGAGGTAGAAGAAAAGTTGGGGAAAGAGAAGAGAAATATGCAAGAGAATTATGTGGGAAAAGAGTCAGCAGCTTGGAAAATAAAATACAAAAACTGACTGAAAAAATAACTTTAAAAAATAGAATTGGACAAATGAAAAAAAAATCACTGAAGAAAGAAATTATTTTAAAAGTAGAATTGGTCAAATGGGAAAGAAGGTACAAAAGCTAACCAAAGAAAATAATTCCTTAAAAATCAAAATTGGAAAAGAGGAATCCAATGACCCTATGAGACATTAAGAATCAATCAAATTAAATCAACAAAATGAAAAAAGGACAAGAAAAATTAAAACACTTCACTGGAAAAATAACTGACTTGGAAAATAGATCCAGGAGAGATATTTTAATAATTATTGGACTACATGAAAGTCAAGATTTTTTTAAAAAAGAGCCTGAATAGGATCTTTCAACAAATTATCAAGGAAAACTGCCCTGATATCCTAGCACCTGAGGGTAAAATAGACATTGAAAGAATCCACTGATGACCTCCTGAAAAAGATTCCAAAATAAAAACTCCAAGAAATATTGCATCCAATGTCCAGAACTATCAGATCAAGGAGAAGATACTGCAAGCATCCAGAAACAAATGATTCAAATATCAAGGAGCCACAATCAGGATTACATAAGACTTATCAGGATCCACATTATAGTATTGGAGAGGCTGGAATATGATATTATGCAAGGTAAAGAAGCTTGGAGTATGACCAAGAAGCAAACACATAGTAAAACTGAGCATAATCTCTTGAGGGAAAAGATGAAATGAAATGGGAGGACTTTCAAACTTTACTGTTGAAAAATGAACAAAGCAAAATAGAAAATTCAGTCTTCAAATACAAAACTAAAGAGAAGCATAAAAAGGTAAAAAGGAAAGGAAAAACATGTTATTCAATAAGATTTAACCTGTCTTTCCTAAATGGGAAGATGATAATTGTAACCCTTCAGATCTTCATCTCTATTAGGACAGTTAGAAGCAGTATACATAGATAGAGGATCTGGGTATAAATTGACTTTGATGTGATGATATTAAAAAGGGAGGTTAAAAGAATTGTACTGGGAGAAGAGGAAAGGAAGAGGCAGAATATGATAAGTTATATCACAGGAAAAAAGGCACAAAAGTCCTATTACAGTATAGGGAAAAAAAGAGAGGGGGTGAGCATTGCTTGCACCTTACTCTGATAAGATTAGACTCAAAGAGGGAATAATACATGCATTAAGTTGACTATAAAAATTTAGCTTATCCTATAGGGAAGTAGAAGGGGAAAGGGGGGAAAAGGGGGAAGGATGGGACTGATAGAAAGGAGGACAGATGTAGAAGGAGAAAGAGGAAAGAAAAGTGGGGGCTTATAGAAGGGAGGGAGAGTGGAGGGAGGTAGTGATTGGAAGCAGAATTCTGGTGAAGAGTGATGGAGCGAAAGAAGAGAGAAAAGTACAAACAGGGAGGAAAATAGAATGAGGAAAATACAGTTAGTAAGCACAACTGAATGGGAATGGAATGAATTCTACCATAAAATTGAAGCAGACAAGAGAGTGGATTAAAAAGCAGGATCCTACAATCCTAAACAATCATTTAGAAAAAAAAAATTTGAAACAGAGAAATACACATAGCATAAAGATAAAAGACTGGAACACAATATATTATGTTTTAGTTGAAACTAAAAAGAAATTTAACAATCCTGATCTCAGACAAAGCAAAAGCATAAATAGATTGAATTGTAAGACATAAGGAAGGAAATTGTATCTTGCTAGAAAGTACCATAAATAATGACATAATATCAACACCAAATATATATGCACTAAGTGGTATATAGCATCCAGATTCTTAGAGGAGAAGTTAAGTGAGTTATAGGAAGAAACAGACAGTGCAACTATGCTAGCGTGGGAGCTCAACCTCCCCTTCTCAGAACTAGATCCATCTACTCACAAAATAAACAGAAAGGAAGTTAAGGAGATGAATACAATTTTAGAAAATTTAGATAGATAGACTTCTGGAGAAAACTGAATGGGGATAGAAAGAAATATACCTTTTTCTCAGTGGCTTTTACTTATAGGGTATAAGAATTTCACATTTAAATGCAGACAGGCTTCCTTTTCAGATTATGATGCAAAAAAAAACAAAAACAAAAACAAAAAAAGTAATAAATGGCCATGAAAAGATAAGCTAAAAATTCATGGGAAACTAAATTATCTAATCCTAAAGAATGAGTGGGTCAAACAACAAATCATAGAAACAATCAATGATTTCATCAAAGAGAATGACAATAATGAGATTATATACCAAAACTTATGGGATGCAGTCAAAACTGCTTCTAAGTGAAATTTTATATCTTTAAATATATATATGAATAATAGAAAGAGATCGATAAATTGAGCATGCAACAAAAAAAGCTAGAAAAAACAAATCAAAAATCCCCAATTAAATACAAAATTAGAAATTCTGAAATAAAACTAATACCTGGTTTAATGAAAAAAATATATAGGTAAGTGTTTGGTTGATTTGATTAAAAAAGAAAGAAAGAAGAAAACCAAATTGCCAGCATCAAAAATGAAAAGAGTTAATTTACTACCAATGAAGAAGAAATTAAAGGAATAATTAGGAGCAGTTTTGTCCAATTATACACCAATAAATTTGACAATCTAAGTGAATGTATGAATGTTTACAAAAATACAAATTGCCCAGATTAACAAGAGAGAAAATAAAATATTAAATAACCCCACTTTAGAAAAAGAAATTGAGCAAACTATCAATGGACTCCCAAAGAAAAAATCTCCAGTGCCAGATGAACTTACAAGTGAGTTCTACCAAATATTTAAAGAACAATTAATCCCAATAATATACAAACTATTTGGACAAATGGGTGATGAAGAGGTCCTACCAAATTCCTCTTATGACACAAATATAGTGCTAATCCCTAAACCAGGAGCAGCCAAAACACAAAAAGAAAATTAAAGACCAGCTTCCCTAATGAACATTGATGCAAAAAAATGTAAATAATATATTAGCAGAGGTTACAGCAACTTATCAAGAGTATAATACACTTTAACCAAGTGGGATTTATAGCAGGAATGCAAGGCTGGATCAGTATTAAGAAAACTATCAGCATATGTGACATATCAATTTAAAAAAACAAAAATCATGGTTTTCTCAATAGAAGCAAAAAAAACTTTTTGACAAAATACAGCACCCATTCTCCTTAAAAATACTAGTAAGCACAGGAATAAAAGGAGTTTTCTTTTAAAATGATAAGCAGCATCTATTTAAAACCATAGCAAACATTATCTATAATGGGAATAACCTAGAAGTATTTCCAATAACATAGGGTGAAATAAGAATGCCATTATCAACACTATTACTCAATATTGTACTAGAATTATTAGCTTCAGCAATAAGAAAAGAAAAAGAAATTGAATAAATTTGAATATGCAATGAGGAAATAAAGCTATACCTCTGCAGATGATGTGATGATATGCTTAGAGAATTAACTAAAAAAGCTACTTGACACAATTAGCTCCTATAGAAAATTTGCAGGATATAAAATAAATGCATGTAAATCATTAGCATTTCTATGCATTACCAAAAACCTCCTCAGTCACACATGGAAAGAGAAATTCCTTTCAAAATAACTGTAGACAATATAAAATTTGGAGGAGTCTATGTGCCAAGACAAACCCAGGAACTCTACAAACACAAATACAAAACACTTTTCACTTGAATAAAGTCAGTTCTAAACAATTAAAAAAAAACATCAATTGCTCATGGTTAGGCTGAGCTAATATGATAAAAATGACAATTCTACTTAACTGGAAATTCAACTACTTCACACGAATACTCCATTATTCCAATTTGCTTATTCACTGTCATACCAATCAAGCTACTAAAAATTTATAAATCTAGGGAAAAATAATAAAATTCATCTAGAAGAATAAAAGGTCAAGAATGTCAAGAGAATTAATGGGGAAAAATGTAAAGGATGATAGCCTCACCATAGGAGATCTAAAACTACATTATAAAGAAGTAGTAATAAAACTAAGAAATGGAGTGGTGGTTCATTGGAATAGTCAAGTAAATGACTAAAGTAATCTACTATTTGATAAACCCAAAGATTGCAGTTTCTGGGATAAGAAGTCACCATTTGATAAAAATACTGCTGGGAAAACTAGAAAATGTATGGAAGATATATATATATATATATATATATATATATATATATATATATATATACATATTCATATACCAACATCTTATATGATATACCAAAGTAAGGTCAAAATATGCACATGGTTAAACCCAAGGGATGATAACATAACCAAATTGAGAAGGCAAGGAATAGTTTGCCTGTCAGATCTATGAAGAAGAGAAGAACAAGAGGGATTACATCATCATGAAATGTAAAATGGATAATTTTGGTTATATTAAATTTAAAAGGGTTTACACAAACAAAACCAATGCAAGCAAGACTAGAAGAAAAGCAGAAAGCTTGGAAACAATTTTTTACAACCAGTATTTCTGATAAAGGCCTCATTTCTTAAATACATAGAAAATTGAGTCAAATATGTACGTATAGAACTCATTCCCCAATTCATAAATGGTCAAAGAATACGAACAGGTACTTTTCCTATGAAGAAATTAAAGCTATCTGTAGTCATATGAAAAATCCTCTAACTTACTGTTAGTTAGATAAATGTCAATTAAAACAATTCAGAGGTACTACCTCACACCTATGAAACTGACCAGCATGACCAAACAGGAAAATGAAAAACATTGCAGATGTGGGAAAATTTGAACACTAATTCATTGTTGGTGGAGTTGTGAACTGATCCAACCATTCGGGAGAGCACTTTGGAACTATGTCCAAAGGACAACCAAACTGTGCATATGTTTTGATCCAGGAATGCCATGACTAGGTCTGTATCCAAAATAAATCATAGAAAAAGGGGAAAGGACCTACATGTGAAAAATATTTATAGTATTATTTTTGTGGTGGCAAAGAATTGGAAATTGAGGGGATGTCCCTAACTTGAGGAATGACTGAAGAAGCTGTGGTATATAAAAGTAATGGAACACTATTGTGCTATATGAAATTATGAGCAAGCAAATTTCAGGAAAAAAACTGGAAAAATTTAAATGAACTGATGCGGAGTGAAGTGTACAGAACCAAGAGAACACTATACACAGCAACAGTGGCATTTTGTGATGATTACCTATGACAGACTTAGCTCTTCTCAGTAACACGATAATCCAAGACAATTTTAAGACTCACGATGGCAAATGCTAACCACAGGCAGAGAAAGAACTATGGAGTCTCAGTGTAGATTGAAGCGGACTATTTACATCTTCTTTGTTTTTCTTTTATTTTCTCATGGTCCTTTTTGTTCTCATTCTTCTTTTACAGCATGACTCATGGAGAACTATGCTTCCATGGTTGCACATCCATAACCTATATCATACTGTTTGCTGTCTTGCAGAGGGAAGATGGGAGGGAAAAAAATTGGAACTCAAATTTTGTTTTAAAATGTATGTTAAAAACTATCTTTACATGTAATTGAAAATGTAGAATACTATTTCAAGAAAAAAAAAACAGATCTACTTAATTGTAAAATAGAACTTGAACAAAAAAAAAAAGATTGTCTTTCCATGATGAAAAGGTATAAAGTAGACAAAACTGATCAGAAGTTTCTATGTTACAGTGATGGAAAAATTGTAGTAAATGAAACATTGTAGTTTTCATACCTGGAAATAAAGAAGTCAAAAGCATGGAAAATTCAATGACTTCACACAAATACTTCATTATTTCAATAGATCTGTGAGTTTACTCATGAGAAGGTTCTCTCCAAAGACATATATCAAACAGTTCATCCACACCTGACTATCCTCTAAGATATTTGTCTGTTACCTCCTATATGTGTACTACAGGAGATTCACCTAGTGTGAAAGGGGTCTAAAATCCTATTCTTATGTCTCATTATACTACAGAGGTAACCCTAGCTTCTAAGAGAATATGCTAGAGAAACGTAGCTATGGTGGGGATTTTCATCACCCTGAAAGTGTTTCACACATGGTAAAGGCCAGAGAGAGACTCTAGTTTCAAAGGATCAGCCTAGTTTAAGTATGTATGAGTTCACTGCCAGTAGGCTGGCCACTTGGTGTTGGATTCTTAGGCCATGACATTTTATGAAACAAAATGGTCCTCAGTCCTGTGTGGCTTCTGAAGTGGTGGTACTAGGCTAATAGAAAAATGAGATGCCAAGAAAATAAATTCTTTTGACCATTTATCAACTTCATGTACAGGTGTTAAGGCATTATTTTTTTTTAAAAAATCATTCTGAACTTTTCAAAAACTATGGTGATTCCTAAGAGATGAATTGTTATCCCTAGGAAATCCCCATGTCCATCTTCAATAATTGCTGTTACCTTTTCAATTCTCCTGCTCAGTGTTAGGAAATCCATTACTCAAAAACTGATTATTATTTTCCAAAACAACAGGTTTTGCCAAGTTTGAAGCATTCTTAAACATGGGTTTTCAATTTCAACTTAAGCTCAGGGCCTCTTGGCTCTCCAGCTCATTTACTCTTGGCAAAAATGCGACTTCCTTATTTTAAGACAAAAGGCTCAAAGGTTTCTTTGATATGGAACAGTTCTTACAAAACAACACGCCTGGTGTGTAAGAAATTAAGTGACTAAAAATGGAGTGGATTAAATTTGTCATAAAATAGGCATGATTTCAACACCCCATTTTGATTTCCATAAGAATACAATCCTACTGCCCCCATACCCACCCGTGGTCCATGTTGGGATACATCTTCTGACTCTTAAAAAGGTAAGAAAGACCACTTTAAAAAGTTCTTGCCAAATACTGGTCCAGCGTTAGTTTGGGTCAGTGTAGAACATGGGAAAGCAAGGAAAGCCAGGTTTTTGTTTTTGTAGGACTCAATCAGTTCATTCATTCCTGAAGAACATGTAAGTGGCAGCTCCCCTTACCAAAGTTGTGTAAGTTTCAACGAAACTTAGTAGTGTGCTCAACTCAATCTCCCCAGTGCTTACATTCCTCCATATTTTGTGAGGAAGCCATCACAGCTGGAAGTTAAAGCAAGGACACTTAGATCTGAAAACACAATCATTAGTGGCAGAGCTGAAGTCATTTTTCCAGAAGGATGTTCATATCCCAATTGCATGATATCAAGAGTCTCAGCTAAAGACCAGTTAAAGGGAGACAGCAACATAATTCCCAGAGAGTCCATTTTAGTTCAACTCTAACTAAGCCAATAACTTAAAATTTCTAACATTCCTAAGCCATTACAGGTACAACATTTACCACCAACAAAGATAAACTTAAAGAGAAAAATAAAAGAAATTCTACCCTGCTTCCTTGCAGAATTTTGTTCTGTCATTTTCACCAACTACTATCCAGCTATCTTGTCCACAAAATAGAGAAACTGGATTTCCTTTGAAGAAGCGTTTAAGGCCAGAGGTTCTCAATTTTTTGGTGTATTGTGAACCATTTCTCATAATGTTTTTAAGTATATAAAATAAAAAACAGACTATAAAGGAAACTAATGGCTAGTTAAAATAAACATACAAAAATTAAGTAGAATTATTTTCCATCTAAGTACATGGGCCCCTTGAAATCATCCATGGGTTAAGAACCCCTATTTTAACTGTCTCCTCTCCCCCATTCTTCCCTCTCAGGATGGAGCTGATCATGACAATTGGATCAAATTTGAGTTCTTCTCAACCCAGTTAATGAAATTACCAAATAAGTAAGTAACTACAACAAGAAGATGTTAATGTCTTGTGTGCGTTCATCCTTCGTTGCCAAAGAAGACCATGACATCAGAGAAATAATGACATGACTTGTACTTGACTTTGTTTAAAGTGAGGGAAGGCTGTGCAGGTCACCGGCCTCACTTCTCCTCCAGAGCTATCCCAGTCCAGTGAGCAGATATTCATCAGGATGACTGGAGATGACACAGGATGAGGCAATTGGGGTTAAGTGACTTGCCCAAGGTCACATAGCTACTAAGTGTCAAGTGTCTAACGTGAGATCTGAACTCAGGTTCTTCTGATTCCTGTACTGGTGCTCTATCTACTGCACCACCTAACTGCCCTAATGTCTTAGACCAAATGCAAAGAAGGATTCTTATTGTGTTAGCTCTTTCTGACTTTCATTCCAACTCTTACCTTTGATAGAATTTGATGAAATTTAAGAAACTAGCCATTGGTTGGTTGCAGACAACACTCCCTGACCTCAGACACTTACTAGCTGTGTGACCCTGGGCTGCTAAATAACTCCAAGCAATTCTCTACCAAGTTAAAAAGTTAAAAAAAAGTACCTATCCTAAATCCCTCTTGCCTTGTGTAAAAATTCTGCTCACTCTTCTCTATGGAATTTTCCTTTATATACTTAATATGTTGTTGAATCATATCAGTCATGTCTGATTCTTCATGACCCCATTTGTGGTTTTCTTGGCAAGGATAATGAATTTTTACAGATGATGAACTGAAGCACACAGGATTAAGTGACTTGCCCAGGGTCATACAATTAGTAAATGTCTGAGTTTGCATTTGAATTCATGAAGATGAATTTTCGTGATTCTAAGTCCGTTACTCTGTCCATTATGACAGTTTGGTGTCTATCATCTCTTCTGCCATTTATTCTGTCTAGAAGACCAAATAACAGGACTACTAGGGGGCAAAGTGGATAGAGCAACAGCCCTGGAGTTAGGAGGACCTGAGTTCAAATCTGACCTCAGACACTTCCTAACTGTGTAATCCTGGGCAAGTCACTTAACTCTGATTGTCTCATAAAAAAAAGAGGTCCAAGTAACAAATCATTAAATTTCCACATTATATCAAATTACTTAAACTGGGGCCCTACCTACTTTTTACAAGTGGATCACATTTGATGATAATTGAATTTCTAGTAACTGTAAGAAGAGATGAACACATTCAGAAGTCAACCTGAAAACAGGTGTTCTAATGGTCCCTGTAGAAAGGGAGAGTTGTTTTTAAAACTTTCTAATCTGTCTTACTAATTCCATCCCTGCTCTTTGCTCATTTACTTTGGACTCCTGCATAAACTGACTTTCAAACCAATTCAACTGAAGAGTTTTAAGGCACTGATCTAATAATATCTTTAATATAATTTTGTATAATATAAATGTTTACTACAATCTTGAATGTCCCTAAGGTTCACAAAATAAAAATTAATATAGCTCATCTGGAAAGAATAAATAAGACAGAAAGAAAAGGAACAAGTGCCTATTATATACCAGGCACTTAGCCAACTGAACAAGTCCCCTGTGCAACCTGATTGCCAGGTATTCTCCCTATATCTTCCCTTTTGCTAAATACTAAGCAACTAGATGATTCAGTAGATAAATCACTGGGCCTGGACTCAGGAAGACTTGAGTTCAAATCCATCTGGCTGTATGACCCTGAGCAAGTTACTCAACATTTCTGCCTCAGTTTCCTCAACAATAAAAAGAGGATGATAATGGCACCAACCTCAAAGAATTCTTGTGGGGATCAAATGAGATAATATTTGTAAAATGCTTACTTAGCACAGCACCTGGAATGTAGTAGGTGCTTAATCAATGCTTGTTCCCTTTCCTTCCCCCTCCAAAATTTAAAAAAAAAAAAAAAAGGATTTTTAGATATAGTAAAAAGATAGTAGAAAGATTGACTGGAATTTTTATCCTTTTTTTACTTAATAAAACAGTAAGGAAATTCCATTTTCCTAATTATCTTTAGAATTAGTGGCAAATACAAAATATTTTAAACCTATTAACTGGAACAGGTTGGCGTTCACCCCACAATTTTAAGAAACCCTAAGAAGAAATGGTGTGATTCTTGGTCAGCTATATACACCAACAGCCACAATGCCAAGATGAGCAGATAGCGTTTTCACCTCCATTAGTAAGATGAATTGCAGCGAGGGGAACTCTAGTAATTACAAATCCCTGCACATCATTTCTATAGACAAAATGTGGGAAAAATAATAATCATGTATAGTAACAATAAACATAAGAAAACAACGCTGAGAAGACAAGGAGCAGCCCATCTTCTGGAAAGAAAATCATGCTAATTCATCTGCTACTGTTCCTTAAAATAAGAACATCACCATGTGGAAAAGAAGAAACTGGAGAATGTAGGCTTTTAGAAACTCCAAGAGAAAAAACTTAGAGTCAAAGAATTTATGTTTAAAGTCTGGCCCTGCCACTTACCACCTATATGACCTTGGGCAGGTCATTTAAACTCAACTGTTCGTCTGTAAATGAGTCAATTGGATTAGATGTTTTCTGAGGTCCTTCTCTGCGCTCAATCAAGAATCATCATTCCTCAATCGAAGATCAAATTTCTGCATTTTTTTGTTTCTTTTATTTTATTACTATATAATTTTGTCATTTTTTTAATGGGCAAACAATGGGTTTCCTAATATTTTACCACACTAAGGGCAGTAATAGTGATAAGAAGGGAAAAGCTGGATTATGTGGTCCAGTCTGTAGTTACAGAAGCGTGGAAGAGCAATTTCTTTGAGGAATTTGTTCTAGGCTTGGGTTTATTTATCTAATTATTTAGAAGAGGAAATGAACAAGGCATCTTCAAGTGTTCAGGTGTCTAAAAGGAGATACAGGGAGACAGAGAGACAGGGAGACAGAGAGACAGGGAGAGAGAGAGACAGGGAGAGAGAGAGACAGGGAGACAGACAGAGAGACAGAGTAAGAGACAGACACAGAGACAGACAGGAATGAGACAGAGACAGAGAGACAAAGATGAGACACACAGAGAGACAGAAAGGCAGAGACAGAGAGAGATAGAGAAACAGACATACAAAGACACAGAGACAGATGTTTCAGGATAAGAAAGGATGAAATTTTTGAAAACAGAGAAAAGTATTTACATCACCAATTGCACAGTGATAGTTTCCAAGCTGTGAAGCACAACCCAGAAAAGAGGATTTGGGAGTCCTAATGAACAGTCTGCTGTTACTAGAAAGGCCTAGAAAACACTAGACACTAGCAGAAAGGGTTTTAAAAGCATAAGATATCCTAGTCTTTAACTAGCTTATCATGTGTCTAAATCTAGAAAATTATGTACAATTTTAATAGCCACAACATGTATGTGTTATGCTTATAAAGTAAATAATGACAGCATTTATATAACACTTTAAGACTTACAAAATACAAATAATATCTCATTTGAGCAACAGAGGCCATTGGTGAATCCCTCCATATTCTCATCCCAATAGAGAATGTATGTACTGGCTGGTGTTGAGGCCAGCTCAACCCTCAGCTCAGGTTCAAGATTGAGGCAAAGGGAGACATTCACAAGTCACTGAATGAGAGACTGTTCTTGCTCTAACACAGTGAAAACATGCAAAAGATTACAATGGCAGAGAGAATTCTGGGAAGATGGCAGAGTAGGCCAGAAAATTCCAAGCTCTACAGATTTGTGCCACAAATGAGATAATAATAGCACCTCGGAGTGAACACAGAGGGTAAAAATAAATAAGAATAAGGGCAGAAGAGCCCCAGTCCTCCTGGGACAATTCCAGAAGATCTGAAGAAAAGTCCTAGGATGATGTTTAGTCTCTGTGAAGAGTTAACACCTCCAGGCTAGGCCCACTTAACAACAAGGAACAAAGCCTGCGCAAGCCTCTGAGCTGGAGAAGATTGAGGAAACCTCTGCTGACAAGGAACTCCAGCCCCAGAGAGGTGGGGGTGGGGGCTGGTGAGAAGGAACCACAACACAACCAGTAAGTGCAGAGGCAGTTTGGGGGATGCTGCTGACTGTGGGAACTTGGAGGAGGCTGGAGGTCTTGGTTTAGAGTTCCAGGCCAGAAGAGAAAACCAAAGGAGGAGCTGAGGCCACAGGCACCATCCCCCATGTCCCAGAGCTAGTTGTGATTACAGAACCTAAACTTCTACAAATTAAATAAATAACAGGCAAAGGAGGAAGAAAGGACAGCTACCCGGAGTCTCACCTAGCAGAGGAACCTTCTTCCAAGCCTACATAGATAGATAGATAGATAGATAGATAGATAGATAGATAGATAGATAGATAGATAGATAGATAGATAGATATAGATATATATGTATATATACACTTTTCAGAGCTGGTGGGCAAGACCATTGTGACCCAGTGTCTCATTAATGAATAAAAGGTAGGGGTCTTTCTATAGAGCAAGCCTCCTCTAATCAAGCTTCCCTTAACGGACTCCAGGGGAGGTCTATTGATGGACTGGGAAGATCTAATTCTAATTAATATTACAGCATGGTAGAGGCTACAAGTAAAGTAGAGGAGTTAGGAGGGATAGGAAATAAGATATATGCACAAACATAAAATAAAGACCTGGAGTAGAATCTGTTAGGGAAAAAGAACAGGGGTAGTAATCATGATCTTGGACAAAGTTAAGACTCAAATAGATTTAATCAAAAGAGAAAAATAGGTAAACTACATTATGTCAGCCATATTTGTAAACATTGTTTTGGACTGTTTAAAGTAAGTGGATAGTATAAAGTTGGGACTGTCTCTATTTTATAGGAAATAATGAGGTGGTGGGCTTGGAATAACATGGAAGCACTCAGACTTATGAAAGTTATCCACCCTTAGAGAAACAGATGACTAAGTATACTACAGTCTTACGTAGATGCAGATGAATATACATGTCTATATATGACTATGATTATCGATATCTATGTGCATAAATTTATACATGTGTGGGTGTATGTATGTTTGTCCATATAAGTATATTTTGAGTGTATATGTCTATATACATCTACATATGCATATGTGTACATATGTGTATTATGCATGCATATGTGTATGTAGCAGTAGATATATGTGTGCTTAATTGTAGCCTTGTGGGGGAGAGGATAGGAAAAGAAAAAAGTAAAAGGTGCATAGAGGAGAACAACAGAAAGCTTACAGGGAAGCAAAGAAAAGATGAAGAAATTTCAATACAGTGCATAGTATTTATTGTATAGACTTTCTTGAAATTGAATTGTCTCTCATGTTCTGCTCTGCACATGGAATGCTTTTTTTTCTTTTCTTATTCTGAATTATTTTAGTTTTACTATTTAAGCTTGTTTCTTTTTTCTTTTCTTATTTATTTAAGTATAAAATTTAAAAAAATGAAAGAATACAATGGCACTTAGATTCTTTGGACATAATGAGCCATTAAGAAACAGTGACTCAAGCCATCAAGATATCATAGTATTAGGTACCCACCAAGATTAAGAGTCTGCCTCTGGTCATCTAAGGCCTTAAAAATACTTAGGATTCTTATGCCCCTTCCTAGATGACCAGGAAACTGAGTCAGGGAAACTGTGGTCAATCAGGTTCTAGGACAGTTCTGCCCTCTTTTAGGTAAAGCTTTCACATATTACGAGTGGGAGGGATGGAGCTGTATCAGAAATTGCTGACCATATCAAAAACGAAGCACATTGGATGGGTTGCGAACTGCATCCTAGGACTAAGTACTGACATCAATAAGATTCCAGATTCATCTAAAGAACCAAGTATCCTTACTACTATTTTTATCATTGTTCTCAAGAGCAGTGGGACTCTTGGGTTGGAAAGATGAAGACTCTGATGGAGTGAATCTAGACTTGACCATCAGTTTTCAGTAAACTATAGCGGCTGATGGAGTATGCAGGGCTTTTTAACCCTTATTGTGTCTTGGATCCTTCTGACAGTGGTCAACAAGTCACTTAGCATTTATTAAACACCTACCATATGCTGAGCACTCTTCCAAGCACTAGGGTTACATAAAAAGGCAAAAACAGTCCATGTTCTCAGGAACTTCATATTCTAAAGGGAGAGACAAAATGTAAACAACCATGCACAAACAAGATATAGACAAGATAATTTCAGAGGGAAAGTCTGATGAGCAAATGTATCCCTTATAAGGATCATGGTTTTATATTCATAAATAAAATAGATAGGATTCCAGGTATTGTGAAATACAGTTATCAAAATATTAAAAAAATTTGCACATCCCAAGTTAAGAGCCTTTTATAGTAGGAAAAGAAAGATCGTGTGAGTTAGAAATAGAAGACTAGGGTTGAAGTTCTTGTTCAGAAAATCGCTATTTGTGTGAGTACAATAATAGAGGTGAATAGTGTCTCTGAGATGCAGGTTCTCATGTGAAAAATAGGGATAATGATCCTGATACTACAGGAGGTGTATGTGGAAGGGGCCTTAATACCATAAAGTATTATGTAAATGTGACTAAGAATTAATATTTGGGGGAGATATATTGAAAGAGATATATTTAGGACTAATAAAAAGAAGGGAGACTTACCATATCTTATAGTAAGCATATACCTTTGTTAATCCAAAAGGCTTTATGGATTGAAAATATTGATTATGTTGAGCAGGTTCAGATAAATTCAAAAATGACAGGGTGAAAGAACAAAAGATAATCTTTGAGATAAACATCACAGTTGGCAATTGTGCTCTTCGGTGCTCCTATCAGAGTAGAATTCTGTGCTAGAAGGAATCTTTTCCAATGCAGTAATTACCATCTTCTTTTTTTTGATAGTTTATGTTACTCCAATGAGTGTAAAAATATCCCATGGAGAAACAGTTGAGTTCAGTCACCTTGATATTTGAATATCTGAATGAAAAGCAAACAAAAAAAAAAAAAAACAGGGAGGAGGGGAGAGAGAGAAAAGAAAATGCAGTCAAAACTCCAGATGTTTTGGGAAACCAAACATCCAGATGTTTCAAAAAATCCAGGTGTTTGGCATTGTGTAGACAAAACAAAGCAGATTGACTGGATTTTATGTTTTTCATCCAGATACTTTATAGACACAGCTATAAAGTGGGTATATTAATGAATTTGTAAAAGGATGATTTCTTAAATTTACGCAAATCAATAAGAACTAGTGAAAGTCATATACATACATCATATATGTGTATGTTATATATAATTACATAACCATATGTTTGTGGTTTTTGAGCTACCAGCAGCACACACCTGCAGCTAAGCCAACCCTACATACCAAAGAAATGTAACATGATTCAAGTCATTTTGGGGAGATGACAAATATTTGACATCTTGGCTGAATACCAAACTGAATGTCAGGATTTTTGCAAAGACTGCCTTCATACCACAAGGAAATCCTAATTTTTTTCATTCATTAAGCAATCCTTTGGCAGAGAATCAGTCTCAGACTGTCTCTTGCACTTAAATGTCTCCCTTTTGACCCTGTGCATCTTTGTTCTGGCCTATGTAGAAAGCAACTCGCAGTTACAAAATCTATAAAGCTGCTGGTTGCAATTGCTTGATATACACATTTGGGAGGGTTTATCCCCTGAGCTGACTTGCCTGATAGGAAATAGAGTAAGCCAGAATTACTATGTTTCCAAGTTATTCTAGTCACACACACACACACATACACACCCCTCTCTTTCAACTATGGTTGATTGAACTCATAGAGGAAACTCTGAAAATTCTTTTTTTTTTTACTTTAGCAGAGTAGTAATACCAACTACACTGCCCATTACCTCTTAAACTAGGTTCTATAGGTTTCAATATCCAGACCAAATGCATCTGTACTCAAAGCACCAAAAGCACATCTAATAATTTTATGCTTCAAGGCATACTATGTTGGTCCTGGGATAGGCAAGATTGCTCTGGAAATATTAACAGTGCAAGGATGGGTTTGTATCCTACATGGCATAATTACACAGAAGAATGTTGGAGGAATATGGTTGAAAAGCTTTAAAAGGGTGGTCCAGTTGAGATTTGGAGCCTTTTAGAAACTGGCCCTGATGTAATATACATTTTGTAGAGAGTTTAGGATGCTGAACAAGAATAGCAGGCAGGCAGACAGACAGATAGATAGACAGACAGAGAGATAGATAGATAGATGGATGGATAGATAGATGATAGATAGATAGATAGATAGATAGATAGATAGATAGATAGATAGATGATAGGTAGATGTCAGATAGATACAGAGAGGCAGAGAGAAGGAAAGAAAGAAAGAAAGAAAGAAAGAAAGAAAGAAAGAAAGAAAGAAAGAAAGAAAGAAAGAAAGAAAGAAAGGAAGGAAGGAAGGAAGGAAGGAAGGAAGGAAGGAAGGAAGGAAGGAAGGAAGGAAGGAAGGAAGGAAGGAAGATATGTAGACATATTATATATATATATATATATATATATATATATATATATATATATATATATATATATATATATAAAATCTCTCACTCCAACTCAGTTCAATTCAATTCAACAAGTATTAAATGTCTCCTGTGTGTGAGGTATTAAGCTATGTACTAGAGATACAAAAACAAAAATGAAAAACAGACCCTGCCATCCAGAAGTTTATATGTTACCAACTCACATTCATACAGTGCTTTCTAAGGTACACACATTTCTCTGATTACATTATTTTTTTTGGTCCTCTCAACAATCCTGTACAGTAAAATCTACTATTGTGCCAATTTCACAAATGAGAAAACTGACAATGGAAGAGGTTAAGGTCTCATCACAGAGCCACAAATCTGAGATGGTCTAAGGCAGATGTTTTTAGCATGAGGTCTATGAAGGCAAGAGTACGTATACATGTACAGAATAAATATAAAAAGAATCAATACAAAATAGTTAATTACAAAAGAGTTTGTGAAGGAAGGCAGTAGTTGTTGGGAGAATCACGAAAGGCTTCAGGTAGAGGAAGGTTGTACTTGAGATGGGTCATGAAGGAGGAGAGGGATACTAGCAGACAGAAGTAAGAATAGGTGCTAGAAGGAGGTGAGGAGAATGGACATTCTGGTCATGGAGAATATATGCGAAGACACAAAAGACAGGAAATGAAGTGTCATATAGGGAACAGAAGGAACATGAATTTGGTGAGATCAAAGATCGCAGGAAGAGGAAAGATAGGTTAGTTCCAAAGTCAAACCAAGGAGTTCATATTGCATCCTAGAGCAATGGATGCCACTGGAAGTGATCATTTACCACAAGTACTTCAAGGTGAAGTGACCAAGTATTTCATGAAGTGATAGTTCTTGTTGCCTTTGGGTGCATAAGGAAAACATCGCTTCCAAATCCTTTATTTGTCTCTCATTGAAGAACCTATAAGCCATCCTTCCAGGCTTCTGGCTTCATTTAGAGGGAAAATGTCAACATAAATATGATCCTATTCCTCCAAGAGTGTAAAAGCTTGATGTCTTTTCTCTATGGAGTCCCAAGAGCTGAAATAATATTGTAAATTGTCCCCAACTTGTAATTCTGGCATCTGTGTTTTCCTTGTCACTCTCCTACGGGTTTACCAAGAAGTGAAGACCACTTCGTATGTCTGTTTTACGAATTGTCATAGTCCATGAAAACATTGTTCACCCAATGCTTGATTCTCTGGTCCTTGGACAACAGATTCAGTAGGCCACATGATGCTTTTCCAGATAGGCAAAATTTGCAAAGCCCCCAAAACCCAGAATCATCTTTGTGCTATCATGAGATAAGAGAATAGAATTTTTTGGAGGGAAGGGGACTAGAAATGGCATAGATCAAAGGCCACCACATGAATCCAATTATAGGCATCTTTGTAAAAGTACAAGTCTAAATAACTGAAAAAAAAATGGTTGTGCCAATGTAATGAAAAATGACAATATTAGTACGTGAATTAATGAACAATACCAAATGAATTAAATTGCTTAGTTAACAACACTAAATTAATTTACTTATTCATTGTGGTATAAACTGACCTACCAAAGCTCTACCTTATAGAGCTAGAAATAATAATAATGAAATTCACATGGAAGAACAAAAGGCAAAAAATCCCGAGGGTAAGAGTGAAAAAAAGTGGTAAGAAAAGGGTCTATCAGTACCAGATCGCAAACTATATTACAAATCAGTAGCCATTAAAATGACTTGTTACTGATTAAAAAGCAGAGGCATCCTTCAGTGGAACACAGAGAAGCAAATGATCCAAGTAATGTTAACCGGGGGAGGCACTCAGTATTTGCCAAAAACTACTGGGAAAATGGGAAAGCAGTTTAGCAAAAAAATAGGTATAGAGTCCAAAGCTGGGGAACCTGCAGCCTCGAGGCCACATGAGGCCCTCTAGGTCCTCAAGGTTGGCCCTTTGACTGAATCCAAACTTTACAGAACAAATTCCCTGGTAGATAAAATATGCACCATATATAAGATAAACTCCAAATCAATACAAGACAGATAAAAAGAAGTTATTAGAAGCACATTAGAAGAACAAGGAAGAAATTAATTCAGATCCATAAACCAGTCAGTAAGGATTTTATTAAGCACCTGCGATGTGCCAGGTACTGTGCCAAGTCCTAGAGATAGAAAGAAAAAACAAATACCATCTATATCCTCAAGAAGTTCACAATTTAATGGGTGAGGCAGAGAGCAAATAACTACACACAAATATATAAGCAAACAAGTATATACACAGGATAAATGGGAAATCATTAACGGAGGGAAGACATTCAAATTAAGAGGGATTGGGAAAGGTTTCCGGTGGAAGGTGGAATTGTCTCTGATTTTTGAAGGAGGACAGAGAATCCAGAATGCAAAAATGAGGAGAGAGAACATTCCGGGCATAGAGACCATCAGAGAAAATGCACAGAGCCAAGAAATGGAATATCCTATTCACGAAACTGCCAGGAGGTCAGCGTCACCAATTGAAGAGTGTCTATCAGGGAATAAGTCGTAAGAAGACTGATGAGGGAAGAGAAGACGAGGTTATAAAGGGTTTTCAATGACAAACAGCATTTTTTTATTTGCCACTGGAAGCATTGGAAAGCCACTGGAGTTTATTGAGTGGGGGAAGGGGTGACATGATAAGACCTGTGCTTTAGGAAAAGGTTATAAAGGTGGGGATGGAGGATTAGATTATTAAAATTTTTGAATGCCAACAGAGGAGTTTTTTTTTTTTTTAATTCTAGGGATGATAGGAAACTATTTCAGTTTGCTGAGTATGAGATTGACATGGGGAGACCAGACCATCTAAGTTAGGGGAAAGGAATGACTAGATGATGGAGGAGATCACAGAAGCTGAAACAGACAATTTTAATTATATAAAATCTAAAAGGTTTCACACAAACAAATCTGATGTAATTAAATTAGAAAGGAAACAGGTGACTGGGAGGAAACCTTGGTAGCAAACTTCTGTGATAAAAACATATTATTCAAGTTATATATGGGATGGAGTCAAATTTATAAGATTAAAATAAATTCTTTAATATAGACATAGCAAAAGTTTTGAAAATCTCCAAACTATTAATAATTTGAGAAATACAAATTAAAACAATTCTGATTCTCCATCTCATACCCATCAGAATGTCAATAATGACAGAAAAATGAGGAATACTGGAAGAGTTATGATATAAGAGGTGCCCTAGTAGCATGCTGTTAGTGCTGTGCATTAATAAAACCATTTCTGAAAGCAAACTAGAACTGTGGGAGAAAAAAGTATACTAAACTGTGCATACTCTGACTCAGAAAATCCATTCCCTATCAGGCTAATACCTCAAAGAGATCACAGGAACGTATTTTAGCTGTTCTTTTTATGGTGATTCTAAATTGGAAACTTAGAGGATAGCTTCCTATTGGTGAATGGCCAAATTGTGGTATATAAATGTTACAGAATATTATTGTGCCACTCAAAGTAACAAAATGGACAGTTTCTTCTGAAACTGGAAAGACCTCTAGAGTTGATACAGAGCAAAAAGTGAGTACAGCTAGAACAATTCATACATTGACAACAACCTTATACGCGGGAAAATTAACGATTTTAGAACTCTGATTAATTCAATGATAAACCAGGAGAGGAGTCCAGCAAACTAAAAATGATATATGTCACTGATCTCCTCCCAGAGATATGATGGACTTAAAATGCAGGATGATATGTATATTTCTTAGACTTTCCAATAAAGGTATTTATCATAAGGGTTTTATTTGGGGAGGCAGGTTTTTTCTGGAATATGTTTGTGTAATGGAGTGGGGCAGGGGAAAGAGCGGATAATAAGTGCTTCTGAAAAATAATTATTTTTAAAAGAAATGGTCGGTGACTTGTAGATTACTCAAAAAAAAAACCCCACATCTTTATACCACAAATGTTTTCTTCACAAAGAGAATAAGAAAGTGCTAGATATAGCAAGGATCAAGCTAAGTCACAGTATTTTAACAGAAAGGAAATAACTGATCATAATCATGCAAGCAATTTCATAATCATCTATGTGTTGGCAGATCACTAACTAAAAATTATCCCCAAATGAGAAGAAAGAAGAAATGCGAGGACAAACTATGCTCAATTACAACAGCCCCAGTCTAACTCACTTAAACAAAGTGTTGACTTTGAAAAAAATGAGAAAAGGTTAAGAAGAAAAACTGACTTATTGCCCTTTCTTAGAAAAGTTTAACCCATGATAAGCCATTGCCACAACGAAGTAAAACTATCCCTTAAACTGCCTCTGCCAGTAGATACTTGTTCTCCTTGCCAGTTCGAGAAACAAGTCAAACTAGAGAAATATTGGCTTAGAACACAAGTTCATAGGAAAAAAAATTGCTATTGAAGATGGCAGCAGGGGGATGTCCAGGAGAGACTAACAAAACAGGGACAGTAAATGGAAAAGAAAATAAGCCTACAGAAACCTTGGTGTGAGAGTCATGTAAAGTAAATCACCTATAAACTGTGTGACCTTGGGTGAGTCACTTAGTCCCTGTCTGCCTCAGTTTCTTCAGCCATAAAATAGAGATAATAATAGCACCGACCTCCCAGGGTTGTTATGAAAACAAAAGAGCTCTGCAAAACTTAAAGCACTAAGTTGTTACTGCTGTTGTGCGTATTATCATTACATCATCCCAAGAGTAGGGTTCCTATAGTTCCCCTCTCATCACCAATAATAGTGGATCTGTTGTTTACAGATGGTATTGTAGTGACTGTATTGAGTTACAGTCCCTCAGAAGATATATCTGGTATTTCACATATGAGAAAATCAAGTGGAAAAGAACATGCATTTTATGGATTATGATGAGCAATTAAATGGCCATTCCATTGATTTGGTGTATATGTGTTAAAATATGTCTGTATGTGTGTGACTGTGTATGTAAGGGACAGCTAGGTGGCACAGTGAATAGAACACTGGATCTGGAGTCAGAAAGACCCCTTTTCGTGAATTCAAATCTGGTCTCAGTCACTTATTACCTGTGTGACCCTGGGAAAGTCACTTAATCCCATTTATCTCAGTTTCCTCATCTGTAACATAAGCTAGTGAAGAAAATGGCAAACCACTCCAGTATCTTTGCCAAGGAAACTCCAACAAGAAGAGTTGAACACTACTGAAAATGTCTGAACGGTGACAAGAAGTATGTATATATTTACTTCCTTATGTATTAGACAGATCATGCAGATGGAACATACGATCATAAAATCATAGACTGGTGGCTGGAAAAAGATCTCACAGGCTATTTTATTCAATTCCCTCATTTTACAGATGAGTAATCACGGGAGGACCAAAGGTCAGTTAGTCCAATCCCCTCACTTTATAAATGAGAAACTGAGTCCCAGAGAAATCACGTTATTATCACACCAAGGAGTGATGTGTCTGCAAGTGTCCTCATGTGTCTGCATGTACGTGTGTGTATGTCTATATTAAAGAAGAACTTGGGCTCAAGTCCTACGGACCAGGAGTTTCTTCTGATAAATTCCTCATATAAATGAAATCACAACTTTGATCCCTATACAAGAGGTAAAATCAAGGCTGAAATCTTTGACTTTCAAGATAGAAGTGCCACTAACAGAGAAACCACATTCTTCAAGGTATTCAGGCCAAATCCCAAAATTAAAAGAGCCTACTTCTGATGGGAATAAATGATCTGACAAAGCTGCTTGTTCAGCCATATCCAATTCTTCATGACCCTGTGGACCATACTGTCTGTGGGGTTTACTTGGCATGAATCTGGAGAGGTTTGCCATTTCTTTCTCCAGTGGATTAGGGTAAAAAAAGGTTAAGTGACTTGCTAAGCATCACAAAGCTGATAAGTCAGTATAGATTTGACCTTAGGTCTTCCAGACTCCAGGCCCAGCATTCCATCCACTGAGTCGTCTACCTGTCAAAGTCCTTTAGCTGCATTAGTCTTTTCATGAGCATTTGGCATTGGAGATTGCAAAGATTATGGATTCCAGGAGCTAGACATACCTATCCATCAGGGGATGACCTAAGGAAATTCATTCCATGCATTATCCTCTACAGCTGTCAGAAACAAATGACTTATTATCACTGTACCTGGGTCAAATGCCAAATAATCTTGAAATAAAGACTTGAAATAGGCAATTGATTATGAACTCTTGGGGTTGCCTGAATCTCTGAGCACCCAGGTTTGGACTGATTAGTACTGCAGGAAGGTGGAAATCAAAACTTTTTTAAAAGAAATTCTACTTCTTTTTGGTCCCTAGTTAACTCTTTCTTTCTATGTTGGCAATGACCATAATCATCCTAATTTTTCCATCTCCAGGGTTTCCCTGTTGATCCATTTCCTTCTAGCAGAGACAGGTCTTGGATATGCTGGATGAATAAAAAATGCCAAACCTCAAGGAACTGTGATATGTTCAAGGTAGATATCCCACTCTCCAGACTGGAATGTCTCTGTGACTTTAAGTAAGATGGTCCTTGAGAGTGGATGTGGCTAAAAAACTACATCTTCCCATGGCCAATTTGGTGATGAGTTTCTCCAGTTTTAATCTGATTCTCAGATATGAGGCATATCATCCACTATATAGCCCTTCCTTGAAGCTTTTCCAATTACTAGGACAATTTAGCATCTTATTAGGGATGTTAACAATTTAGCAGACTCTAGTAGTTTGCTCTCCTCTGAAATAGACTTCCAAAAATCTAAGGTCACTTCCATGACACATAAAAGTATTAGAGTAGGCTTTAGTGAGAACAGTGGTATCCTTTATTTTTGTGATCTGGATTGATAATTTTATCTGTAGAAGGAACTTCCATTATAGAAACTCCCTTCATCAATGCATATCTGCAATAGAGAATGTTAGAGAGTTTCCTGGGGGTAATGAGGAGTTAAGTAACTTAACTAAGGTCACATTCCCAGTATATGTCCCAGACAAGACTGGAGCCCAAGTCTCCTTGAATCCCTGCCAAACCTTCAATCCACAATGCCACATCTTTCACTGTAATAAAACTAATGATATGTTGCTTTATCATGTTTACAATAATATTATGATTATATATAATTACAATGATCAGTGATGTAAAATTACATAGACTGTAGATTTTATGAGGGGAACATCATCCTCCCACATGGAAACAATAAACAATTATTATAATGCAGCACAATTTATTATAATAATTGTATTTTAGCAAAGGATAATAATAACAACCATATATGGTATGGATAACAATATGATAACCGTGCAAGAAATAAATAGTAATTATAAGAGTATATAATGAATGACTAGAAAGGCATTAATTTACTATTTACAATGTGTCTGGCACAATACTAAGCACTGGGAATACAGCTCAAAGCAAACAATATGGTCCTCACACTCAAAGAGCTTGTACTTTACTATGGGAAGGCAACACATATGAGGCAAAGGTGGCCATGGAGATGTTTAGACAGTCACAGGGATCTTGATCACAGTCATAGGGCAGTTGATGAAGATATCCTTTCTAAAAATCCTTTCATTACTCATTTGATTACTCTTATTGGAGGTAGTTAGAAAGGGCCATGAGAGGGAGAGGCATGAGAAGCTGCAACCTCCCATTGGACACTGCCAATGGCATGTCATGGAGATGGTCAGGAAAGAATCCCAGATCTGGATTTAGGCAAAATGAAATGAATGCTCAACTTGAGCCCAGGCTCCCAAGAGTGGGAGCTTGAGTTCCAGACTGAAGGTGAGGCTGAAGAATAGAAGCCTGCTGACTTGGAGACAGCCAGGAAGCAGCATTACAAGTGCTGGTCCGTGCTTCATGGAGTCAATGAAGACTCACCAGTCATACTTCTTTGTTTTGGTTTGTATTCATAGCACATTGTTTGGAATTTAGCAAGTGACCAATAAATGCTTTTTGCTTGACTGATATGTGACCCTGGGCAAGTTGCTAAATCTTGCAGGGTCAATAAACAACTTCTAAGACTATGAGTCAATAACTGGCATCCATGGAGGCAGTTTCCACACCAGAATTCCCTCACACTAATAAAATATTTGGATTTAAAAAAATTTGGATTTAAAAAAACAATTATAATAGTCATACAGCTTAAAATAACACAGTGAACCACATATATGTATGTACATATATGTACATGAAAGCATATATGTGTGTATATATCATGTGTGTATATGTGTATGTTTCACACATTAACAAAGTATTTTCTAACAACTCTCTATAATATAGGTACATAGGACTCCTTCAAAACAACACGTGTCAATTAGGGAGCTCCAGAAGCAAACTTTGGAGGAAGAGTTCCCTGATCTTCAGTTAACTGGAAAAAACACCAGCAACCACCACAAGCCAATCAGGTGGGGAACAGTAAAACTCCATTTGCAGCACAGGCTATGATGAAGGTGAAGACTTGAAACAAAAGAATTCAAGCATCGTACCAAAAACTTACATCTCTAGAGAGCTTCCTGGTTCACTAGTTTCTCTAAAACACTATCTCATTTGACCTTTTTGACACCAGGGGAAGAAAAGTATTCCTGCTGAGTGGTACAGTGGATAGAGTCGAGCACTGGTCCTTGAGTCAAAAGACCTGAGTTCAAATCCAGCCTCAAATACTTATTAGTTACTAACCCTGGGCAAATCACTTATTCCTGTTTCTTCATTTTCCTCATCTGTAAAATGAGCTTAGAAGGAAATCTCAACTACTCCATTATCTTTGCCAAGCAAACCCCAAATTGGGTCACAAAAAGTGAAAAGAGTAAACAACACCATCTTTATCTAACAGAAGAAAACTGAGACTCGGACAAGTCAAGTGGCTTATACAGAGTCACAGAACTATTAGGTTATCAACTATAGAATGGGAACCCAGTTCCTCCTGACGGTGGGTCCAGTGCTCTGTCTACTGGGCCAAACTGCCTCTCTTATAGGCATCAGAGATCGTTAGTGTTCCATCTTCACTTTGGGCTCATTTTTTGGTTTGGACAGAGTCAAGAAGCCAGGAGCTGTACCCTCTCTCCCAGAGTGCACTTATCTAGGATATGCAATATTTTTTCTTTCCATTTCTCTGCCTTTCAAGTTTTCTACTACTCATCTCTGTTATTAGACATTGTCATTTTCCTGCCTTAGGAACCCCTAGATGGAAAGACAAATTTCTTACATTTTGATTATCTTCTCAAATCTATGCCCAAGTTTTCAAAGCTGCCCCAAGTCATTCTACCTGGGAGCATAAGACTCAAAAGTTCTGTTGCTAACTCCCAAACAGCCCCTTAAAGATCTCCCCAATGACTTACTCTCAGGCACAACTTGATTACTGACAAAGAGTTAACATCAGAAAGAGCCCCACTTTCTGCCACATTGGTGCCTGAGATGTTTTAATTGCCATTTTAGTTTCTAGACTTTAAAGGGGGGGCATTTCTTTTTCCCTTTACTCTTTCCCAGTGGGGAAGAGTTTTAGTAATTCACCATTGCCCTGTGGTCATTATAATTTTGCCCTCTAGTCCCTGCCTCAAGGCAAAGTGCCCTGTGAAGTTAGTGGAGCCCAAATCCCTGCAGAGGAACAGGAACAAGGTTAAACATCTGGCCCCAGCTATCCAACTTTTTGACTTTAGATTCCATTCCCTAGGATTCAACAGAGTGAATAAAAACATTCCAATATTTCAGTGGAATTTCATTGTTTTCTCAAGCTTTCATCAGTATAGTTAGAAAGATGATTGGCAGAGAAGAAAAGGAAATAGACACAAGAAATTTAAATTTGTTAGGAGTGCATATCCACTGGGTGTCTACTGTTACTGCTTTGGTGAACTTTTACGGCATCACCCATAAATTTCAGTCTTTCTCAATCAAAGTTTCACCACTGGCCACCTCACATGTCTATGAGCCCCAACTGTTGTGACACTCACTTGAAACTGGCATGCTTCAATGAATGCATATCAAAACTGACACATTCTTTCCACTGAGGGAACAAATAAAGTTTATTCATTTTAATATGAACTGACAGTCACAAGTGATCCCTGGACAGCATATGTATGAATGTGCATATACATGTATGTATATACACATGCATATAAAAACATACACACATATGTGCATTTGTTTTTTTCCTTGAAGGAAAACTCAGAGATCATTCATTTATTTAGTCCAAGACTTACACTTGCCTTCATTGGATTTCCTTGAGGAAAGCCAAGTCTCAGATGGTGGAAAGTTTGGGGACCTGTTGTGAAATCTCCTCACAACGCAGAATGTAAAATCCATAGGTTTCTTACAACCTGTTGAGACAAATATATATGGACTTTCCTTCAGGGTGAAATTATGAGATGTTTAAGGGAGGTAGTTTATTTGTGGAACAGTTTTGAAAGGGAGGTTGGACAAAGGTGTGAGAAGATTATTTGAAATAGAAATAATGTCATGTTTGAAGACAGGTGCAGGAGAAGTAATCCATTGTTGAAGACTGTGGAAGAATAGGTTACCTTTGTGAATTTCCCACTGTTTTTGATGATGAAAACTTTATACATGTATAAACATGTGCATACTATATACACATATATGCATATATGTGTATATAGTATGTGTATTGCAACCCATTGCCTGAACACTTGAATTCCACATATGTATCAAGCAGTTTAAACCTGGATGAAGAGGCTGTCCCCAAAATCTCATACCTTTGGTCCCAAATGATATGTATATGCCACATATTCAGCGCATAACTCAAGTATAGGGCAAAAGGAACCCACCTCCCATACAAGTTCTAAGGGTAAGAACAATGAATAATCTATAGAAAGATGAAAATCCATAGAAAATGGAAAACACTAAAGGAGTCACAAGGGCTCATAACTGGTGATCCGAATGTCCATTCTGGTGGGGCTCACCATGTAGATACCCATATGTCTCCAGGCTTAGGACACTTCCCTAAAGGTTTAGATGCTCTATAGAAGGAAAATGAACTCAAAGTTTTTGAGAGATAACCTCCAACAACCCAATAAGGCTCAATTTCACCCCAGGGGCCTATGCAGGCTTGTAGCCTTAAAATTCTGAGCTAAAAGTTCCCCAAGAATGAAACCAACTTGGGTTCTTGTACTGTTATTGCTTTACAGAAGTAACCTCCTTTCCATCAGATTGCTGCCCTTCTAATGGTAGCAGAGCTTCAAGTTAATATTTTTGTCTCTGGTTATAATGGTCCAATCCCTTCCTGTTCCCTCTATGTCTATATATGTCTCCCTGTACTACAAGGCTCTGTCCTTTTCCCTTTTCTTTGTTCACAGTCTTTCTTTGGACATTCTCGTCAGGTTCAGTTTTTCCCAGAATTTACATAACCAGTTCTCAGTTATGTCCCCATCACCTACTACCTGCTGGACAGCTACAATTTGAAGTCCCATGGGTACCTCAAAATCCTTATGTTTGTGACAAAACTCATTATCATTTCCCTAAAATTAGCCCTTTTTTGCCTTTTTTAGAGTAATACCAGCTTTTCCATCCATCCAGGTTCATAATTATGAAAATCAACCTTAATTCTCTTCTCTCTCATTCACTTCCTAGGTCCAATCACTTATCAAGTCCTAGACTATCTACCTCAACAATATTTCTCACATACTTATCTTTCTCTCTACTCACAAGGACAAGATACTTCTTCAAACCCTTATCAACTCTTGCCTGGGCTGTAGAATTAAATTGGTTCTTCTAGTTTCAAGTCTCTCTCTTCTCCACTCTACCCTCAGTAGAGCTGCCAAACCAGTGTTCTTAAAGTGAGTGTGCAATCAAGAAGACTAAGTGCTTTCCTGTTACCCCTCAGAGAAAACACATATTTCTGGTGCCCTACACTGTCAGGCTTCAACCTCTCTTTCCAGAATGATTTCACTACCTTCTTCATCATGAATTCTATGTTCCAATTAAACTGACACATTCATGCTTCCTCCTAAAGATCATTGTACTATTTCCTTCCTCCATACCTTTGCAAGGACTCTTCTCTGTGTCTGGAATCTTTTCCCTTCACACCTCTCCTCTTGGTAATTTCGAGCACTCTTTAAGGCTTAATTCAAGAATCTTTTTTAGTCAATGTACTGGGAAGGGCTCCATTCTCCTAATTATCTTGTATCACTCTGTATCTCATGTTAACTTATTTGTGTACATGTTGCTAACCCTGCTCCAGTATATTGTAAGCTTCTTGAGGGCAGATATGGTATTACGTTTTTGTCTTTTAATCTCCCTTTAAAACCAGACATGGCTTGTGTAACAGGATCCTGGACAATGTCGATTTATATGTGCTACTTTCATTGAGTAAACATTAACATGGCTTTCCCCAACTGCCAAAACTCCTAGCTATTGAACAGATTTTCACCCTCACTCCCTCCACTTGTTCTTGAAATTGATAAGTTAGTCTTTCTTCCTCACCAAAGCTAATATTTCATTTTCTGAACTTCTCATCATTCTTTTCATCATGCTCTGGGGCTTCCTTTAATATTTTTTCATATTCTATGGGATCTCACACACACTCACATACATACACATACACATACACACATTACGCACACAGAGACACACAAACACACACATACACACACATTACACACAAACACACACACACACACACACACACAAACACACCCTCCTGCTCATATGCGTCAGAGACAGGACTTGAAGCCGAGGCCTCTTGACACCAAGGCCAGTGCCCTATTCATTCCAACATGCTCCTCAAATATAAATGCTAAAATTCCATGTTCATACCATCTTCCAGATTCATTACAGGCACGGATCCCTCCAACACAAGAAGATTCTGAAGTTCACCAGAATCCCACCCTCACTGGCCAGTGTCTTAGGATCTTTTCATCAGTATTTAATATCAGGCTTGGACAGTCATTTGTCAGTGAATGATCAGTTTCACACAATGACAGAAAGAGTTATTTGATCTGGATTCTCAAGCATATTACCTTTGGGCTAAGTGTCTAGTTCAGTATAAATGTACAAATTCATTTTTCTAAGTGACTTTTGTAAACTGAGAATATCGTTCTCTATGGTCACTTTGCAAATACCCACATATTTCTGCAAACAGAATGGAATTAGATTATTTTGATTCCAGGTGGACCAGCCTGACACTGTGCCATGAATGCCTCCCATTTCTAAATCAAGCAGAAAGAGGGAAAGGAGACAGACAGACTGACCCAGAGAACCTGTTCTGCCCTTCATCCTTCAAAGGAGTTCTGCCGCTCTGACCACCAGAAAAGACTTAGAAAGAAAGGGAAAATCAGCATCTCTCCCTCTGCCCCCCCAGAATGAGGGCCAAGGGCAAAGGGAAGATGTCATAAGAGCCCTGCCCCTTTAATCCCGACTCCTTCAAGTCTGGTCAGGTCACACAGAATTATCTTCCTTCTGGTTCCAAGCTCTATGTGTGTTCCTTACCTTCCCTAAGATGTTATGTGTTAAGAGGTTATGCTTCTTATTCCTAAGAAGCAATGTGTTCAGCCAGTCAATTAGTGAGCATTTATCCATTGTCTTCTATGTGCCAGGCACTGTGGTTATAGACACTGGTAAGAGCTAGAATTGCTTTACATATATTATTTGATTCTCACAACAAACAGTGTGAGTGGGTACTATTATTTCCCTCATTTGCAGATGAGGAAAGTGAGGTTCAGAGGGGTTAAGGGACTTGCCCAAGGTCCTATTACTCATAAATGCAAGGCGGGATCCATGGCATCACCGCTTACCTAACAAGTGAGACAATCCCTGGCCACAATGAACTCCCATTCTACTCCACAACATATTAAGATGTATAGAATGTGAGTTTTGGAGTTGAAAGGATCTGAGTTCAAATTGTTCCTCTGCTACAAATTGACTGTGTGATTCTGGGTTACATTCTCTGCTCTAAGAGACTTCATGATGTTATGCGTATCAACCTTTAAACCATTAGAGGTAAACCCTCTTTTCAAGGAACAAACAACTCTAGAATCTGTTTACAACAGAATTTCCTCCATTCAATCACATGACTCCTTACCCCCCAAATTTCTAAAAGATTTTGTTCTTAGGTGGAACTGCCTGGGGATAGAGCGAGTTATCATACCTCTACACTCCAAGCAACTAAGAGACGAAGCAGCAACAGGTAATAGCTATGGTGTTGTCCAGGCTAAGTAAGCAGGAAGCTCCCTGACACATTGACTTCATGGGGCATTATTATAGCTTACAGCCAGGGTCTTTGTTGCTGTCTGGCATTGGTCCAATGAAGCATCACCTCCAGGCTTTCCAGTTCAGAGGCAGTATGAACTTTTAATGACCCAAAGAACTGGTCCCCTTCATCTTCTGACTTGAGGAACTCAGATCCAGAGACAGAGTTCATTTGGAGATTAGAGCATCACCACAGGGGCTCTTCTCTCACAGGCTTCCATGACTAATCTCCCTGCAAATCATTCCCAAAATTAAAGATTACAGTTTCATGATTATATACCTGAGACTTTGGGTGGCAACCACTAGAAATAGGATTCAAGGCACTCCTGTCAACTCCAAGCAGTCTCTGAGAGATGGTAATTCGGGATTTCCTTGCCATCCTGCCTCCATCCCAGTGGCAAAATCCATCTCAGTGGAAAATTGTACCTTGAGCAAAGGGGCTCATTTCTTCACCTGAATCAGACCATAGCTGATTCAACCTTTTTCTAAAGCAATATTCTCTTAAATTCCATAACCTTTCCATTCTCATAACCTACAATCAAGGTGTTCGGTTTTCTTCCCAGGGCTCTAGGTAAGATTGACCTCCTTTCCATAGCATATTACCCTCAGTCAAAGTATCTCCAGTGTCACACCTCCCACCATTCAATTCAACATGCATTTGTTAGGCACCTAATGTGTTCAAGGGTCTATGCTAGATGCTAGACTGGACCACACTCTTGCCATGACATCATTTGGTGATAATAGTTTGGTCAATCTGTTCTCATAGAACACATCCTTTTACATGAAGTCTGCCTTTCATCCTTATTTTATTGTTTTCCTGAAAATCTCCCTCCATATTTCATTTCCCAGTTAAAAATCACACTTTTTCTGGTACCACCTAATGTGGTATCTGTCATTACCTCCAAATTGTCCTGTAGATATATGGTACAGATGTGATTTGCTTAGTGTCCTCTTTGATGGTGAGCTCCTGAGGATCAGGGGCTGTTTGTGCCCTTCTGGTTCCCTAAAGCTTAGCACAGTGCCTGGCATAAAAAACAGGTCCTTAATCAACGTTTGTTGGCCTGATTTGTTCATCTCCCATAGTCAGCTACCATGGTGTGACATGGGAGGTAGGGAGCAATGTGGAAATTAGATCTTCCTCTTCATGAGTTAAAATGCATGGTATGAGTAGACCAAATAATGATTAACACTTTTATTATTAAGGGACAACAGCCTGATAGCTATCTCTCCCTAGAAAAGTATTTGAGATTAGAACACTAAATTGGAAATGCCTTCCATAAACTCACACCATCTTCCTGAAAAACTGGTCCTTAAAAGTAGTAAGCTCTTTCCTTTTTACTAAGGTAATAAGTTCTAGGGCCAAGAAACTGGACTTGGTCTGCTCTCTGAAGAATCCTTCCCATGTATCTATTTAAAATGGGCTCCTTTCTTGCAGCATTCTGGGAGTGTGGTGCAGCATGTCAGAAATCTCCAGGCTCTACAGATTTTCTCCACAAACAGATGGAAAATGGCCACAAAATGAATGTATTGCAGCAAAAATAAAGGGCTAAAGCAGTTGTCCTTATAAGACAACTTAAGAGGACCTCAGAAAAGACAGGACACCCAGGGGCTGAGGTTTCACCTGGGTGAGGTGTGGACACCCCTTTGCCAAATCTGCTGAGTCAACAAGCAGCAGGTCATGAAGCAACCCTGTAGGGAGGCAGATTGGGCCTTGGGAGATTTCACTTCAGCTTTTACCACCTCCAATTACTTGTCTATCATTTTTCATGGACTAGAAGAATGTATGATTCAGTTTATTTGGAAACAGCTATGTAGTATAGCATACAGAGCACTGAGTCTGGAGTCTGAAACACCTGAATTCAAATTGAACCCCAGATTTATTACCTATGTGACCTTTGGGAAGTAACTTATCCTCTGTTTGCCTCAGTTTCCTCAAATGTAAAATGGGGATAATAGTAGCACTTATTTCATAGGATCGTTGTAAGGGTCAAATGAGTTGACATAAATGTAGAACACTTTGTAAAACTTAAAACAATATGAATATTAGGTAGTATTATATTAACTTGCTGAGTCAATACCAACCACCTCCCTGTTCTGAACTTGTTAGATTAAAAAAAAAATTAATACAACCTAACTTATTTTTGACTACTATATTGTTGTATTCACTCACTTTGAGTTTTGGGTCTATTAAAGTCCTTTGATTTTTTTTCAGATGAACTTTTCTCTGTCATCACTCTCCTACATCTCTTGTTCTAGCCAAACCCCAATATTGGAATTTACAATTATCACTATTAAATTGACTCAACATATTTAGGGGGATTTTTTGGGACCCTGTAATTCAATGCGGCAGCTACTTCTCCCAGCTTTATTTTTAAACTGAAAATTCAAAAATCCCAACCTTCTTTGCAAATTTTCTCCTGATATCTGCGACATAGAATTTTTACTGATCTCAGCTCCCTGAATTTCAACACTGGAAAAACCCAAATTCCTGACCTGACCTGACCCCTTATCTATGTGCGCACTCTGAGGTGTAGATTTGGACTCCACTACTCTTTAGCCAAAGGAGATTTCTAACCTCATGCCAAACCTAGTAGTTGCTCTAATTACCTGCCTGGGTAAAGTGAAGCAATCCACATGAATTCTTTGCTCAAACTTGCTTGAATGCTCAATTTCATTTCCCTTTATCCTGGCTTAGAATTGCGATTGTCACTTTGACCTCATCACCCTAGCAATGTCAGTCTCGCATTGTGGTCCCAAGATATATTCTCTGCCTCAGGCAACTGTTTGCTTCATATTCCATGATCTCCATCCAAATAACTGACCCTTGGTCACTGGATAGCACAGTAGTTAGAGAACTTGGCCCAGAGTCAGGAACACGAGTTCAAATCTAGAATTAGGCACTTAATAGCTGTGTTAACTTGGGTAAGCCATTTAATTTCTCAGCCTCAGTTTCCTCAACTGTAAAATAAAAGTTGCTTTTCCTTCATTGTGAAAGAGGACCATGACATCAGAAAGGTGATGCCATGACATGCAAATGAATTGGATTAAAGTGAGGGAGGAGTGTGAAAAACCCTCAGTTTCTCCTCCAGAGCCATCTGGGTCCAGTAGCAAGATATAGATCAGGAAGACTGGAGATGGCCCAGGAGGGAAATAAAAGTAATAATATGCAGATCAAATAAGATGAGATTTTAATGTACTTTGCAAACTTTCAAGCACTGTATAAATTCTAGTATATTACTAGTGATCTTTCTAAAGTTCAGGTCTGACCATGCCACCCCTTGGCATGCTCAAAAACTCCCAACGCTCCCTCTTCCTTCCATGATCAAATTTAAAATACTCTGTTTGGCATTCAAAGACTTTTATGATCTGCTCCCCTGCCCCGCTACACACCACCTTGCCATTCTTCTCATACCTTTACAGCCCTCTTTCCCCATCATAGGCTCTGCTATCCAGTGACACTGACATCTTAGCTGTTGCTGGAATAAAACACTTTATGACTTGATTGTGAGCATTTTCTCTGGCTGAGCCCATGGCTGGAAGTCTCCCCCTCCTCACTTCTATGTCCTGGACTCCTTGACTTCCTTCAAGTCCCAGATAAAATCTCCCCTTCTATAGGAAGCCTTCCCTGACCTCTTAATCTGGTCCCTTTTTTCTGAGGTTGTCTCTAGTTTACCCTTTATTGGTTCTGCACCATAGTCATTTGCACATGTCTCTTCCATTAGAATGTGAAATTCACTGAGAGTAGAGACTGGCAAAACAACTCCGAGGTACCACATCACACCTATCAGACTAGCTAACATGACAGAACAGGAAGGTGATAAATGCTGGAGAAGATATGGGAGGCTTGGAACACTAACTCATTGTTGGTGGAGCTGTGAGCTGACCCAACCATTGTGGAGAGCAATTTGGAACTATGCCCAAAGGGCTACAAAAATGTGCATACCCTTTGACCAGTAATATCGCTTCTGGGACTGTATCCCAAAGAGATCGTAGAAATGGGAAAGGGTCCCACAAGTACAAAAATATTATATTTATAGCAGTTCTCTTTGTGGTGGTCAGGAACTGGAAATCAAGGGGATGCCCATCAACTGGGGGTGGCTGAGCAAGTTGTGGTATATGAATGTATTGCAATTCTACAGTGCTATAAGAAATGATGAACAGGAAGAGAAGCCTGGAAAGACTTACACGAACTGATGCTGAGCGAAAGGAGCAGAACCAGGAGAACTTTGTACACAGCAACAACCACAGTATGTGAGGATTGTTTCTAGTACACTTAGAACTTCACTGCAATGCAAAGACTTAAAAAATCCCAGTGGTTTCTTAAGGCAAAATGCCTTCCACATCCAGAGAAAGAACTATGGAATTTGATCACAGAATGTAGCAGATCATTTTCTTTTGTATTATATTTTGGTTTCTTTTGTGATTTCTCCCATTTATTTTAATTCTTCTATGCAACATGACTAAGGTGAAAATGTATTTAATAGGAATATATGTGTAGAACCTATATAAAATTGTATGCCGTCTCAGGGTGGGAGGGGGGAGAGAGGGAGGAGGGAAAGGGAAAGGTGGGGGAGGGAGGGGGAAAAATCTAAGTTATATGGAAGTGATTGTAGAACACTGAAAACAAATAAAATAATAATTAAAAAAAGAGAATAGAGATTGAATTTTACCTTGCTTTGTGTCCAGAGAGCCCTTAGCATATACCTGGCATAGGCTCTTGTACTCTTTCTGACCGCATCTGGGGTTTTTGTGGCAGAGATACTGGAACAGTTTGCCATTTCCTTCTCCAGCTCCCTTTACAGATGAGTAAACTGGAGCAAAGAGGTTTAAGTGACTTCATCACACTGCTAGGAAGTGTCTGAGGCTAGATTTGAACTTAGGAAGATCAGTCTTGCTGACTCCAAGCCCAGTGCCCTGTGCACTAGGCACACAATGCATGCTTAATAAATGTTCTCTGACTATCATTAATGTGCTTTGAAAGTTATATAAGAAGTTATCTAAATGCTTATTATTGTCATGATTTTCATGGCCTCTCACCAGAGGAGGCTTTACCATTTAGGGCTTTCCCATCCTAACTGCACTGGCCACACCAGCACCATGTCCTTGAGCAGGGTGTCTTTTCACATGGCACCTGGCCTGGCCCCCGCTCTTCAGCAGGCACAAAAGTTCAAGGTCAAGGTCAAAACTCTTAGATGCCTGGGACTAATAAACCAAAAAGATACTATGCAAAACTGCATGCAGCCAAACAACACAGAATCATTATTACCTCTGTTAGTCCCTGAATACGGTGGTGAAACCTCTCTCCCCTCTCTGTGGAGAGGTGGATGACTGCTGGTACAGAATGGCTCATGCTCTGTGTCACAGTTTCTGTGTGGCTGGATTTGACACAATTGTTTTTCTTTCTGGCAAGGGGAGGGTTGTATGGGGACAGCACATTTCTGAAAACATCAAATGTCATTAATAACATTTTGTTTAAATAAGAGACGTTATATAGGGTGAATCCGTGGGCTCTTGAAAGAGACATGTGGGTGCCCTAAGACTGTGAACCTGAGGGTCTAGGAAATGGTAGTTCTATTAAGAGTGAGTAAAACAGTGAAAGTGAGTGATAGTTTAACAATGGTGAGGATGATATTTATACACAGTCCCTTCATTCTAGACCCAGGGACCACCTAAATGTGAATATGGAGTCAAACTAATTGAATTAACTTACTTTTTAAAGATGCTTTTCCTTTGAGTTTTTTCCAGTGCCTTTTTTCCAGTTGCTTGTGTCTTTCCCTCTGGTTAACTAGCAGCCTCTTGGGTGTGGGCCCTTTTGCTTTCTTAGACATTTCCCTAGCAATGCCCCAGACTTGCCAACAACGTACTGTCAACCACATTGGGTAGATGAGCAACGTATTGACAAGGAGTTTCAAAGGAAGCGGAATCATTGTTTTTTTGGTTTCTTCGGGTTATTGTTTTCCTTATGCCTTTTCTACATTTTCCAATGGAAACGAGTTGTTGGGTTTTTTGTTATTATTCTGGTTTAAACCATTTGAAAATCTAGCAGATTTTTGGGTTGTTACACTGCTTTGTGGTGTCAGTGTGCCAGGACGCCAGGACTGCCTAAAGAAAATGATGGATAATGGTTGTTTTCAAGTGTATTATGACGTATGACCAAGATTTTTATTTGTTTAAGCAAGGGTATGTTCATTAATGGTTGTTAGCATATTTAAAAAGTAGCACTTAAAAAAATTAAAATGTAACTAATAGTTTTTATTTACTCTTTTACTGTCAAGGTAAATTATAACTGGGATTTGAAAAAACATAACACCCTTTAGATGCACTGAAAGAATCTGAGGTTTTAGACCTCTAAATTAGGGAAAATATCAAATATCAATCCACTGATTACCAAACTTATATTAATATCTACTAGTCTCAGGCCCTCTGCTAGGTTCTTGGGTACCAAAGAGAAAACTGAAGCAATCCCTGTCCTCAATGAGCTTCTATTCTATCTCACAGCTACTAGAAGAGGATAGAATGGTAGCCCTGGAGACTAGAAGCCCAAGGTTCAGGCTCCTCCACTGATGCATACTGGCTGTGAGACCTTGGGTCAGTCCCTTAATCTCTCATTGCCCCAGGCAACTCTCAAAAACTAACTTGCAGGAGAGGTGGTAATCTGCATTGAGGGAGGATGCTTCCTTACCGGTAGTTTCCTGACACCGGTGAAATCAAAAGTTCAGCTTAAGAAAAAAAACCTTAAGGAAGAGCACTGAATCAATCAACCATTAAATTTAAAAACACCAGTGTCCACATTGGTTGACACAGTCAACTGACTATGTTCTTTTCTGTTACTAAACACTGGTTAGATGATTGATACTGGCCTTGAAAGGCGCATCCAGTGATGCTGGGCTATCTTTAGCCTCTGCTGCTTGGCTGGTTTGATGGCTTGCTTCCTTCCTCATCCTTCCTCTCTTACTCTTTTATGCTCAAAGTCAGGCAGATTTTTTTAAAATAACGTATTTATTTTGATATCAGGACACACTTATTGGTTGTTATGCTTTCGGCAGCTCCTTGGGATCCTTTCTTTTTTTGTGACAGCTGCCTGTGACTTGTCTGACAGAGGCTGGGTCACTGGAACAGAACCTGCTGCATTTCAAAATGGCCACTCTTCTCAGAGAAGCCTAAATACTGTGTGCACTATAACTGGCAGATGTTTTATAGAAAGGATTCCAGAAGATCTTCCAGTTCAGTCCCTCCCCTGTCTTCCCCCCTGCACACACATGCACACACACATGTACATATACATATATACACACATATGTATATGTAAAGGTACAGGTACATGTATAATATGTATAAGAATAGGTATGTATACATATATAGGCATAAGTATATTTTTAACACACGCATACATATAGATAGAAAGATAGATGTAAACATGTACTACAAGTTTTTTTTTTCCATCACATTAAAAATAAATGAAGTGTTAAAGTTCATTTTAAAGGCAAGAGGAGGGTACAAATTTGAGCCAAGTGAGTGGTGGAGACTGACCAGAGGGATCTGGAGATGGCTGCAAGTCAATTCAGCATCCACTGAAGCACTAATTAAGGGACACCTGTATGCAGGAAAAGTGTCAAGGGTTGGAGATGTGAAGAGAAATTTGAAGTAATTCCTCCCTTCAGGACAATTCCATTTTATGGGAAGAGAGCAGTGGTATAAAACAAACAAGCAGATCAGTTAATACAAAATGGCATAGCCGGAGAGGAGGAGCAATCAGGAAAAGCTTCCTGGAGGAGGTGGCTTCTGATCTATATGTTCTAAAGGAAGCTGGTAATTCAGTGAGGCAGAGGTAAAAAGGAAGGGTTCTCTGGGGTGGGGTGGGGCAGGGACAGCCTATGCAAAGATGAGGGAGAGCATCAAAACTTCTCCAAGCAAGAGATTAGGAAGGCAGAAAAGGGAGAGAGAAATCAGAGTCTATCTAGTTATAACCACCATCATGATGGCCCCTACCCATTTATTATCTAATTCTACTTTTATTGACCAATTTAGCCCCCTTCACCCCACTACATGGCGGCTAGAGATGGGCAAAATGAATGTACCTCGTTAAAGTGAAGTTCCTACTCTCAGGAAAGCAACATTTACAAGGAACCCCCTTTCCACGAGTAGAAGGAATAAATGTCCCATTTCAGCCCTCCCAAAAGCAATGATTATGATGAATGAAACTCATTAATGTGTAGTTCAGCACTGGTGTAATGTAGAGAGAGACTTCAGCTATGACGGCCATCAAAAATGGGATCTTTCCATTGTTCTCATTGGAGTCCTAGAGGCATAAACCGTTAAAGCTGGAAATGTAGAGATTATCAAGCTCTCTTGATAATGCTCTCATTTTACAGTTGAGCAAACTGAATCTGGCACAAAGAAAAGTGACTTGCCCAAGGTCACATAGCTTGAGTGTGGCAGAGCCAGCATAAAACATTATATCACAAGAATTAAAATACAGATAAATAAGATAGAAAAAGGAGCGCATTGGGGATTGTCCCATGTTGATTTGTGCTTTGGGTGGAGTTGACCCCATGGTTCTCCAGCTTCTTTAGCCTCAGTTGCCCCTGCCTGTCCAAGTGCACTGGCCAGTCAATAAAAGATCAGAAAACATTAAAAGAAGAACAATTCACCAGAATTGATATATGAATGCCACTTATCATGAAAAATTAATAAAATGATGTCTGTGTTTGATTAAATCTTATGACGTATGGCTCACATAATGGTCTTAGAGTCAGGCAGATTGGAATAAGAGCAGTAACTACGATTTAGCTGGTGATCAAAGGTCTACAGACTACTTTGTGTGTGGTCTGATTTGATCCTCAAAACAGCCCGGTGAGGTAGGTGCTGTGAAGATCCATATTTTGGTATTGTTGGGGTTGAGTTGGTTTTTAGTCATATCTGAGTCTTTGTGACCCCATCTGGAATTTTCTTGGCAAAGATTACTAGAGTAAGTTTGTCATTTCCTTCTTTAATTCATTTTATAGATGAGGAAACTGAGACAAAGTCACACAGCTAGTAAGTGTCTGAGGCCAGATTTGAATTCATGAAGAGGAGTCTTCCTGACTCCAGGTCCAGCTCCCACCATACCACCTAGTTGCTCCTATCCATATTTTACATAGGATAAACCTGACACTGAGAGTTTCAGTGGCTTGCCCAGAATCACACAGATAGTAAGTAATTGAGATGGGATTCAGACTCAGCCATATTTGATCCTGTGCCTTACAGCTGCCTAACTTGAAGACCCATACATGTGTAACCATGGGCAGGGCACTTGGCACCTTCTCCCCACCCAAACCCACAGGACCCTTGGTCACAGAAGAGTTGCTGATTCACATGACATTTCTCTACCAGGAAGTTTCTTTTGCTGATGGAATCACAGACTCAGACCTCCCTCACAGCACAGTGCCTGGGACATAGTAAGCACTTAATAAATGCTTATTTCTTTGCTTCCTTCCCTCCCTAAATAATTTCTGTCAAAATGAAACAAAAAATGCTATTCTATTTGTCCCTAATATTTAAAGAGTAAAATCTTCCCTGAGCCCTAGTAAGCTCCAGAATCCCAACTCTTCTCCCGTACCCCTACACACACATGCACATGTATATACACACACCTTAAATACCACTGTTCTTGGAGATTTCTGAAGTGGGATACAGGGAAATAAATAGACATTTGGATGATGAAGGAGAATATGACTTTTAACAAAGGGAGAAAATGTAAAGACTTGAGAATGAAGACCTATAGGAAAGAGACACAGGATGATGAAGACAGACACAGTTGATGAAGAAAGACAGGACAGAAGAAAGGGGTAGGAAAAGAGAAGGTAGCAGATGACCATATATTAATTTCACTTACCTGGTATTTTTGCCATTGGCTATCTGGTCTGAAAGCAAAGACTTCCAAAGAAAAATGGATGCCTCAATTTCTGATTCCCAAGGATCCAGAGAAACTGTGCTGTTAGAAGGATGCCTGGAACAAATATTCCTCCAAAAGATGTAAAGTTTCTTTTTTTTTTCATTTAGTACTTTATTTTCCCCAGTTATGCTTAAAAACAATTTTAGCATTCATTTTTAAAACTCTGATTTCCAAATTCTCTCTCTCCCTCCCTCCCCTGCCACCTTCTTTGAGAAAGCAAGCAATTCAATATAGGTTATATTTGTGTAGTCATGCAAAACACTTCCATAATAGTCATGTTGTGACAGACCAACTGTATTTCTCTCCATCCTGGGACATAGTAAGCACTTAATAAATGCTTATTTCTTTGCTTCCTTCCCTCCCTAAATAATTTCTGCTTTGTATAGTTTCTCTCTTTTTTCACCCCATCCTTCTTCAAAAGTGCTTTGCCTCTGACTACCCTGCCCACATCAGAGAACATGTGCTGTATGAGCAAAGCAGAATTGAAACAGCTCAATGGAAATGTAAGATGTGTTAATTTAGAGTATCCACATCAAATTTTCACACTATCTGCGTTCTGTCTGTGGTAGAGCATTCCGAGCTAGTATTGGTCTCATCAGCCACAGTCCAACACATTGAAACTTCACCATTGCATAGCAATGTCATTTTGGTCCTTTTCAAGAATGGAAGACAACAAGCAAATAAACAAGTCCTTCACCCAATCTGCCCTCCCTTCTATCCCTCCCTTCTCTTATCCCCTCTCTCCCCACTTTGAGGTAGGGTAAGATAAATTTCTATACCCAACTGAATGTGTATGGCAATCCCTTTCTGAGCCAATTCTGATAAGAGTAAGGTTCACTCACTCTTCCTCACCTCCCTCCTCTTCCCCTCCACTATAAGAGTTCTTTGTCTCTTTTATGTGAGTTAATTTACCCCATTCTACCTCTCCCTTTCTCTTTCTCCTAGTACATTCCTCTCTCTCTCACCTCTTAATTTTATTTTTTAGATATTATCCCTTTATATTCAACTCACAGCTGCGCCCTCTGTCTGTATACACTCCTACTGACTACCCTAATGAGAAAGATCTTATGACTTACAAATATCATCTTTCCATGTAGTATTGTAAAGTTAAACTTTAATAATTGCATTATGATTTCTCTTTCCTGTTTACTTTTTCATATTTCTCTTGAGTCTTGTATTTGAAAGTCAAATTTTCTATTTAGTTCTGGTCTTTTCTCAAGAACGTTTGAAATTCCTCCATCTCATTGAATGTCCATTTTCCCCCTCATTGATTGTACTCAGTTTAGTTGTGTAGATGGGTCTTGGTTGTAATCCCAACTCCTTTTCCCTCCAGAATATCATATTTCAAGCCCTACAATTTATTAATGTAAAAACTTCTAAATTGTGTGTTATCCTGAATAACACAATACTTGAATTGTTTCTTTTTGGCTGCTTGTAATATTTTCTCTTTGACACTGGAACTCTGGAATTTGGCTATAATATTCCTGGAAGTTCTCATTTTAGGATCTCTTTTAGGAGAGGATTGGTGACAAGGAAGATCAAAGTACACAATCAGAAGACAGCAAGGTCGAGGCTACTACATCCAAGGAAAAATATGAATTGATAGCTCCATGTTTTTGGAGTCTGACACCAAACTTATTATTGGGATGATGAAGGTTTCCTTTGGTTACAACCATCTCTTGGAATTCAGCGGTGGATGCCAGGTCTATGTGAAAGACCTTGACTTGATTCTGAGTTGGACCTAAGAATTGGAGAGCTGTAAGTAAACATCTACATGTAACCTTAGCATTCTTTTCTTTCACAGCCCAAGAAAACATTTATTTCACTGTCCATCTTTAAAGGGGATTGGGGGGAGGAAGAGGGGAGAATTTTTCATGTGTGGTGATCGATTATATTAAGAAAAGAAACAAGTGAAAAATGCTGCCATCAGTTCACTGTATTAAAGCTGAGAAAGCTAATCCAAAAAAATAATGTGCCTTTCTCCCAAGCCCAAAGCAGCTTTTGTAATGCTTTTTCTGGAGCTCTATTTGTGCTTGTGAGTTTTATCAGCTGAAAGCTTACCTTGGAATATTGCTGACTGGAGTCATCATCATGTCAATTACATAGCCTCTGATTTGTAAAAGTGGGTTAACTGCCATCCAATCACACTCTCAGCTAAATCAGAACCCTGGAGGCAACACTCAACAAATGAGAATTGGTAGGTTTAGAGGAGGTGTGAAGATTTTTTTTTTCTGTTACATGAGAGGAGCCTGGAATAAGAGATAAAGTATCAGATCTGGGGTCAAAAAGTCCTGGATCTCACCTCAAATAGTTATTAGCTGGGTATCCCTGGGTAATTCATTTAAATTTCTCTGGGCTTGGTTTTTTTATCTCTAAAATAAGGGGCTTTAAGGTCCCCTCAGACCTAGTCCAGGCACGTATTAACATACATTCCATTTGAACCTTACAACGATCCTGTGGGCATGGCATGATAGGTATTATTGTCTCCATGACATGACCTACCCAATGTCACATTGCCAGTATGTCTCAGACATGGGATTCATTCCCAGAACTTTCTGGCCCAAGTAGGATAGCTTGGATGCCATGAAGTCCCCATGGAAGTTTATAAACTATGATTTATATGATTAAAGACATCCCTAAAATCATGTAGTTTGGGTGGGTTAGCAAGCCTCAATTCCCTTCTATGCCAGTGCCAATCACCACTAGGTGGGATCCAACATTTTTCTTCCAAAGCGGCAGACCATTTAGAAGTGAATTGATTCAAGGATAGGGAAGAATTCTATGAGATGTCTCAATTCACTGTACTAACCTTAGCTAACTGAGGAGGATTGATAGGTTGGTTATGAAAAATCTACTCAAGGGCCATGCTAGCCCACTTGCTGCTCCTTATACACAACATCTTAACTCCTGTCTCCTTGGCTTTGCTTTCTTTGAAATCTTCCTTCTTGGATCATTTGTGCTTTTTAGAATCCTGGTTTCCTTTAAGACTCAGCTCAAGCACAATCTAAAGAAGACATCCTTCCCTTCCTCCCTCCACGCCCTGGCAATCAGTGCCCTCTTTTCCAAGATTACCTTCTAATAGCTCTGTGTATGCCTCGTATACAAGCATGAATGTACATTCTGTCTCCCCTATTACAATTAAGTTCCTTGAGATCAGAATCTTTTTAAAAATATCTATAACCCTAAATATATCAGGTACTTAACAAACGATTATTTTGTTAACTGACTGCTCCATCCCCAATCACTCTGAGAATGGGGGTTTAGTAAGAAAGTGTCCTGGAAGTCTCTGCCTAATGTAACTTCTCCTGCTCTTTTTTATTTTGCTTTGGTGCCTGGCTGGATAGATGTTGTGGAGCCTGGGTTTTTGTGAGGCTGTTAGAGAAAGAGAATTGTGGTTCAGGCATCAAAGTGAGACCATTGTAAACACAAAGACATACAATAGTACTCTGGGAATAGTCTAGTTAGAAAGGTGGTATTTCTGCAAATTGGAGACAAGAGAAGAAATTTATAGTTCTGTGTTATAGATGAAGTGGTCATGAGGACATGGCCCCTTCTACCTTCTCTCTCCAGCAACTCTAACTATACCTTGAGAGCCACCATGGAGACCCTACTTCTCTCCTCTCATGCCCAGTTTTAGAAGGCTGCCCTTAGCCTAGTAAAGGCAACATAAATGATCCTGAAGGACAGTAGGGAGGAAGCCCTGGAAGCAAATCCAAGAGGAGACCCAAGTCATAGGGTTGTCACTTACTTGCTCTGTGACATTAAAAAACTCACTTCACCTTTCTGTACCTCCATTTCCTCTTTTGTAAAAAGTGGGGTTGAATTAGATGATCCTCACAATTCCTTCCAAGTCAAATTACTGGGATTCTAAATTAGTATTAAGGAAACCACTTTAATTCCACCCTATCTGCTCTTTAATTAAATTCCAGAATCTCCTAGATCTTCTTTCTGTGGATCCTCTACTTTCAAAAGATAACCTTACTAATGCTCTTTTTAGCAATTTTGTGGCCTCTGCAGATCTCTTTCCTTTTTGTTTCTTCCTGATTGTGTTTGTTCACATACATACTCAGTACCATATTTACTCAATCCATGACCTCTACCAAGAAACAATATGCTGATTAATGGGAAACTGATCCTTATTTTTATCCAAACTAGATGAACAAGCAGACATAAAGACTGCAGACAAAAAGGTAAAAAATAATGACATTTTGGTCTCTCTTATTCACATTGTTTGACACCTGGGTGGCACTTGTAGTGGGTCACTCAATGATCAATATAACTCAATGCCCAGGGAAGTGAGTGGGAAAGGGTAGATAGCAAAGACTGGCAAAATTTTTGCCTCTAAAATTCTACACAAGTAAGGGAGATGTAGTCAGTTACATATAGGCACATTAAGCATCTTGGGCATTAAAAATGTAGATGCTCTATTACATCATAGATTATACATTACAAATACTGCCTCTCCAAGATCACACAAATAGTAAATAGGACAGTTGAGATGCAAATTCACATTCTTTGATTAAATTACAGTGGTCTTTTCCAAAGGGATAGGAATTTTTTTTTTCGCCTATGGCAAAACTAGTTGAAGGGTGAAGAGAAAGAGGTGACACAGAGGACAGGAAGTAAGCTGTGACAACATGTACCATAAAACAGCCTGAGAGAAAGGAGTGGTTCAGTCCTCCTACTCCTATTCCTTGCCAACTTTTACTGTCTTTTCTTGTTCTCCAGGGGCCCACTTCTTCCTACAAGTCCATAAGGTAGAAGCACACTGCCCTGTCTATCAGCCCCTGGAAGAAAGCCTCAGCTTCTCTTTTTAGTTAAGATTCTGCTCTTTCCCTCATACAATAGCCATCTCTGCTCCATGTCCAGTCTTCAAACTATCTTGGACAAAGTTTAGCAAGAGCTCAAACTCTACAAACAGTTTGATTTGAATGAAAGATGAACACCAGGTAATAGTAAAAAGTGAGAAGAATTGGGTGAGGTAGAAGTATAGGAATGGGGTCAAGGTTAATCTAGAAGAGTGATAGGATCTAGTTCACTTGACCATGAGTCACAAGCACTTGGCCATGCAAACCAACCAGATAACAAGTTCAAGGTTATCATCATGAAAGAAGTGTTTTAATAGAACAAAGTATGAAGAATCTGGAGGTTGGGGGGGAGGAGGGAAAGTGTAGCTAGCAAGAAGGAATTAAACATCTGAAGGTCCCATTCTGATGCAACCAGGACTCAAGCAAGGCATTTAACTGTGGAAGTTGAGAAGAAATTTTCAGGCTTGAGTGACACTAGCAAGAAGACTGGACTTGGCAACCAGTTCATTGTGAAAGAGAGAAAAAGACAAAAAAAAAAAGTAGGAAATCTGTTACTGGATATCTAGCTATATCATTTACTTGTGCATTACTCTGGATTAAAAATATCATTTTCTCCATTTTAAATGAATTGTAACAATTCCAAAGAGTTATCTGAACTTTATGATCTGATTAACTTTTTCTGATATTTGATGAGATTTCAATGGTGATTGGTATATTTATAATCATCTTGTTGCTACTTTTATAAAAACCATAGCAGCCGAAGTAAAAGATGAACCAAATACAAAGATCAAACAGAGCGATGAGGAAGAGAGTGAGCATGAAAACAGACCATTCTAAAATGGCACCACCTTCATGTGTCTCTTCTAGTACATTCCTTCACTTAATGTTGCGCTAAATCCTAAAAAAAAAAAAATCCCTTTCCATCACTGAGGTTCTCATGTGGGAAGCAGGGGTGGACAATACCCTTAAGTAAAAAGAACCGGTGTGTTCTACAGCTGGGTCAACAATGACTCATGGACAGCTGCATGTATCTGGCATATACAGGTCCTTAGACTTTCATTTGCAATGACCACAGCAATCTGACATGGGGAAAATGTCCCTGCTTCTCCAAGATCTGCATCTAAGATAAAGGAGGAAATATTCCACATCCATATGCTCAGCTCCAAATCTGCCTCATCCCTGTCTTTATTGATCCTGTCGAATGAAATTGAGGCTTATGTCAAGATCCATGCCTGCCAAATGCCTACTCATAATCAATGCTCCATCTACACTTCTTAAGGTTGTGAGTAGATCAACATGTTGACCTGAGCAACAAACTACAAAGTGTGAGCATGAATGAACAGAATGTTAAGTTGAAATTAAATAAAAATTATTGTCATTGTTCACTTATTTCAGTCACTTTGAACTCTTCACAACCCCATTTGAGCTTTGCTTGGCAAAGATGGGTTGTTTGTCATTTCCTTCTCCAGCTCATTTTATACATCAGGAACTGAGGCAAAAGGATTGAGGAATTTGTCCAAAGTTACACAGGTAGTAAGTGTCTGAGGCTGGATTTGAACTCGTCTTCATGACTTCAGGGCCAGTGACCAATCCGCTATGCCATCTAGCTGTCTGTAATAAAAAATTACAACCTATTTAATCTGACACATATCATATATGACACATAGTCACATGTCAAATCATTGATGAGTTGGGGCCACTTTAATATTTCAAAGATCTGAGATTTCTACATTTTGGATGGTTCTCAAGCACACATATCATCACCTTCTTCATCTTCCTTGATGGCCCTCAAGACTTGCTGGGACCAAGCAATAAATCATCTTGAAGCCAACCTGGGGGTAAATATCTTCAGACTTGCACAGTCTGGTCCCCAAACAAGAGCTGTAGAGCTGGTCATCACTCTACAACACAAGCTTCCTACGTGGTTGCTTGTGCTCTGCCCACAATTTATTCCAAAGCCCAGGGTCATCTCTGCGGTTCCAGTGAAGTAAGAGAGGAAGACTGTAGTAGAAACTGTGCACTACTAAGATGTAAATGGCAAACCCTTAACATAAACAACAATCATCAGAATTCTTTTTTATTCAGAGATACCAAGCATTTGTTGGAGCATCTGTTGGAAAGAAGAGTCAGTGCTTCACTATGTAAGAGAGTTTATCACCAGTTGTTACGTTCCATTCAAGATGTGACTAATTCTCTTCCCGGTATGTGTAGGTGTTATCTAGGTCAATAGGGTATTGTGATCATTGTATAGGAGGCAGCTAGGGGGTGCTCCAGTGGATAGAGAGCTGAGCTTGGATCAGGAAGACTCATCTTTCTGAGTTAGAATCTGACCTCTGGCACTTAACTAGCTGTGTGACCTTGGTCAAGTCATTTAACCCTGTTTGCCTCAAGTTCCTCATTTGTAAAATTAGTTGGAGAAAAAAATAGCAAATCACTCTAGTATATTTGCCAGGAAAACCCCAAATGGGGTCATGGAGAATTGGACACAATTGAAACAACTGAACAACAGAAAGCATTTATATTGCACTTTAAACTTTGCAAAGCACCTTACAAATATTATCTAAAATAATCCCCACAATCTTGTTAGGTAAGAACTATTATTATCACCATTTTACAGATAATGAAATTGAGGACTTTCTCAAGGTCTTATAGCTAGTAAGTATCTGAGGTAAGATTTGAACTCATATCTTCATAAAGGGAAGTCCAGACTTCTATGTACTGTGCCACTCAGATGTCCCATCTTAAGCCTTGTGGCATAATATGGATGGTAGTTGGAGGACTCAGATTCTAATTCTGACGCTGCCTCTTTATGACCTATATGACCTTGGATATGTTACCTAAACTCTGGACCTCAATTTCCCCAACTGTCATATCTGAGGGCTGGGATAGAGGATCTCTGAGGACCCTTTCAACACCACATCTGATTTCCTGGTCCTGCTCATGAGCTGTTCCCTGTTCTGGCTGCCCATTTTCAGACAGTCTGATGGCCCTGTCAGCTGGGAACTGTTGGATGATCTTGTTCAAAGTCTGTGGATTCTGTGATTCCAGGGTTTCAGGGAATAAAACTCTCCTGGGAAACAGGTCTTAGGGCTCATTAAGAGGCAAAGCTGAGTCCTGTGCTTGGCAGTAGGCTCTTAATAAATGTTCATTGACTGACTGACAGACTAAACTAGCAGATAAACTTACTTCTGACCAAAAAGCAACAAGAGTAAAGTCTATCAGTTGGGATTTGTAAATGTCTCATTTGTTTAAGAGAAATGGAAATGGGATCTGTGCAGTGAGGGGTAACCAAAGCAAACTGAGAAAAAAACCATGAACTTACTCAGCAAAGAATAACATTGAAGAGGGTTGCAGAGAAAGATATCGCTACCTCACCCTAAGGGAGTATCTGAATAGACCTTGGCCTGAAGGGGCCAAGGTCCCCCATTGCATCCCAGATCATCTCCAGTCATTCTGATGAATATCTGGTCACTGGATTCAGATGGCTCTGGAGGAGAAGTGAGGCTGGTGACCTGCACAGCCTTCGCTCACTCAAAACAAAGTCAAGTGCAAGTCATGTCATCATTTCTCTGACACATGGTCTTCTTTGGCACAAAGGACAAACACAACAACAACCTTTGGATCAAGAAGATCTGAGGAAGACAACAATTTTTTGATAGCCACAGGACATAAAGCAGTCAGAGAAGGAAAGAAGCATTTATTAGGCACCTACTATGTGCCAGGCACTTTACAATTATTATCTTATTTGATCCCCACAACAGCCCTGGGAGCAAGGAGGTATTACTATCTTTATTCTACAGTTGGGTAAACTGAGGCAGACAGCGTTTAAAGAGGGGCAAAAACAAGAAAAATATCAAGGCAATAGTTTTTCCATTTTTTCAAATGTTGTCTAAGGCAGAGTCAGTTTATTTTGCTTCTAAAGTTCAAATAAGTGCCTGTCATTCAATAACTGTTACATACTGGTCCACATCAAACCCATACCCTTGGCATCAAAATACTGAAATGAAGGGGCAAGGGAGAAAGAAGCTAGTCAGGATGAAGTGATTCCATGACTACTAGCCTAAGACAATAATTAGAAACTGTGTAGGGAGGATATGTCAGATTCAGTTGGGCAGCTTAGGGGAAAAAAGTCTTTAGATGTAATTTAAACATCCAAAATCATTTTTTCTATTTGACCAATACACTATCCTTTCTTGTATTTGTTTCTACCTTTTTTCTTTATCAAAAGTTGTCATAAAAAGTCAGGTTAAAGTTTTAATTACATGCCATATCTTTTTTTCCCCCATTTTTATTTCCTTCTAGCTTTGTATTTATTGTGTTATTTGTTATAGTAAGTGGTCTTATTGTGCACAGAGGTGGTGTCAAAATTAAATAGAAATGGGGCCAGTAAGTCACAAAGGAAAATTGCTGTAATGACATATTGACTTAGAAAACCACACAATATCATTATCCATGTTCTATTGCGTTTTTACTTATTTTGTTAACTATTTCCCAATTACACTTTAATCTTCTTTGTGCCATTGGCCAAGGATAGCTATTCAACACCTCTGGAGTATTAACTTAAGTGTTCACTCTCTAAATGTGAGAGTCTTGTTCAATGACCAGCAAATGGACTTTGTTACTAGAGGAACTGACTCACCAGTCTTGACATTCTTGCTGTAAATTGAACCAGAAGAAGCTACAGCTATACGAATGACGAGCTTGGAAAGGTGGATTAACAAACTGACAATGATCTTTTTCCCTCCATCCAAGGAAAGTAAAAACATGGTTTCATAGGCCATTTAATCATCTCATTTTGTAGTGCTCAGGAGAAGTAAAAGATATAAAAGAGAAGTAAAAGAAGTAAAAGTAAAAAGAAGTTTTTAAAAAATAAAACTAAAAAAAAAGCAAAAGTTTAAAAACAAAAAACCTGATAACAAATATAGCTTATTTTATTTGAAGCAGCTAGTTGACACAGTGTGTAGAGTGCCAGTCCTGAAGTCAAGAAGACCTCAGTCCAAATCCAGCCTCAGACACTTATTAGTTGTGTGACGCTGAGCAAGTCACTCAATCCATGTTTGCCTCAGTTTCCTCATCTGCAAAATGGGGCTAATAACAACACTTCCCAGAACTGTTATGACAATCAAATGAGATCAGAATCATAAAGCACAGTGCCTGACATATAGTGTTATATAAATGCTAGCTGTTGTTATTCACTGACATCTGTTATAGAGAATGAAACATCACAGAAACTCAATGAAAAATTCAGTAAAGATTTCTAAACTCAACCAACACATACAATGACACCTTGAAATTTCATTACAAAGATGGGCATTGGTGGAAGTGGGAAAATGTTGGAAATAAGGAATTAGGAGTAAAAAGTGAAAGAGATTAAAGACTTATTCCACCCAGATGCCTCAAGCTTTTACATTACAAATAAAGTTAGATTCATAACTTTCTAGAGCAAGGATTAAAATGAATATAAAGCTAGAAAAAATAAGGGGAGGGAAATGTAAAGTACAATTAAATATCTAATTGGATATGTGTGACACAAGTTATTGTAGAAACAATGGAGGAAAGGGCACTGATGTATTATAAATCATTATATTCATTATAAATTTATATATAAATTCATAAGAAGGTAAATTGATATAAAGTCATTCATTCATTACCATAAGGAAAAAGCCATAAGAACTGAAAAATCATCTTAGTTAATAAACAACTCACTTATTTGCCAAACAAAAAGAAATGGCACAAAAAGAAAGCTTTACGTTGGCTGCATGTTTACAATATGGATAACATTTTTACAATATAGGAGCTCTAAAAGTGCCATCTTCACTGAGTTAGAGAAGAAAAAGAAACTAGGTCAAGATTATAGATTTAAAGTTGAAAGAGACTATCTGGAGCAGGAGTTCCTAATCTTTTTTGTGTGATGGACCCCACTGGTCATCTGGCAAATCCTACGGACTCCTCAGAATTATGTTTTTAAATGCATAAAATAATATTTGTGGTTTTATAAAAAATCAATTGAAATATATTAAAGTTATCAAAATATAAAAATAAAAACAAGGATGAAGAATCTCTGAATTCTAGTCTAAAATTCTTCACAAAGGAGAAAACTGGAGTCCAGAGAGGTTAATGATTTGCCCAAGGTCACATAACTGGTAAGAGAATCATCCAGGACAGTCATAGATGCATTACCTACATTACGAAAGGACATATCTACACAGGTAAGATCATTGTAATCTTGTTTTGATTGATCTGTTTATAGTTTGTAGGGCCCAGCGGAAAAAGGACTAGACTTAGAGTCATGGCATCAAGATGGGAGTGATTTCTGTAATAATCTCCAATTCTATGATGTTGGGCTAGCAAACTTGAATAAGTCTCAGCAAAATGGAAAAATAATAGTGGCACCGCCAATTTCAGAGGGTTGTTGCAAAGTGATCACTCTGTAAACTTAGATTAAAATGTTATAGAAATATTTGTCATCTTTACCACCACCACCACCATAATCATCATCATCTCTACCATCACCATCACCACCATCATGACCATCATCATCATGATCATCACCATTATCACCACGACAACCACTACCACCACCACCCCCATCATCACCATCACTATCCCACCATTACCACCCCAACCACCCCCACCATCACACAGTAATCATCGCCACCACCATCAATCACCACCATCACCACCCCCACCCTTGCCACCATTATCCTCATCACTATCACCATCATCTTTATCATCATCACCATCATCATCATTACCATAACCACCATCATGACAATTATCATCATCACCCCCACGACCCCCACCCTTGCCACCATAATCACCATCACTGTCACCATCTCCAATATCATGACCATGACCATCACCACCACCACCACCATCATCATCATTATCACCATCTCCATAAGCACCATCATGACCAACATCATCATCATCATTTTCCTCTCCTTCTCTTCCTTAATCATAACCTTTAACATAGTATTGTATACTTTATTGACATTATTTAAGCACAAAGAATTTTAGATTTATAGCTATAAGGGACTTTGGAGATCACCCAATCCAACATCACCATTTTAGAATTGAAGAACCAAAGGTGCAGAAAGTCTAATGACTTGTCCATGCCACAGAACTATGAATCAGAAGTACTGGACTGTAAACTCAGGCTCTAATATGGATGCTCCATCCATTACATGATTATGACAGACAATGATAATGGTAATATAAAGTATTTTACAGAGTAGACATTCCCCTCAATCTCAGGTTAATTTGCTAAATTTTCTCATTAAATTTAAAATTTTTTCTCTGCCTCCATATCTTTTTCTGTCCCTCAATGGCCTAATAAAAATCAACAACTTAACTTGGACAAGTATTCAAAACTTTGCTATTTCTCAAGCCTCAATCAACCCCACCCCACTCCCCAAACCACTCTAATATCCCAAATGCGCTAAAGCAATTACCAGAGCAGGATTCCTCCTGAGATATCCGGAACTTCCTGTTCCTGGGGAGGCCAGAAATTTTCTGGGAACTGTTTTGTTTCCAGTACTGATGGATTCCAGGACGTTAGGAAATACCGAAGTAAAACCTATTAACTGCCAATCTCACCATCAGAACACAAGGATAGAGAAATGTTCTGGATACATATTGAGCGGAATTACTTTCTAGTTTGTTGGTCTACAAATTAATTTTCTTTAAAAAAAAAGTCTCTCTTTCTTTAGTATATATTCTATGCCTGTCTGTATGTATGTCTGTCCACGTATGGTGGGGGTCATTTTCTGATAGTAAGACATTCCTTGTGGTCTTGTGCTCTTGAGTTCTGAATACAGATTAACCATCCAATTATAAAAGGGAAAGAGATGACCTCAATCAGAGAAAGGCATTACTTGAGTGTGTGGTAGGAAGAAAATGTATGACTCCACGAGCGATTTATCATTTTCTTGTTTGCTTGTTTTTTTAATCAAAGAAGGAAAGGATGCCCTCTGCACTTTGCAGTGTTCTTCAGAGGTCTGCCTTCTCCTGGAGTTACAGAATTAAAATTGCAGTGGAAAACCTCAAACTTTTTTTCTATAAAGAAGCCTACAGGCTAGAGTTTCAATGTAAGGAAAATTAAGAATTTTTACTTACTGAAAAGAGAGTCTATAGGCATCTCACTGCCTAAATTAAGGGAACCAAGCTTCTCTGGCATATCACTGTTAACACATTGTTAACAACACATCGTCCAGTGTTCCCTTTTAATATCTCCATATCGATGACTCCATATTGATCTGACTCATAATGACCTCACTTCCAAAACAAAAGAATGAATAAATTAATACAAAAGAATTTGTTGTGTTTTTACTATGTGCAAATCCACTATGCTAAGTGGATTGAGGATACAAATGGAAAAGGGGACAGAGTCTGATTACAGAGAATTTATAGTAAACTGGAGGAAATGATATAATAATGATAATAAATATAAATATAAAAAGATTCAGCTATGAGAGATAAAAAGATCAAGAAATCTTTAGAGTCAACTGTGGGGCAGATAGCAAGGCTTGGGGATCCTAGATTCCATAATTCATATTACAATGTCAGGGGACTGACTACAGGACATAGAGGCAGGGAAAATGATAAGACCTAGCAGTCCTCCATCTCTTTGGGGGGGGATACAGTTTTTTCACTCTTTTTTCATTCAAACCACATGAATGAGGGAGCAGAGTGGGAGAAGGTAGGAGGTCAGGTGATGAGGGGAGAGGGTAGCACACAGTGGTAATGGGTCTTCCTGTTGCCCAACTGTCCCTCATGGGTTCTAGGACTACCCAAGGCTGGGGAAGGGCCTGAGAGGAAGCCAAGAGGGGAAGGGCTAATAACTAAAAGCAACCATTTACATTTCATCAAAATACTGCCAGCCTGGTTAATTACTAGAGTCTTAAAGCACTAGCTTTGATCTATAAATGCGAACCTGTTCACAAACATGTAACAACTAGGATGTGAAAGGAACTTGATTTCATGTCACAGAAGGATCAACTAAAGAAACTGGGGGTGTTTAGTCAAGAAAGAGAGGAATCAAAAGGGAAATAACTGACCATGCATTTAAAGAGCTGCCATATAAAAGAGGCAATAAGATTTGTTCTTATTGTAGAACCAGAGGGCAGAACTCAGAGCACTGGGTACAAGTTGCAAAGAGTCAGTCATTCAATCAACATTCATGAAGCACTTATTACATGCCATTCACTGAGCTAAGCACTTGGGCACTGGCAAATTTCATGAGAAAACAGTCAAATTCAGACTCAATGCTAGGAAAAAATTTCCTTAGAAAAAAGATGTACAGCTTTGAAAAAAATGTGTAGTATTCATTATATACATTTTCTTGAAATGGAAATTTATTCCTTTCTATCGAATCCTCTCTCGTGTTCTGTTGTATAAATGGCAGTTTTTTTTTCTTTTCTTATTATTGTTTAAAATAAATTTTAAAACTTAAAAACAAAGAAGTCTCAAAGTAGCACAGATTTTCTTGAGTGGCAGGGGATCCATCTCCATCAGAGGTTAGGGGACCACTCACTAGGTTGAACATACTATGGATTCCTTTTGGGTGTGGATGGAGCTGATGTTGTTTTAACTCACAAATTCTGCAGTTCTATGACTGCGGTTAGAATAAAGAAATAATAGAAGGCAGAACACAGAGTTTGTTAGGTGATGGATCTGTAGGCAGACATGAATCAGAGCTAGCAAAGGATAAGAATTCAAGATGTGGATGGGTGGTTCTCTCTATACCACTGCATCGAGGACCAACAGCCAAAAACTCAGACTAATCAAAGACCTGCCATAAGAGGCCAGTTCAATTACATTATAGCATCCTTCCACAATGACAGGAGTCAGACCTTACACAACATCAACAATGTATAAAAGCTGCACTCCTCTCAGAATTGTCATTCACTGAATGAATCCTTTTTTCACTTAACTTCATGACTGGACTTAAGTCTCCTTCTCATTCTCATGTTCTCAGCTCAGACTCCCTTTCCACATCAGTTGGTGAAATGTTTAGACCTCGATGATATGACAAATTATGAACACAAGTGATTACTTATTTGTTTTGAATTTGCTACAGTTTTGAAAGTTTGACTTAGTACCTCATATCCCCTAATGTCTGAGTCTTTTGGCATAAATATATGAAATTCAAAATGTGTAATAACATCAATCTTATCTTATGAGTTTATAAATTTCATCATGTCCCCAAGTTCTCTGCAATATTCATTTTAAATGGAAGAATGACATAAATCGGTTATTCTAAACTCCTAAACATGTTATCCTAACAGTCAACATTTGTTCTTTGTAAGTTTTCCTGTTATTTTTCCCCCAAATAAAGAACATGAACACACACATAAACACACACACACACGCACACATACACACAAATTCAAGTCAAATCAACAAGCATTTATTGAGCACCTACTATGTGTCAGGCACATGGAGGCAGCTAGATGCCTCAGAGCATAGAGCACTGGGCCTGGAGTCAGAAAGATCTGAGTTTAAACCCAGCCTCAGACACTTAGCAGCTATGTGACACTGGGCAAGTCACTTAACCTCTGTGTGCTTTAAAGTAGCAGAGAAGAACTTGGTAAACCACTTCAATTCTTTGCCTAGAAAATCCTTTATGGTGGGAGAAATAAATATTTCTCTCTTGTATTTAATAATTAATTACTGCATTTTCTATTTCCTCATCCAGAAATCAACCAGTGTGGGAAATCTCTCTTAGAGGTTTACCTAGACCAAGATCTAATCAAACACACAGTTAAAGAACTTTTAAGTTTAAGCTAATGAGTGTATTCCTGTCCATTGTGTTTACTCAGACAGGTCTGGGAAAGTGTTGATTCTCTCTATTTGTCAAGCCACAAAATAGGGAAACTGATGTCTGTTTGATGAAGATTTGAATGACCCAATATAACCCACCTTCCATTGTGTTAACCGATCAAAGGTTAATCAAACTGTGAACCCACCACCATTAATTAGTGGTCTTTAGTCTAAGAGAGATGGCCAAATGACTGTCCTTATATTAATAACATGCTGATCTTATTAATAAAATTATTAAATTATCTAGAAACTATGTCTCAATGTTTTAATCATCACAATTAGTCACAAAGAGTCAGATATGATTGAACAAATGTTCCAGACACAGTGCTAAGTAGTTAGAACATAAATACCAGTCACTGACCACCATTTCAGTATTTTTTCCCCAGAAACCATTAAATGACATTCACATCTAAGATTCATGTTCATGTGCCTAACTAGACTCTTCTGCTTCTGAGAGTCATGGTGTAATCAGTCATTGCTAATGGTTTCTCTACGTCTTTGTATTATTCACTTTAAAGTAGATATTTTAATATAATTGAGTATGCTTTTAGAGATATTACATGGCTTGGTGTTGAAGATGATCTAGTCTCTCAATGTTACTGGAAATGTTTGTCACTATCAGAGGAATATTTCTCCTAGAGTTATTTCATGTTTTGGCAGTCGTACACCTTCTTTAAATACTTAGGTGATGAAACTTCAGTCTCCAAGGTCTTTTTTTTCCAAAGAAACTATTTTTATTCCAACATTATTTTTCCCTTTAGATTTGTTTCCTTACTGAAAGGTCTTCCCTATTCTGTGTTCTGTCAGGGAGTCCATGGAAACTGGTTTTAATCGTAGAGAATTATTTATGAGCATTCAATAGCAGTAGACCCTGGGAAGTCTCCCAGGTAGACCCTTAAAAGTTGATGCATTGTAGCAGAATAACCCTGTAGCAAATCCTTCAGGGTAAAGTGGGGAGAAGATTGATAGTCAGTCAATCAACAGCTTTTTTTGAGGACCTCACTTGCACTCCCAATCTCATAGAGTCCTTTACTCAATGCTGACCTTCCCCAAAGAGGGAGATGATAAAAGGTCCCAAAAGGATCGTTAACAAGGAAAAGTTTCAGAGAAAAGTAACTCCTTAGCTTAGGGGTTAAACTTCTATAGCGTTACTCTTTCCAGACCTTTATGAGCAAAAAAAAAAAAAGTTTGTGGTATTTTAAAGAGAAATTCTTGAGCAATTCCTGCCATTTGTATGTTTTTTTAATATTCTATTAGACCCAAGATAATCAGCCTTTCAAAGCAGCACTTTTTTTTTCTTCATTAGATATGCTCACATGCAGGCAGGATTGAGTTTTGACTGGAAATGAGTGTGGAAGCTAGAAATCAGCATACAGGGAAAGAATTCAATCAGGCCCAATGAAGGGAGGGAAAAGTTGGAAATGAAAGCTTAAGCTATCTGCTAAAGAAAATACAGTATAAACATGACAGTCCCCAAATGGAACTGAAATCAGCATTGCTTGGGTGAATTCTGAGGCATCAAGAAAGGTATTAATCCAGGGAGCACACGTTACGAGATAATGTTGGGCAAGGGGAATACATGTAACAAAAGGTTACTAATCCTAAAACAAGATGTCACATAAATCCCAGGTACAATTTTGTCATGAATGTGGGGAGCAAAGTATTACAAGAAAGTTAAAAAAATGGCCAGAGATTAAAGGATAAAGTGGTTCTTCATGGAAACAGAATTCACTGATGCTAATGACCTGGATCTGGCTAATTGGGAAAGATATTGGGGAAGAAATATGGTATTAGGGAAAAGAAATGCACTAAGGATGCCAACCAGCATGCTTTGCTTGAAAATCAATTTCAAGGTTTAGTTTGAGCTTAGAGCACGCAGACCCAACATTGTTTGATTATCACAAAGATAGAACCACCCCAGGAGGGGGTAAATTTAGCCAAATAGCATTCTCAGGTGGATATGTTTTTGCCAAGTTGTCAGGCTAATAAGGAAACTGATTTAGTGATTGTAACTTTTAATATGACTGGCAGAATGGTAAAGGGGCTAGTGAGATGTTCTCAAAGCCAGGAAAATTCAGGTTCAAGTCTTGGCTCTGTTATGTATTGGCTGGGCAAGTCGCTTGACCTTGAAATGCTCTAAGAACTGTGTAAGTTGCAGAGAAGGTGCCAACTTGCATCCATAGGAGCTCCCTCATATGGGAGTTCCCTACATGAATGAAATCATAGTCCCTATCCCCTAATGATTTATGAGTGAATTGGAAATCTATATTAATGTGAGCCTTACCAGGTCCAACATAACAAGAGTTGTCATAGTAACTTGCCCATATTTCATATCACTTAAGATATTACTCTAAAAATAGCATTGATCTGCATGGGGAAAGAAATTTTGTCAGGGATCAACCTGAAGATGGCTCTCTCTCTTGGTCTTAGAGAATCAGTGAGAGCTTTGGGGTGGGCCTGCCATATGTACAATATGGTAAAACATATAAGTAATGATGATGATGATGATGACGACGATGATGATGATGATGACAATGATGATGATGATGGCGACAATGATGATGATGATAGCTATCAGGGTTTGCAAAGCGTTTTTTAAATATTCTCCTATTTGATCCTCACAACATCCCTGGGAGGTAGGTGCTTTGAATCTCATTTTATAGATGAGAAAACTGCCCATAAAGTGACGTATCCAGGGTCCCACAACCAGCACATGTCTGAGGCATATCTGAGGCTTGAACTCAGGTCTCCCAGACCTGAGGTCCAGAGCTCCACTCACTGGAGTGTAATCCACCTAAGAGTAATCTACCTTTGAAAACAGTATACCTCCACATTATCTAGCATTCAAGCAGACAACCCCAATTTCCTTAAGGCTCTCATGCCCCCAAATCTCTATTCTCATGTAAAAAGTTGTAATTAAGCAATCCTACTATGCCAGGTATTCACCTCTCTAGAGAAAAAATAGCCTGAAACAGAGTTAGACTGGTGATACCTCAGGAAGAGAGAAGCAGAGAAAGAGTTTTACTAAAGAGTTTGTTATGTGAAGCACTGGGAGAACCCAAAGGGAAACGAGCAAACATGGATGATCATTAAAATAGACACATGTGCTGGAGGGTGAGAGGAGGAACATTTGTCTAAGTGTAGACCCAAGGGTCGGTGACTCTTGGGGTTTGTCAGGAGAGACAGAGGAAGAATGCACTGAATGAGCAAATTTGATGAGTAGGTCATGAATGAATGAAGCATTTATTAAGTTCTTAGTAAACACAAAGTGCTACACTAAGCTCTGGAGATGCAAATAGGAAAGCCAAACAATATCTGTTCTTAAGGAGCCCATATTCTGCTGGGTGAACACCATACCTGTGACGGGGTTCAGTTGAAAATTCAAGGAAAATTCCCATGGTCCTCAAGGAGCAGCAGCAAAGAACATGGCCATGATTCTTCTTAAATGTCATTTCCATTGATAAAACCGTGTCAGATCTTGATACTGAACCTATTTGAAAGTGATGAGGATTTTAGAGGCAAGAAATTTCTTTTCTGGGTCTTCAGTAGTTTGAAATGTAGCCCCTGAAGGAGTTGTCCCCAGGATTCATCTCTGTAGGGGATCACTTCCCCTATAATGGTGACTAAAAGCACATAGTTGGAAGCCTGGCTTTTCCCAAAGTTCTTTGTTTCAGAGTCCTGGGCTGTCCCTATGTGACTCTGAAGGAAAATGCTGGTGAAGGTGGCCATGGCAGTCTGACTTAGCCAGCTTCTGCTGCCTCCTGTCTTTCCCTCAAGGAGCTGGGTGACTTACTTGCTATGTTGGGGGTAGATGGCTGACTATGTGAATTTGGAAGTGACACAATCCTGAAATCACATAAATCAACATATATGTGCATGCACACATAAAAATATATACATACTTATAAAGAGAGAAATGTGTATGTGTGTGTGTGCATCAGTATGGAGAGAGACATTATATATGTGTGGGGTGTGTATACATACCTGCATGCATACATATACATATATACACATATATACTCATACACATATGTGAGAGGAGAGAGTAGCTATTATTGTTATGACATGTAAGGCTGGGCTTGATTGAATAAATCTATTAAACCAGCCCATGCATATAAAGCAAGCGAGGAGAGAATGCAGTCATACCTTAGAGACATGTCAGGTTTGATTCCAGACCACCACAATAAAGTGAATGTTGTAATAAAAGTAAGTCATACGAATTTTTTGGTCTCAGTGCATATAAAAGTTAGGTTTACATTATATTGTAATCTATTCAGTGTGCAATAGTAGTATGCCTAAAAATGTATAAAAACATACCTTAAGTAAAAATACTTTATTGCTAAAAAAAAAAAAAATGTTAACCATCATTTGAGCCTTTAGCAAGTCTTGCCTCAATGTTGATGCTACTGACTGAAGGTTGCTGAAGGCTGGGGTAGTTGGGACAATTTCTTAAAATAAGACAACGATGAAATTTGCCACATTAATTGACTCTTCCTTTCACTTGAACTCTTGGAAATCATCATAAGGTTATTAGTCTTATTTCAATATTATTATATCTCAGGGAATAGGGAGGCCTGAAGAGAGGGAGGGAGATGGGGGTGACTAGCTGGTAGAGTACTGTGAATGGACTCAACATGTACGAATTAAGTTTGCTCTCTTACATGGTAATGGTTTGTAGTGCTCCCAAACAAGAAGACTGATGATAGATTATCATAACAGATATGCTAATAATGAAAACGTTTGAATATTGTGAGAATTAGAAAAATGTGTCACAGAGACGTGATGTGAGCACATGCTGTTGAAAAAATGGCGCCAATAGACTTGCTCAATGCAAGGTTGCCATAAACCTCCAATCTGTAAAACTTACAATACCTATGAGGCACAATCAAATGAGATTTGCCTAGATGTCTCAATCAATTAACCTAAGTCTTCAGATCAACTGAAGCAATGTTTCAAAGGAAGCAGGTTTGTACTGGCTGAGAACATAAATCATATCCTATAAAGTTATCAAGCCAGTTTCGGCCCAAGAGATGAAGGAGCACAGAGTAGGAGAGAGTATTTCAGCAAAAATGTATGGAAAAATTACTTGATTTCAGTCTAGGGCTAGGTCTCCTCCCTTACCTCTAGCACCATGGTGGAGGGGGTGGGGATGAAGAGGGTGGGTGCAGGGAGGAGCAAAGGCACGCTTCGGTGCGCGCACACACACACACATCTTGCCTAGAGAAAGACTTGTTAAGCTTGAAAGATCATGAAGGATTTTGGACTTCTCATGTTCCCATGAGCTCCTTTGCCAAGGACCTCCAAACAGCAGCACTTGGTAACAGTGTTCACAATGGAAGCTTTGATCAGCTTGGATATGAGGCAGGAAAAATCAATTAAAATTTCACAAAAAGCCCAATGAATAAACTAGTGCATGCCTAAGGGACACTTCTTGAGTACCTGATGAAGGTGAAAAAGGCCTTCCAGCAACCAGGACCTATGAATTACCCCTTTGCCTCATATTCTTTCTAAATTTGAGCCCACCTTCCCCTGACCCTATATGTACTTGTAGGATAATGTGCCATAGTCTTTTGAGGCAATGTTTGTGCCAACTGTACCACCTTAGCAAAATATCCATTTCCAAAAGCTAAGACTGGCTGATTAATTGATAATTAACCCAGAATCATGGAACAAAATACAATAGTGAAGGCTCATGGGCTATAACATTAGAAAGAAAAGGAAACACTGGTTCTTAATGTAAATAACATCCAGTGACTTGAACACTCTTCACTCTTTGGTGAGTATCTCACAGCACTGTGGAAATGTGACACATCATCATTAGCACATACACACACATATGTGTGTGCATGTATATGTGTGCATATATATGTGCATATGAAAGAATAAATAGAGAAAAAAAAGGAAGGAAGGAAGGAAGGAAGGAAGGAAGGAAGGAAGGAAGGAAGGAAGGAAGGAAGGAAGGAAGGAAGGAAGGAAGGAAGGAAGGAAGGAAGGAAGGAAGGAAGGAAGGAAAGAAGGAAAGAAGGAAAGAAGGAAAGAAGGAAGGAAGGAAAAAGACAAGACAAGAAATAGAGCATAGGGAAAAGAGAGATGGATTTAGAATCAGAGAATTTGGTTTCCAGTACAGGCTCTGCCTCTCCCTACTTGTATGACCTTTGGAATTCATTTCTTTCTAAGGGCCTCAGTTTCCTCAACTGTAAAATGAAGGGGTTGAGCTAGATGATTCTAAATTTCATGTCTTAAAATAATTTTCACATCTTGTTTCTTTCCCATGAATCAGAGGGCTACTTTCTAGACCAGCTAACTCAGGCAGTCTGAGGTCACCTGATGCTAGATGCATATCTGAATGACTGCACCATTCACAGAGGCATTCTTCTGATCACTTGGGGCTTTTTGCATTATCTTCAACATTTCTATTTAATCCAGCAGCTATTTATTAAGGGTTTACTACATACTAGGTATTGTGTTAATTGTTGAGGTTACAAAAACAAAAAACAAATAAACAGCCAGCCCCTATGCTCAAGGAGCTTACATTCTACCAGAGGGAATATTATGCATAAATAGATAAGTAAAATTTAGATATATGTATGTATATATATATACACACACATACATATATATGTATATATATATACATATGCAGATATATACACATACATATATGGGTGTGTATATATATATGTGTATATATATATACAAAATAAATTCAAAGAATATATGTAAAATAAATGCAAAGTCCATTAGTCAGTCACTAAACATTTATTAAGTGTCAGCTATGTGCGAGGCATCTGGTGTTAAACATTGAGGTTACAAAGAAAGTTAAAAGACAGTCTTTGCTTTCCAGGAGTTAAGTCTAAGGGGGAGAACAATATGCAGACAACTAAGGATAAAGAAGCCACATCAGAATAAACTGGAACAAATCAGCAGAGGGAAAGGATTAGAATAAAGAGAGAGCAGAAGATGCTTCTTGTAGATGGTGGGAGTTTAGCTTTCTAGGAAGCAGGGATGAAGAGGGAGTGGATTCCAGACAGAAGGGGTAACCAGTGAAAATGCCTGGAGTTAAGTGATGGACTGTCTTGTTTTAGGAACAGAAAAAAGGCCAGTGTCACTGGATCAAAGAGGACCTGGGGAGAGGGGAGCTTAGGCGTAAGGAGACTGGAAAGTTCGAGGATGGGGAGTGTTAGCAGGTCTTTGAACGCCAGATTGTATTTGACCCTAGAGGTGTAGATAGCCGTTGGAGTTTATTGAGTAAGAGGGTAATGGGGCTGTACTTTAGGGTGTTTGCTATAATAGCTGGATGGAAGATGGACTAAGGGGAGAGACTTGTGGCAGGTAGATCAATGTGGGGTAGGAATGGGGGTAGTTGGTGGAGGCGGGAGGGAGGCCTAATGTAGAACACAGCACTCAAACTGAGACTTGATAGAAGTTAAGAATTCTAAGAAATGCATGTACTATTTCGAAAGGATTTTTTTAAAGATAAACTAATGAATTGATAAAAGAAAAATGGATACCTCAAGGGTTAGACTCTTACCCTAAGATGTAAAGAGAATCAGAAAGTACCTAAAATATTAGGAAGATTTTATGTGAACTATACGTGAGCGTACGGACCCAACTCCCTTGTTTGCACATAAACAGATGAGGTTCCTACTGTGGTACATTCCACCACCATGGACTGACAATACAAAATAAAAAAAAAAGAAATCTGCTCATGTTGTAGTCTTTGTAATAACTAACTAGTTCAGATATCATGGTGTATACCCTCAATTTTCAGGCAGCAAAGTGAGTCAGACTGTTGGAATTTGTAACAAACCACTTGATCGAACTGCTGGAGAGGCAGTATTATACAGTGGATGAAGCCTTGGGGTTGGGGACCAGAAGACTGAGGTCAAGTTCTATCTTTGATACAGTCATCTGTGTGTTCAAGAAAAAGTCCCTGGACACCCTCAGGCCACCTCTCTAAAACTATAAGCTACAAACGAGCCTCCCACCTAATCAGTGCCAAGAGTGTCCACACTGGGAGTGATTTCACCCACAAGTATGGACAGAAAAAGACAGATGGAGATAGAGACAGACAGAGAGACAGAGACACAGAGAGAGAGAGACAAACAGAGAGACAGAGACAGATGGAGAGAGAGAGAGAGACAGAGAGACAGAAAATGACAGACAGACAGACAGAGACAGAGACATACACAGAGAGAGAAACAGAGAGACAGAGGCAGATGGGGCGAGAGAGAGAGAGAGAGAGAGAGAGAGAGAGAGAGAGAGAGAGAGAGAACAAACATTTTAGCAAAACTAAAAAAAAAAAAGGACGAACATTTTCTTCTCTTTTCTTCAGGGTCAAAGGAGATCAAAGTTACCCAGCATCCAATTGTCTTTTTTTGTTTTCATTTTTATCATTGTTATCCATTCCATTTACATTTCTACCCCCCCCCTCCTTTTTTATAGATAAAGATACTGATAGAGGTTCAAGGTCAATCCCCCAATTCAGGACTCCTGACTCCTCATTTGGCACTCTCCATATATCACCATCAGTTTCCTGTCAAGTGAGACAGAGACTACCTCAGAAGCCAATGAAGGGGATGTGAGAGAAATGGAGTAAGTAATGAGTCAGAAAAATAAAATCTGAAACCACCTCCTTTTAAGATCTTCCAATTGGTGGTTGATATTGAATTTTTATGATCCTATAAATATTTTGATTGTTACTAGGAGGTCTTTGCTTTGACTTTATACCAGGAAACAAAGTGGGTGACCCATGCAACACAATGATTTTCTTGCCATTTAATTTTTATTTATTTGATTGGAAACAGATGTGGTTAGTGCCTGGCAGGTTCCTGCTTGCAAGCACGTAAAATTAATATGAACATCCGCAATGAGAAGAGACTGCTCTTTCAAAATTGTGAAAATGATGACCTAAAAGAAGCCTGAGATCTCTATGTCCCCAAATTTCTCTTTAAGGATCATGTCTTAAACCCAAATTGATTCACCAACAATAGGTCGCAGCCCAAGCATTCTTTGGGCTGCCATGACTCAGAGTGAATGTAAATAGCAATTGTTTCTGTTTTGGCCAGAAACCTTGAGAGTCCCCCACTCCCAGATGGATTTTTTTTTTAACTGGGTAAAAGAAGTCATTCTTTGCATCATTTTTTTTATCTGGCCTTAATCACTGATTGGGTGTTGTTTCAGTCAAACTGAGATATGTTAAAGACCTTAGCTTAAAAAGATCAAGGTCTCCCACTGCATCCAGGGACATCTCCGGTTGTCCGATCTATATCTTGCCACTGGACCCAGATGGCTCTGGAGGAGAAAGTGAGATTGGTGACTCTTCACAGTCCTTCCTCACTTAAATCCAATTCATTTGCAAATCATAACATCCCCTTCCAGAGTCCTCCCTGAGAACCAAGGATAGACAACTAATGATCGCAGATATGACTTGATAAAAACGCCCAAACATATTTAACAAGAATCACTTCACATAAGGCCTGACATTGACAGGTCTTCCTCAGCATGCCAGGCCAGAGATATTACAATGATCACTGGCAAAGCAGCTGACCTTTGGGTTATTTAGATTATTGTGCAAAACTACAAAGCCCTGTACAGAGTCACACAAGCAACCCTAGCCCAGTGTTGCTCATCCTGCTACCATTTCTTTGTTAAGTTCAGGTGGACTCAGGTTTGAGCCTGGAGTTCTAATAAAAAAGATAGAGACCCCTACCATGACTCCAGGTCCCAGGCATTATCGATTCATGCTAAGTTATAGATGGAAAGGATTAAAGGACTACTATTTAGAGTTCAAAAAGACCGCAGAAGTCATCTAGCCCAAATCCCTCATTTGTTAGATTAGGAAACAGGTCCCCAAAATGGTGACTTGTCCAGGATCACATAGCTAGAAAATGTTTTATCACAAACCTTTTATTCATCAATCAATACAACCATATACTTTTCGTGTTTTCCTTCTTATAAGATGATGCAATAAATATTTTTTTCTGTAGAGTTAAGGTTTGTAAAGTGATTTACACACATTATCTCATTTGGTTATGTAACCCAACCTTCTCACTTTACAGATGAAGGAAACGAGGCTCACAGAAGGGAAACAGAATTGAAGTAACAGAATGGGAAATGGAACTTGAGACTCTTCTGCCAGGGCTCCCTCCATCATCACCACTGTTATCGTTAGTATCCTCATGATAACACCATTGGGGGCAGCATCCAACTCATCATCACCCCTCATCAATACGCTCATCATAAATGACAAATTATCATTATCAGTGTCCTCATTCATCATCATCATCATCAATACGCTCATCATAAACAACAAATTATCATTATCAGTGTCCTCATTCATCATCATCATCATCAATATGCTCATCATAAACAACAAATTATCATTATCAGTGTCCTCATTCATCGTCATCATCATCAATACGCTCATCATAAACAACAAATTATCATTATCAGTGTCCTCATCCATCGTCATCATCATCAATATGCTCATCATAAACAACAAATTATCATTATCAGTGTCCTCATTCATCGTCATCATCATCAATACGCTCATCATAAACAACAAATTATCATTATCAGTGTTCTCATCCATCATTATCATCATCATTAATACGCTCATCATAAACAACATAATTATCATTATGAGTGTCCTCATCCATCGTCATCATCATCATCATCATCAATACGCTCATCATAAATAACAAATTATCATTATCAGTGTCCTCATCCATCGTCATCATCATCATCAATACGCTCATCATAAACAACAAATTATCATTATCAGTGTCCTCATTCATCATCATCATCATCAATACGCTCATCATAAACAACAAATTATCATTATCAGTGTCCTCATTCATCGTCATCATCATCAATACGCTCATCATAAACAACAAATTATCATTATCAGTGTCCTCATTCATCGTCATCATCATCAATACGCTCATCATAAACAACAAATTATCATTATCAGTGTCCTCATTCATCGTCATCATCATCAATACGCTCATCATAAACAACAAATTATCATTATCAGTGTCCTCATTCATCGTCATCATCATCAATACGCTCATCATAAACAACAAATTATCATTATCAGTGTCCTCATTCATCGTCATCATCATCAATACGCTCATCATAAACAACAAATTATCATTATCAGTGTCCTCATTCATCGTCATCATCATCAATATGCTCATCATAAACAACAAATTATCATTATCAGTGTCCTCATTCATCGTCATCATCATCAATATGCTCATCATAAACAACAAATTATCATTATCAGTGTCCTCATTCATCGTCATCATCATCAATACGCTCATCATAAACAACAAATTATCATTATCAGTGTCCTCATTCATCGTCATCATCATCAATATGCTCATCATAAACAACAAATTATCATTATCAGTGTCCTCATTCATCGTCATCATCATCAATATGCTCATCATAAACAACAAATTATCATTATCAGTGTTCTCATCCATCATTATCATCATCATTAATACGCTCATCATAAACAACATAATTATCATTATGAGTGTCCTCATCCATCGTCATCATCATCATCATCAATACGCTCATCATAAACAACATAATTATCATTATGAGTGTCCTCATCCATCGTCATCATCATCATCATCATCAATACGCTCATCATAAATAACAAATTATCATTATCAGTGTCCTCATCCATCGTCATCATCATCATCAATACGCTCATCATAAACAACATAATTATCATTATGAGTGTCCTCATCCATCGTCATCATCATCAATACGCTCATCATAAACAACAAATTATCATTATCAGTGTCCTCATCCATCGTCATCATCATCATCATCATCAATACGCTCATCATAAATAACAAATTATCATTATCAGTGTCCTCATCCATCGTCATCATCATCATCAATACGCTCATCATAAACAACATAATTATCATTATGAGTGTCCTCATCCATCGTCATCATCATCATCATCAATACGCTCATCATAAACAACGTAGTTATCATTATCAGTGTCCTCATCCATCGTCATCATCATCATCATCAATACGCTCATCATAAATAACAAATTATCATTATCAGTGTCATCATCCATCATTATCATCATCATCAATACACTCATCATAAACAACATAATTATCATTATCAATGTCCTCATCCATTATCATCATCATGAACAATAATTAATCATAGACCTACTATGGGTGAAGTGCTGAGGGTACAGAGAAAGGCAAATAAACCTGCCCCACTATGCCCAGCTGGTCCCATTTGCATCCTCAGACACAAACACTTGCAGGGTTTTACTACTTTCAAGGACACATGATTGACACATAGTATGACCTTTCTGACCTCTGCCCCCATAAAAATTAGTCTGTATAAGGACCTGTCCTTTTTGGATCTAACTAGTCTAAAAAAAGATCCTTCTTAAGGCAAACATAGGTGCTGAAAAGAAAATGTTTCTCTCCCATGGAACAATATCATTTAAATCAATTAATCCACATTAATGAGTTCCTCTCATGTGCTGGGGGTCACCACAGAGTAAAAAAAAAACAAACTAAAAAGTGGACAAAAAGCCCACCTTGTTCAAATTCTGCCTTTGACTTTTGCTAGTTTTGTGAGTCTGAGTAAGTCACCTGATCTCTCATAGCCTTGGTTTCATCATTAGCAAAATGGGAATAATAACAGCATACGCCATTTGTGACAACTGGATGAGACAACATGGCAAGGACTGTGCAGTCCTCAGATCACTTTTGGAGTCTAGCATTGTTATGATGAGTGTGTAACAGGGTCTGTGAAGAATGAACAGAACCATAGCACATGGTCCCACCCTAAAGAGGAAAAGAGACGGACCTCCTCGAACAAATTAGAGAAGGAAGGAGGAAAGGAAGGAAGGAAGGAAGGAAGGAAGGAAGGAAGGAAGGAAGGAAGGAAGGAAGGAAGGAAGGAAGGAAGGAAGGAAGGAAGGAAGGAAGGAAGGAAGGAAGGAAGGAAGGAAGGAAGGAAGGAAGGAAGGAAGGAAGGAAGGAAGGAGAGGGAAAGGTGCAAGGAGGAAGGAAATATTTTCTTAGAGATTTATATATGAGGGGTAAGTTTTCTGTAAAATTAATTATTGTTCACCAAACCACATAAATTTTTGTCTAACAAGCCCCATAGAACAAACAAATAAGTAATCCATCTAAAAGCATCCATATTAACAACACAGAGATCGTCTGTATTCCCTCCCTATATCTTGGACAAGTTTTGTGGATGGACAATGAGCTGGTTCTAGAAGTGAAAACAAGAGGGAGGAAGGAATCACGTTTGGTAAATAATGGAGTCCTTTCAATTGTTCAAGCTGCTCTTTACCTCAAAAGTTAGTCTTTTTACTACCAGTATACTCCTACTGAAGCTACACATTTCAATGAAAAGCATTGAAATCACCATCTCAAAAAAAAATAAGATAAAATTTCAGGCAACCCAAAAAATAATGAAAATACATGATAGGTGGAAATAAATCGTAGTGTCCTGCTCATTGTGATGTGCATTGTAGGAGAGGTAGAAATCAGAGAAGTCAACATCATGGCTCTAAGGTGGAATAAAGGTATGAGTACCCCCAAACGAGGTTAAAATATAATTGAGAAATGCTCTATAAAGTAAATAAAAATCCAATATAGTTACGTTAACTTGTGGTTTTCTGAATCATTATGCAGTCTGTAGGGATCCATGTTTATCTGAGTTTGATGCCACTATTGTAAGTGGGGCCATCACAAATGAATAGAATCTGAAAAAGAGGTAAAGCAGTCATGTGTTCAGAATAGAACATTCAAAGATCTAGAGGAAGGCCTCCAACACATTGGGTGGATCTTTATGAAAGATGAAAGGGACCACATGGCTAAGAATGACAAAGGATTCAAAATCATGAAGGTGTTCCCAACAGCTCTGGGGGAAACAAGCCCACATCAAGATCATAGATGCACCAAAGTATGCATCAAAGGAACAGTGTAAGATCTGAAGGGTAGCTAGCCTCTTGCTTTAACATCACACACCAGAACAATAACAGGGTCCATTTGGAGTCTGTCTGCAACAAAGGATGTCAGGGTTATCAATATGTGAATGACCTCTACCAAGTATTTAACAAATGGAACCATTCAAATGAGCAGAGGCAGCATAAGCTGAAGGTGAGAGGCTAACACTGGAGTCAGAAGAGGGAGGGTCAAATCCTGACTCTGACCCACACTGACTGTAAGATCCTGAGCAAGTCCTAACTTCTCAGTGTACCAGGAAATGCTCTGAGACTTTAAGTTACAAGTGAATGACTGATCTGTATCACAGATGTGAGTTTTCTTCCAACAATGAAATAGCAGGTCAGAGCCAAAACAAAATAAAACCAAATGCTACTCAGGTGATTGAATCCACACCCATATTCAATCTCAGAGTATGTAGGGCTACTATATAGATCTCAGAAATCAACCCAAGGCAACCCACTGAGGCCCCCACCCCTGCTATACGTATTAAAATGTAAATACCCTGGGAGAGGGGGTGGTATTGTCTTTCTTTGTATCCCCAGTACCTGGAAAAAAATAAGCATTTCATGAAGCTTGTTGACTTTTATTTCATTTTTTTATTCCTGTAGCCTAGCCCATTGTCATGCTCATATTTTACGCTTAATAAATATTTATTGAATTAAACTGAGTTGAACTGAGTGATCCATGAATAGAAAGTAAAAAAAGTAGGAGAATCTATTACCAATTTGTTGCTGGCCGGTTCATCAGCTACCATATGGGCACACCAAGGAATCCATTTCCAAGTACTTTAGGCTTATTCAGTATGAAGGTCATACTGGAACTTCTGAGCTTAAGGGCTTGTCCTGGGTGATTGGAGGGAGTGGGGTGGGAACAGTTGATTCTGTAGGAGCTGTTGCACTTTCATAGCCCCTACCACTACGAGCTGTGAGTTATGTCTCATCCTTCCCCAAAACCATCTGGACAGCTACTAATAAGGGGGTGGAATTTTATTTTTTTCAATAGGTACATGAGATAATATAATGAGGTTGGAATCTTCCCAGCATAATCAACACCAGCTAGGTTAGCCCCTTCTGAGAAGGCTCAGTTTCATTCTAGGTTTCAGAACTTAAAAGGAAGGTACAGAAACTGGAGATGGTTAGGGGATAGCCACAAAGATGCTGAAGAGGTTGGAAAATACTGATTGTGAGGAGAGGAAGTAATTGGAATAATTCAGTCCTAGGGAAAAGGCACTTACTTGGTTGGTAAGAGCAGGCTCCAACACCTCCCAGAAAAAGAAGTGCATGGAAGAAAAAAACAAGATGGTGTCAGAAAGATGTCCGATCAGAGGAAAAAAAGAAGTTGTAAGAGTAAGAAATAACCAGTAAGTTGAATTCAATTCAACTAAACATATCTGACATGCCTACTACTTGCATTGCATGCTGAGTCTAGAAAGACAAAAGTAAAGTAGTCCCTGCCCTCAAGGACTTTATACTCTGCTGAGTCAGAGCATGCAATATAGTCAGAAATAAGGAAATAAGTATATTGAGAGAGACACAGACAGAGACAGAGAGAGAGAGAGAGACAGAGACAGAGAGACAGATGGAGAGACTGAGACAGAGATAGAGACAGAGAGAGACAGACAGACAGACAGACAGGAGAATGAAGAAGAAGGAAGGAGGCAGGGAGGGAGGGAGGGAGGAAGGGAGGAGAGAAAAGAGCTATATAATAATAGTAACTGGGAGGAGGTAGGGACCAGGAAAAGCTTCATTTACAAGGTCACACCTGAGTTATGCTTTACAGGATCTGAGAAGGGAGAGCATTGCAGACATGGGGGACAATTTGGGGGACCCTAAGGAGGCAGATAATAGGAAAATGTTTATGAGGAAAAGCTAACACATCAACTGGATGGTAAAGACAGCATGTGAATGCAAAGTAGTGTGAAATTCTGAAATTCAAGAAGCATAAGTGGGAGCCAGGTGGTGCAAGGTTTTGAAATATTGGGCTGAGTCATTTCTAAAATATGTAGAGAACTGAGTCAAATTTACAAGAATACAAGTCATTCCCCAATTGGCAAATGGTGAAAGGATATGAATAGGCAGTTTTCAGAGGAAGAAATTAAAGTTATCTATAGTCACATGAAAAAATGCTCTAAATCACTATTGAGTAAAACAGCTCTGAGGCACCCCATCACACCTATCAGATTGGCTAACATGACAAAACAGGAAGATGATAAATCTTGGAAAAGATGTGGGAGAGTTGGAACACTAATTCATTGTTGATCGAGCTGTGAACTGATCCAACCATTCTGGAGAGCAATTTGGAACTATGCCCAAAGGGCTACAAAAATGTGCATACCCTTTGACCTAGTAATATCACTTCTAGGACTATATCCCAAAGAGATCATAGAAATGGGAAAGGGTCCCACATGTACAAAAATATTTATAGCAGCCCTCTTTGTAGTAGCCAAAATCAAGGGGAATGAATGAACAAGCTGTGATATATGAATGTAATGGAATATTATTGTGCTGTAAGAAATAGGAACAGGAAGATTTCAGAGAGGCCTGGAAAAACTTACATGAACTGATGTTGAGTGAAAGGAGCAGAACCAGGAGAACTCTGCACAATAATCACAGTGTGCAAGGAATTTTTCTGGTAGGCTTAGTCCTTCACAGCAATGCAAGGACCTAAAAAATTCCCAATGGACTCGAGGCAAAACACCTTCCACATCTAGAGAAAGAACTATGGAACTGGATTACAGAATGAAGCAGACCATTTTCTCTAGTGTTGTGTTTGTTTTGTTTTGTTTCATGATTTCTCCCATTCATTTTAATTCTTCTATGCAACATGACTAAGGTGAACTTGTATTTAATAGGAATGTATGTGTGGAACCTATATAAGTTACATGCCATCTCAGGGAGGGAGGGAAGAAGGAGAGGGGAAGGAGGGGATGGGAGGGAAAAAAAATCTAAGATATATGGAAGTGATTATAGAAAACTGAAAACAAATAAAATAATTTAAAATTTTAAAAAAAGAAATATTGCCTTAGAATTTTGTGCTTTGTCTTTATGATAGTAGGGAGTCATTTTTGAGCCAAGAAGTGACAACACCATATCTGTATTCTAAGAAGATGTATGGGATAGGGAGAAAACCAGAGGCAGAATGGCCAGATAGAAATAATCCAGGCAGAAGATGCTACTACCCTAAGCTAGATTAGAGACTGTATAAATCAAACAGGCTGTAATGCCAAAAGATCTAGAAGAAGGCTTTCAGAACTCCAGGAAGGTCTTTTGGAAAGGATTTCTGGGAGGGTGTCAGCAAAAGTAACAGAGAAAAGACAGACTTCACCAGGCTGGGAGCAGGATTACTGGAGAGGGTGCTCTATCAATGAAATCACAGAGCCATCAATGTAGAGAAAACAGATTTAGAAATGTCAGTATTCCTGGGAACCTCTAAAAAGAGTGGGGAACACTTATTCACTATATTGTGAACAGGATAAGAATAATTAAGGTTATACCTCAACATGTGACTAAACTATTTAGATGAGATAGAAGGAAGACAGGCTCTGTCAAACATTCAAACAAATAGGAAACAGTGTGTGACTCTGACAAGAGCATCAATCAGCAGACCTAGGTTCTACCACCTTACATAATGGATCATTAAGAACTTTCATCTGTAAAAGGAAATCAGTCTAGACCAAATGAGATAATGCTTGGAAAATGTGCTTGACATAGTGCTTGGTACATAGTAGGTGCTTTGTAAATGCAAATTCCCTCCCCATCTCTCCTCCCTTTCTCTCTCAGTTCCTATCCTTCTCCATGCCCCCTGAAAACTCTGTGCTATATTATTTAAACATTTATTTTTAATTAAAAAAAGACTCCCCATTTGTCCTAGAATAGGTCTTTCTCTCACACATTCCTTCTGCCTTCTAGAGCTCATTGGGACCTGGCTTCCTCTTGAAAACAGCCCATCCCTTCCCACCACATTGCCTGGGCACCATCACTCAGCTAACCTTCCTCCAGTGACAATCATACCATGTGATTATCACTCTTATCCAACCTCCACAAAGCTGCCAAAATGATTCTCCTAAAGCACAAATCTGACTGTGCCACATCTTATTCACAAAACTCCAGTGGCTCCCAATTTCCTCTAGTATCCCATAGAAATGCCTTTCCCTGGCACTTAAGCCCTTCCCAAACACCTACCTTTTCGGGTTATTTGACCTATCCCTGAACTCCAAGCCTGTGGTCCAATCATCTTGGCTTCTTGGCTGTTCTTCACAAACAATGCTGCACCTTTGCTGGTGTAGTCTCCATCATCACTCCTGTCACCTGGAATTTCTGGTTTCCTTCAAAATTTAGCTTAAGAACTATGTTTCACTTGAAGTCTTAACTGATTCAGGCTAGTAACATACCTTACATTTACAGAAAAAGAAAGAGCTATTGGGGGGAGGCAGGGAAGCTCTCATGGAAAACTCTAAACATGGGAATAGAGGTGATGATTTTATTCACATAGGGAACTCCTAAGTGAGGAAATTCCCTCCACCAGTGGGGACCACCAATGGTCAGCAGTGAGATTACATGCCTTGAGCATGCTCACATAGATCATAGAGTCAGAGACAGGATTTGCACCCAGGTCTCTGACTGTTTAAGTTTATGCAAGTCACTTAACCTCAGTGCTGACCAACTCGTTGGTGGAGGTGTTCCTTATGCAAATAATATCAGCATCTCTACTTCTCTACTTATAGTGAGAGGTTGCCCTTCAGAATAAAGTCTCCTGGAGAGCAGAAACATCTTATTTTATTTTTGACCCCAGCACTCAGAGAAGTGCCTGGGACATTGTAGAGTCTTAAGAAATGTGGATAAATTTATTGATTGATTGTCTCCCTGCCTGGATTCTCACTGTTATCAACTATCACCCCCAATGTTAAACTTCCTCTATTTTCTATTGGCTTAGTAAATTTTTTTTCTGATATCCTTTTTTTTCATATCACCATCATTTCTCCTGGTATTCCTCCCCTCCTCAGAGAGGCACTGAATGTAAGAAATAATATTTTTAAAGACTAAAAAAGAGAAAGAAAAAATTTTAAATCATCAAAATTGAATGATAACTCATAAAAGTCTGAAAATATGTGCAATGTCCCACTCTCATGCACCTTCCATTTCTGCAGAGGGGTGCTCTGGGGGATGTCTTCTAAGATCTCTTCATTCTGGTCTTGTTTGACCTTTATAATCTTGTTACATTTACTTTTGAATTTGTTGGGGGGGAGGGGAGAAGAGAGAGGGGGTCACCATCCTTCCTTCCATCCATATTGTCAGTTATAGTTAATCATAGATTCTTTCCTTGGCTCTGCTGACTTCACTGTCTCGGCTCAGCTAGATCTTTCCAGGCTTCTCTGTATTCATCTTTACTTACCGGCCTCTCTCTCTCTCAATCTCTCTCCCTCTCTATCTCTCTATATCTGTCTCTCTCTCCCTCTTTCTTTCTCTGTCTGTCTCTGTGTCTCTCAAGTCATATGCGATTTGAATATAGATTAATTATAAATTAAATAGAAACTGCCTTAAAAAACTGCCTAAATGCAGATGACAGTAGCAGTATTAATGCTTATTCTTTGACAAAAACACTGTTGTGCACCCCTGTGCAGCATCTGCTGCTCGTACTATGCCTCTGTTCCCATCCCACCCCCTTCCTTTCATTATATTTATTTTGCACATAACATCCATGTAGGGAATGGATATGAGGCAGTGTGGTGTCATCTGGGCTATGCTCCCACCAATGAGAACTGAGTAGAAAACCAACTGTTAAATTTTCAGTATGAGCATCTATGCCTCAGAAATCAGCAAATATTATAAATCAGAGCTTAATTTATTGTATTTTAATTATCTAGACTTAGGAAAGTGATGGAGAAAACCTTAAGAAAGTATTTTTTATAGAAAGCCAGTTATTAAACATTTAACATAACACCGCTGGGTTTCACAATAGAGAGTTGGCCTTGGAGCCAGGAACACCATGGTTTAATTCTTTCTGTTCAATTAATTATATTAATCAATTAGGAATTTAATTAATTCTTTAATTACTGGACTTAGGAGGCTGGGCAAAATCTCTAACCTCACAGTGCTCTGGCAACTCTAAGATTTTCAAAAATGATACCAACCATCATGGATGGAAGAAGTTCCCTCACCTGGGAGTTGCTTAAACCAAGAAAATCCTATATCCAATCTCTCTATTTTCTTTATAAGGCTACTTCCTTGAGTGTAGGGACTATATATAACATTTTAAATTTTTATATTTCTGTGTACCTGGCAGAGTTTTGTACATTCTCAGTGTTTTCATAAGCAGTACTCACTCAATGTTTTCTGATTCATATTTACAATGAAAGCCTAATTGTCACTTAGGTATAGAGATGGATTATCAAGTAACAAAATTGGGGCATTTCTAAGACCCTTATGAAATCACCTGAAAATTGTAAATAAAGTGAAATTCAACCAATTTTAGCCGAAATGTCCTTATTTACTTTTGAATGAATGAATCAAAACATGTTTATTAAAAACCCACCAAGTGAAGAACATTACACCAAATGCCAGGGCCCTAATGACAAAAATGAAAGACTCTCTACCCTCAAAATACTCACAGTCTAATTAGGGGAATATACTTACACATTTATGTGACCACAAAAATAGATAGATAGATAGATAGATAGATAGATAGATAGATAGATAGATAGATAGATAGATAGATAGATGGGGAGATGGCTAGATGAGTAGATGGATAGATGGATAGATAGAGATGATGGATAGATAGGTAGATGGATAGATAGATAGATAGATAGACAGATAGATGGATAGGTGGATAGATAGATAGATAGATAGATAGATAGATAGATAGATAGATAGATAGATAGATAGATAGATAGATAGATGGATAGATGGATGGATAGATAGATGGGGAGATGAGTAGATGGATAGATGGATAGATAGAGATGATGGATGGATGGATAGATAGATAGATAGATAGATAGATAGATAGATAGATAGATAGATAGATAGATAGATAGATAGATAGATAGATACAAAGTACTTTGAGGGGGTGTCAAGAAAGACTTTATAAAGCAAGTGCCTCTTGATCTGAGTTTGAGCAAAACAGTCAATCAATTAACATGTATTAAGCACCTACTATGTGTAAGGCACTGTGGGGATACAAAGAAAGACAAACTGAAGTTCAGAAGGAAATAGGAGGTAAGACCATGAGAAGGGAGACATGGGGGCTGTGCAAATGCATGAAAGGAAAAGGAAGCTTGGTGGCACAGTAGATAGGATGTAATCAGGAAGACTTCTCTTCCTGAGTTCAAATCTAGCTTCAGACACTTGCTAACTGTGTGACCCTGGGCAAGTTACTTCACCTTGTTTGCCTAAGTTTCCTCATCTGGAGAAGAATATGGCAAACCACTCCTCATCTTTGCCAAGAAAACCCCAGATGGGAACCTAGAGAGTAAGATACAACTGAAATGAATGACAATGTGTAATGAAAAACAGTCTTTGCCTTTGAGGTGCCTATATTCTGCTGGAGTTTTGGGAGGAATGAGAATATTTCACCAAATATCTAAATGCAATATCAGGGATGTATCACTAACTGAAGGGAGCAGGAAAGGATTCCCACAGAAGTTAAACCTTAAAGGAAGCAGAGGGTTCTGAGAGACAGGGGAGAAGGGACAATGTGTTCAAGCATAGGACACAGCAAGTGCAAACACATGTAGACTGGAGGTAGGATAAACCAGGAATGTCATCACTATCCTGATTTCATTTTGAGATTGGTATGAGTAGAATTTTTAGTCCATTTTTAGTTAGTGGACCTGATGGTTTTATAGTATAGAAGTTAATTTGGCTCATAGTTTCACAAGAACTCTTTTTATACGATCATGCAATTTCAGTACCTTTATATGGAGACATCACCCTGATTGCATGTTGGCATTGGATTTTACTAGCCACATTCTTGAAAAGCTTAATCTGTTCTCTCTTAATAACCAAGTAAGGTTAGAAGAGAATAATCTCAAGGTGGCTGGTTTAACTTTAAGCAACAGATGTGTTCCTGACAGGGAGTCGAAAATTAATTCTAGGACATGGGATCATATTTCACCAATGACAAGGAATTGTTTCCCTTTTGCTTTGCCTCCATTTTTCCAATTAGTTACTCACCTGAAATGGTGGCTAATGTTTTTCCCAGTTTTTGTCTTTGTATCTCCATCACCTAGCACCATGGTTGTCCCGTTGTAAGCATTTAATAAATGTGTATTGGATAAAACTGAACTGTAATGAATTGAAGTTATTCTCCCTCCAATCTCTCTCTGTCAAATAGTTAATGCTCTGTGAAGCCAGATAACTCGTGAGAATATAAAGACACTGGCAAATTTAATGGAATCATTTTGTAATATGAATAGTCATCAAATGATTTATTTGCATTATAAATATACTTGTTATTGTATTTCTGAAGTCATACACTGGTCTATAGGAGAGCTAATGAGACTTATGAATATGACTTGGTTATATTTGGTCAAGACATGTTTCAAGTAACTACAGCTGGTTGGCAAAATCCTGTTTGTAGCCAGAGGACAGTGATAGAGATTCCATCTTGACTAACAAGCTGTAATATGTTCATTTTTGTCAGTTGACAACAATAAATAACATTTCTGTATCCCCTAACACAGTATTTTACTCATCTAAGCCATCAGTGCCAAATTACTAATTACTATTTCATAGCTAAATAGGGAAATAGCTTATGAAATACTTTATATGTTTCATGTCATTTGATCTTGACAACAACTCTGAAATGTTCACATTCATGTTATTGTCATTTTATTGATAAGTTTCTGAGAGGTGAAGGGTTACACAGATGCTAAATGCCATAGACCAGATGTGAACGCAGGTCTTCCTGACTCCAAGACCAATATTCTATCCATGGCACTATCATGCCTGCAACAAGTCTTATTTTCCCTATTTTACAGATGAGGAAACTGAGACTTAGAGATGTAAAAGGACTTTTCCAGAATCTCACAGCTATTAAATGGCTTAACCAGCATCACCATCCCCACTTACCCCCATGCTTAGGACAACAAGTCTAGTGTTTTCTCTGCTATTCCACAATAGTTCTCAAGGAGTTTATTTCGATACAGAATTGGCATAATTCTCACCTTTGTTTTTGCTTTGCTTTTTAATCTTTTATGATTTATTTAACCTCCATGATCCTTGTCTATCCCTCAAGTAGAATGATGTGAGTGGCACACATAGTTCAATCATTGCATTCATGTCCTGTTTCCTAGAACTGTATCAACAGCTTCATTTGACATCCCAGATTTCTGGAAAGCTAAGCTTCCCTTCCAACCACCCAATTCTTACTTACCACATTTCCATGGATCATGCCAGTAGTTCTCTTTTCCATGTCAATGAAGTAGAGTTTTTGTTTGGACTTTGTTTATTTCCAAGTGGCATTAAGTAATGAAGAGAATAAGAGAAAGACAGAAACAGAAAAAGAAGGGGTAGAGAGAGAGAGACACAGAGTCAGATGGGGGAAGAGAGAGAGAGAGAAAGAGAGAGAGAGAGAGAGAGAGAGAGAGAGAGAGAGAGAGAGAGAGAGAGAGAGAGAAATGAGTTTTTCTCCATCTGGTTCCACTCATGTATTCAGGACCCTGCCCTCAGTGGTCACCTCTTTGGGCTCAATAACTTATGGGCTGTTTTCTTTGGAAAAGGGTACTTTCTTTTGTGTGCCCTGGAAACCTTTGGGGATTTGTTTGTTTTAGAAATGATGAGATCATCTGAAAACCCAAAATATGATATTCAAAGTGAAGAAACTGGCTCATTTTGACTTACTGGATAGAATATGCATTTGAAGCCTCAATAAACTGAATTGTGTGGTTTGGTTAACTCCATAGTCAATGGATTACGTAGGAAATGGGAAACTTCAATTTCTACAGAAAAAATTCCTCAGCTCCATTGGACCATAACTTTATAAACAGGATTTTTTCCTTCAGTGATTCCTAGGGCTAGTTCTAGGAATTGCTATTCTTAATGTGATTTTGAAAATGGATACAGAATGAATGGTTTTCTGATCATTATTAAGTGAAAATGGAGCATTTTTTTTTTTTACCTGAGTCTCTCGCACTATGTATATGACCCAAGAATTGTATCTTCCTTTCAGGTCAACCTTATAGGATAGAGAAGGGAAACTATAGGCCAGATAAAGAGATAGTGCATTTAAGAAGTTTTTACTATGCACCAGTCACTCTGTCTGTTACAGTGGAGAAATAATTCCAGGCTAGCAAGACAGTCCCCTAACCTCAAGAAGCTTATTTTCAAATGGTGGATGACAATTTATAAAAGGATAAAGAAAGTGAAGAAAGAGAAAATGACCCTATAGGTAGAAGACAGCTGATAAGAAAGGGGAGAAGGCTGGTTACTGAGCCCAGGCCTAAGTAAATGAAGCACAGCTTGGGCCCCTAAAGCAATAGCACTCCAAACTAGGAAGTCAGAAAGCAGGGCTGAGGATTAGGAATTCTCTAATGTTGGGACAGTGGCTGTGGAAGAGACAGAAAAGTCTTATCTTGGAGTTGATGTAAAATTAAATATTCAAGTTGAGTCTTATGGTAACTTTATAGAAGATAAAATAATTTACTTTGAATTTAGAAAAATAAAGATCTAGAAATAAAAATCAATAGCTCAAAAATCAAGCTTTTGACCTTCTTGATTTTCCCTCTACAACCTGACCTCTTCTCATTTTTATGACAATATTTCAGTGATAGGAACGATGGGAGATGGGGACTCCTACCATAGAAATGGATAAGCTTTTGCTTATTATCATCTGGTGTATTGATTTCCAAGTTGGGTGTCACCACCCTGGATGATGCTAAGATTTATCTCAGTGGGTATTCCAAAATGTCCATTCCCTGGCAGTGTCTCTCCCTCATTCCAATCAATATCTTTGCAGGAGTTTTTGGAGGCTTGAGAAAATAATTGAAAAATGCAAACAAGTCCCTTTGCCTGCGTGGGGGAAGGGAGTGTCCATGGGGCAAATGAAAAGGGAGATACAGGAAATGGTGAATGTCACAGAAGTTAAACAAATAATGAAAAAGAAAGTGTGTGATTTCTGTTTTCCTGCCACAGTATGCTTGGTTTCAATCCAAAGTGCTAATTTTACTACCAGAAAGTGACTTGGGAACCAAACAGTGTCACTGTTACTGACAATAGAGCATAAACTCTCTGAGAGCAGGAATTGTTTCATTTCTGTCTCTGCATGCTCAGAGCCTAGTGTGATGCTTGCCAGATAGAAAGTCCTTAGGAAATATTTATGGAATGAATGGATTTATTGTCTGAAGATGGGCTGGAAGGACCATCCTTTCCTATCTCCACCCCTTCCCCTATTGATCTGAAATATGAATTAAAATAAAGGGATCGTGAACTGACCTGGAATTTCATTAATAAGAGGAACTCCCAGATGAGGAAATTCACTGGATAAAAGCAGGTCAGCACCTTCTGGGAAATTTAGAGTCTTAAAAAATTGCTTAGAGTTTTAAGAAATGAAGTGACTGCTTCAGGATTCCCCAGCTAGGATGTATCAGAGACAGAACTGGAACCTACATCTTTTCTGACTCCAAGGCCAGTTCTTTATCCCTACATCATGCTGTTTCACTTAAAGGATCTACTATATTTGAATTCCTGACAACTTTAGACAAGAGACTTTCTTAGGATAAAAATAGAAATTAATATTGTTTGCCAAAAGATAAACAATCACACTTTATTGTGATATGACAAGCACATCTCTCCATTTACTGCTGAACTCTGTCCTCAATTTACAAACCTGGGACTTCTGTGACCATCACTGCCATTTCATATCTTCCTTTGATCTGATTTTTTCCCCTTGTGGTATTGTAGTTTTCTCTGTCCATTTGCTATTACCTCTAATTTGGGGCTA
>JAJHZJ010000761.1:212500-515000 GCA_023548195.1 Bettongia penicillata ogilbyi
TCTCCCTCTCTGCATTCTATAATCTAGTTATATTTTTCTTACTGTTCATTGCATGCAATAATCCTTTCCTTATCACTATGCCTTTGTACTGGCTGTCTCCCAAGTTTATAATCCCTTACTTTCTCACTTCTATCTCCTAACTCCCCTACTTTACTTAAAAGCTCAGCTCACATCTCACCCTTTACAAGAGGCCTTTCCTAGCACATGAATACCTTTGCTCTGGTCATTTATCCACATATATTTTGTATTATATAATTGTTTGAATATTATTTCTCATTAGGATGGGAGACATTGAGAGCATAGAGCATGTTTTTTGCTTTGTTTTGATTTTTACCTTTCTTTGTATCCCCAGTGCTTAAAACAATGGTTGGCACATAGTATGTTCGTAATAAATGCAGAGGGAGAGAGAAATGGACAGAGGTAGAGATAGATAAATACAGAGAGACAGAGAAAGAGAATCTAAATGGACAAATAGATATATCCCAGGTGGTAGAGATGAGGATCTGTGATTTCATCAGTATAGGGAATTTGCAGTGTAGAAATTCCTGTCACCAGTGAAAATCTGCCATTCAACTATAATTACGAGTTGCTAGAAAACCAAGACAATGTGCATGAGAAGTTTTCCTGACTCCAAGGCCAGGAAGACTTATGCCTACCCCATGCTATCTATGTACATGTGTATAGAATCTTCTATGTCTTATGGTAAATAAAAAAATATGTCTGTGTAGCGCCAATGTGATACCCAGAGCAGCCGCCATGGATAGGTGTGCATATTCCCAGGAAATATTCACAAAATGTTAACTCTCTTCCTCAAAGGTGAAACCAAGGTACTTATTCAGAAACCAGAAATTCAATTTCACCATTGGTATACATTACCAATAAAGGGAGCACGGCCATCCCCAAGCCTTCCCTCCCTTAGGCATCCCTACAAACAAGCTCCCCTGGGCAAAATTCTACCCTCTCTCATTCACACCAACTGCTTTGTCCTTCCTGCTCCACCCTTTGGTCAAGTCCTACCATCAGTTCTATGTAACTCAAGCTGTGGGCTAGGTCAAAGTTCAAAGTAGGTCACATGGGCCTATTAAGGGGCTGGAAAGATCTTCAAATTCCCTTACCAATACAATCTGTCACAGTTTTATTTCTGAGGAAAAGAGAGATTAAATGACTCATTCCTATTCAAAAGCAAAAGAGATGGAAATTGAGGGGCTCTGGATTCCCCATGCATTAGTTTACAAATAAAGAATATTTTTTGTTTTTGTTTTTCATCTTAAACAATGAATTGAAGCCTAACCTTCAAGTACAATTGAGAAGGGGGTATTCCAAGTCATCCCCCAACTGATAAATGGTCAAAGAATATGAACATGCAGATTTCAGAGGAAGAAATTAAAGATATCTATAGTCATATGAAAAAATGTTCTAAATCACTATTGATTAGAGAGATGCAAATCAAAACAACTCTGAGGTACCACATCACACCTATCACATTGGCTAACATGACAGAACAGGAAGATGATAAATGTTGGAGAGGATGTGGGAGAGCTGGAACACTAACTCATTGTTGGTGGGGCTGTGAGCTGATCCAACCATTCTGGAGAGTGATTTGGGACTATGCCCAAAGGGCTACAAAAATATGCATACTCTTTGACCCAGCAATACTGCTTCTAAGACTGTATCCCTAAGAGATCATAAAAATGGGAAAGGGTCCCACATGTACAAAAGTATTTATAGCAGCACTCTTTGAGGTGGCCAAAAACTGGAAATCAAGGGGATGCCCATCAGTTGGGTAATGGTTGAATAAATTGTGGTATATGAATGTAATGGAATACTATTGTGCTGTAAGAAATGATGAACAGGAAGACTTCAGAAAGGCCTGGAAAGAATTGTATGAACTGATGCTGAGTGAAAGGAGCAGAACCAGGAGACCTTTGCGCACAGCAATGACCACAGTGTGTGAGCATTTTTTCTGGTAGACTTGGAACTTCATTGCAATGCAATGACTTAAAAAAATTCCCAATGGTCTTTTAAGGGAAAATGCCTTCCACATCCAGAGAAAGAACTATGGAATTCAATCACAGAATGTAGCAGATCATTTTTTTTTATTACGTTTTGGTTTGTTATATGATTTCTCCCATTTATTTTAATTCTTCTACACAGCATGACTATAATGAAAATGTATTTAATAGGAATGTGTGTGCAGAATCTATGTAAAACTGTGTGCCATCTCAGGGAGGGAAAGGGAAAGAAAGGAGTGGGGAAAAAAACCTAAGTTATATGGTAGTGATTGTAGAACACTGAAAATGAACAAAATTAATTTAAAAAAAGAGAAGGGGTATTCCCAAATTAATTATCATTTGGGAAATGAAAGAAGACACATGACTCAAATAGAGGATGCTCTGTTTTGTCAGGATTAAGAGACAGTGAAAATAATGAAAGAACCATTTATTCCTAAGCAATTCTAGAATAACTAAACAAGTCAATAAAAAGCTTTTAAATATCCATTTTTAATGTTTGGCAAGCAACTTTTCTATATTTAATTCTTTCTTTGTTTAACTTCCATATTGCAAATTTCCCACTTAAAATTTTTATAGTGAGTAAAGACTTTTTTTCTCCAACTTTTATTCATTCCTGAAATTCTTCTTTCCCATTTTAAATCTTTTCTTCCTGAGGAACCGAGATCAATAGATTCTATTTTCAAGCTGCTTTGGGCAGTTGTCAATTCTATGAGAACTGAATTGTTTTTGATATATACCCAGACCCAGGGGTGGCTAACGTGAGCAACTTTCTGGGCAACATTTTCTAACCTATGTTTAAAATTCAAGGCCATATGAAAGAGAAACCTGTCAGGGCTCACTTAGTACAAGACATTTCTGTTCAAAAACAATCCAATTCTGCATTAGAGCATAGTGCCTCCACTCCCCTTGCTCCAAACTGCCACCATCCAGTTGTGCCATCTTCGTTGTAAGCAGCTACCAGCCTTCATCATACTGTCTTACTTCCTTCACTATCTTTAATTCCTTGACTCACTTTCCACAGTCTCCACACCTGTCTTTGCTCTCCTCTTTGGCCACTTCAAGGTCTATGTAAATAGTCTTTCTAACACCCAGGCCTCACAGATCTTCAACCTACCCAACTACCATGACCTTCAGTCTCCACTGTACTTGAACTGTGCACCCAGAGTCACAGCACAGCCCTCAGCTTCCCTCATCTCCTCTCACTGCAATCTTATTTCCCTTCACCTCTCCCATTTCCCCACTCCTATCAAATATGTTCTTTATTCCTGCTTTACCCTTTCATCCAATCCATGAACCCACTTCAGTTGCCTCCCTCCCTAACCTGGTCCCCAATTTCCCTTACTGACATGGTCTAATGACTGGAATTTTCACTGAATAAAATACAGCGGCAAAACACTGACCTTAACTCCTTAACCTACCTGATCTGGCTCAAATTCATTTGCAGCTAAATCAGGGGGAATAATAGGGATATGAAAGAGTTTCATCCCTAAGTTAGATAGGCAACTATAAGTCCTCCTGCAAAATATATCATAAGTTGTGGGATGTGGAAAGAAAATTAAAAAGATAATCCTCCATTAAAATGATGATATTTTAGCTGCATTCTTCAAGCAAGAGAAGGATCCTACTCAAAGATACCTGACCGAGCTAGGAACAGACCTCAGAAATCACAATGAGACACTTCCAGAGCAGGTGCCTTATGGTGTGAGAAACTGCTCCTCCACATATGTTCTCACCTTCTACAACCTTTAGACACTTCACATGTGATATTTACCCACTCTCCCCACTGGCACATGCAAGAGTATGCCCTGGGTTTATGGGATCTCAATTGTGAGTGGACTTAAATGGCACAGTACAGAGCTCATGTTTTATCCTAGATAACAGGCAGCCATCAAAGGATTCTGAGGTGGAGTGGAAATGATCAGGTCCGTAGATCAGGAAGACAACGTTGGGAACTCTGTGAAGGATTCACTGGGAAACAAGTACTGGAGACAGTACGGCTATGTGAACGGTTATTTAAATAGGTCCACGCAAGAGGTGATTAGAGACTGAACAAGGGCATAGCAGTGAGGCTATATGGAAAGGATGGAAAAACTATGATGACAAGTCGGATGTTGAAAGTGAGGGAGAGGAAAGAGTCCAAGAGGATTCCCTAGTTTGGGACCTGATGGGGAGGAGAGTAAAACTATCCAAGGTGCTATTAAAACTGGGAGGAGAAAGGAAGAAGATGGTTCTTCTGAACATGGTGATTCTTGTGACTGTGAACACCAACAAGTATATCCATACGAGACAGGACAGATATCTTGATCAGGTATCACAGATTTCTAATAAACTGGAACAAAGATTAAAAAGCAGGAAGAAAGTAAGTTGGATTGAATTTGGGAAATCCTGCAGCATTTTAAGTCAACTAATCATCAGTTAATGTCAACTAATAAATGTCAACTAATTCATCAATGAAAACTATTATGGGATAGCACAATCCCAAAATCACTTAATGAGCAGTGAAGAGATCTGTGATAGACCTAAGTAAGCATAGAAATGACATAAATATCATCACCCAAAAAATGTAGACCTGAAAAAGGAGATGGGGCAATCCTAAATCAAGAGCTAGGGAAGACACATGGCCAATGTGGAGAATGTCAAAAGGTCTTTCAAAAATCTCCAGCACATTGAGGATTCTCTGTGGAGGATTTGAGGCAGGGGCTCTTCACCATTTGCCTCATGGATACCACCACCCATTTGGGAGTCTGGTGAAGTCTACAAACCCTTTCTCAGAATAAGGGTGTTAAATGCATAAAATAAACAAAATGAAACATATAGGTTTCTAAAGGAAACCAATTACACTGAAATATTCTCAAAATATTAAAACACACACGCACAAATTCACAGACCCCAGATTCAGATCCCTTGATTTAGGGGAAGAAGATGGAAGTTAGCACACTGTATGAGAAAACACAAATGGATGGCAAACTTCACCTTAGAAGGGGTTACTACATCAGTGGAATCACAGATTTACTAAAGCATAAGTACACACATAGAGATACAGGGACTTCCAATATTTTCGGTGCTGTTTATGCTACTAAAACATATATACATACATGTATGTATGTATATGTGTATATGTATGTACCGAAAAAAATGTATAGATTACATTAATATTGATATATAGCTATAGACCTACAAACTATACTGATATAGATCTAGACCCTTACATGCATGACGTACATGATTCTCCCTTTCTGTTGTTTTCTTCAGAGAAATGGAAACTGTTTTAATTGAGAAAATAACAATTTTCACTGAAAACAGAGGAATATAAACTATCACGTATGTTACTTTCTTGTCTCCTAGATCCCTGTTAGTTTCTGGAACTTTTAATTGCCATCTAGCAACTCATACTCCCATTATTTCATAGCTAGAGAACCAAAAGGGAGCTTAGAGGAAAGTTTGTCCAAATCTCTTCTTTTTCAGATGAGGAAACTGAGGCCTAAAAACATTTAGTTACTTGCCTAATGTCCCCGTAGTAGTAAAGCAGAGTCACAGTACTCTGATGAAAAATCCTGTGCTTGAAACACAACTAAAATTAATGATGGCTAGTTAGAGTTGGTTGGTTGGTTTAATTTTGGACAATGTAAAAATTAGCAAGGAAAACATCAAACACCAAAGGTTGAGATGCATTGATTGTAATCCATGACCCAATATTAGATGTGCGGGTCAGAATAAGTCAGTCCCTAAAATAAATCAGTTTGTATCCTGGGAAAATATGAATCGTGATAAGCAGGAAAGCAATGACCCATGGCCTGTGCTTCTCTCATTTGCAGGCTGTCTTTGGGATCCATCACTATGCATCACAGTGCCCAATAAACAGTCCTCATGAGTTACTGTGGTTATCAAAATCCATCATCTGACCGCTGACCTCTGGGGCATGAGTCCCTTCCAGTGAGTCAGGCTGCTCTTCAGACAATAGTCTGCTGCCAGGCTTATGCCCAGCAGCCTTCCAGTTTGGTGCAGGACTCACCAGAACTTTCCACACCCTAGCCTAGCCTTTAAGAACCTGGAGCCACCTTTTTATCTCACCACAACGAGTACTGGAAGAAGACTTCAGCACAGGGGTTTAGGTTTCAGGGAGTTCATGAGCTTGGATGGGAGCAGGGGAATCACATCTTTATTTCACTAAAATACATCTGAATTTTTTTAAAATTTTCTTCAATTCGGAATTTTAAAAAATAATTCTGACAAGTCCACAGGCTTTACCAGAGAGTGCGAGGGGTCCATGACACTCAAACAACAGTAGACAATCACAGATTTAACAACAATAGGTACCATAAAATAGCTCTTTAACGTTTCCAAGTGCTTTGTAAAGATTAACTCTTTTATTCAATCGTCACAACAACTCTGTGAGGTGAGGGCTAATCTTCCCCTTTGGAGAGATGAGAAAACTCAAGCCAGGCCAGTGGCTTGCCCAGGCTCACTCAGCTAGTAGGCTTCATGGACTCTTCCATCAATGCCCCTGGGCTTCCTGTTGTCCCTTATACAAGACACTCCAAGTCTCCACGCCTTGCATTTTCTTGGCTGTCCCTCATGCTAGAGGACTCTCTCTCTTCATCTCCCTCTTGGCATCCGTGGCGCCTTCTAAGTCCCCGTTAAGATCCCTCTTTCTCCAAGAAGCCTTTCCCCCTCCTCCCAGTTCTAGCTGCTCCCCTCTGTGCATTATCACTACCTACACACTCGCTACGCGCTGCCACTTGGTTGTCTCTAGATTTGATCGGTTAGTTGGTTGGTATCTTGCATTCTGAAAGAGGACCGAAATGACATCACTATGTTGGAATCAAGATCAGTTGGCTGATTAAACAAATGGGAGCTTGGAAGGTTCTACCACAAGGGGGGCCACAAACAGTCCATGTGAACATTTGGGGAAGATTCTCTAAATTTTTGTATCAAGATAAAAAATTTTGCCTCTAGATTTAGAACTGAAAGGGATCTTAGAAGCCATTGAATCCAATCAAGATACCTTACCGGTGAAGAAACTGAGTCTAAGAAAGGCTAAATGACTTGCCCAGGGTCATACTGCTAGTAATTTTCTGAGGCAGGATTTGGACTCAAGTCTTCCTGACTCTAGGTTCAGTGTTCTATTCACTAGACTTCATCATCTTTCTGTTTTAATTTGAAAAACATTATCTTAAAACAGATACTAGGCCAAAGACTTTACTTGGTGTTATGTAATGTTGATAAATATGTTTAAAGAAAGTGATGGATGTAAAATATCTATCATTATGTTAAAAGCACCAGAAGGAGACTTTCTCAGACTCATTTTTCAGCCTGGGATCACATTTCCAATCTTCAGTTCAGCCAAGTGACAAGACACAGCCACATGGGCACATTTTCATGCTTTTAGGGGAAAAATAATTCATAAACATCATGTTCATCAATTAAATCAAAAAGTGCTTTTAAACGATTAACCTCAAAGACTTTGTCTGCTGTCCAGGTGAAAGTAAAAGCTATAATTACAGACAATTTCTATCAGTGTTTGCCAACAGTCATTGAACTTTAAACATCCTCCCCCAGCTCTCTATCTCTCAGTCTTTGTCTATCCCTTTTCCTCTTCCTCGTCCTCCCTCTCCCTCTCCCTCTCCCTCTCTCTCTCTCTCTCACTTTCACACACACACACACACACACACACACACACACACACACACACACACACACACACACACACACCACCCAGGCACACATGCACACACACACACCCATGCATGCATGCATACACAAACACATGAATTAGTCAACTATTTGAACCAATCAACATTTCAATGCATTCCAGTCCTAGGAAGCCTAAGTGGTCATATTGTCAAACCCCCAAATTTTGGCTTTAACCCTCAATGCCCAATCCTTCTGCAGAATTCCCATTGAAGTCAGTAGGTTCATTGGCTCACTTTGTTTGAAGAAGAAGAAGAAAGAATCTGACTGCCCTGGGTCCCACAGCATGGAAACAGGAAGCCAGCCTGAATCTACTTGCAGTTTCCTTAATAAACTCAGCATGGTTTAGTTCAAAGATACGAGCCCTTTTGGCAATTTGGAGTCATGAGAGAAGCATTTAGAGGAAGCATTTAGCAAAGTGTATTAAAGTTGCCTTCAGGCACTTCATTTATTGCCTGTAAGAATCCCAGCTGTTTACCTCCTGCTTGAGCTGATTTGGATGGAATTTAGTTTTCTTCCTTTTTACTCCTATGTCACATGAAAAACTATTTTAGTAGAACCTACAGAATAATTTTCTATTACTTTAATCAAAGGAGGTCAGTTATGTAAACTCTCCAAGAGATACCTTCTTGGGTTGGAATGCACACTTCCTTTTAAAAATGACCTACCAGTTCAGTAACATCAACTAGATGTTAACTCTTCAAATTATTTCCTTAAATGTTTCCCATCCTGTAGCTTTAGTTCATAAGAGAGAGGAGTGGGCTTTTTGTTGATGTTCTGTTTTCCTAATGATGTCCAATTTCATTTTAATAACTTAGTCATTAAACTCTACCGACCCAGGCCACATCATGTCAAATTGCTGCTAAGTTCATAGTGCTAATATTAGGTATTTAATCTCACATTGTCATTGCCTTGGGTAACTAAGGTCATTTCAAATCAAAACCATCTAAGTCCCAGATCTAATGGGAAATGGACACAGAGGAGACCAATCCAGTGAGCTTTCTTTAAGAAGCAAGGACTGAGATAAAAAGAAGACTCTGAAGAGGCTGAGGGGTGATGGGGGACCTCAAAATACCGATAGTCCGGGTCGTGCTCGAATGAATTCGACTCAAGCCTTCTTAAAGCAAAAGAAAACAAAGTTTATTAAAGATTCACCAAATTGAATTGACTCTTAAGGAGGCTAAGAATTTGTAACTCTTGTATTCACAAGGGGGCCAGATAGAATCCCAGCTAGACTGAGTTGGATTGAATCTGAGCGCCTTCATGGAGGCAAGATGGAATTGAAATACAGAAAAGAGTATAGGAGGGATCTGGGGGGGGGGGGGGGGGGTGGTGATCTGGTAGTTCAGAGTGATGGGAGGAGGGGTTTAGGAAGAGTCTTGAGTTGAAGTACAAGGAGGGAATCCAAGGAGGGTCAAAAGCTGGAATCAGCTGGAGACTATCAGGAGACATCAGACTAGGGGGCGCCTAGGTGGGAAGCAGGTGGGGCAGTGTAGAGATCTTGATAGGGGCAGTATGGGAATAAATACAGATCTTGATGGGAGAGTGGTCAGCAGCCTGGGGAGTGGAATTTTGATGGGATCAAGGGCGGGGGATGCCGCAGAGACCTGAGTAGAATGATAATGAAAAGCCCATGGGCTTCCAGATATTGCTGGAACAAATGGGAAGATTAAATTTAAGTAAGAAAGGCCAGATTAAAGGGGAAGATTCGAGGGGAGCTCGAGGAGGCTCCCAGAGTCTGAACCCCATCAACTCCAAAGCCTTAGATCCAACGTCAGAACAGGCAGTAGGTTGAGAATGATCACAAGTTCTTGGATAGTTATTAGTAAAATAAATTTTGTGACTTCTTGCTGTCAGATTGATATCATTAATCCTTCTGAAAGCCCCATGAATCAGTATTTAAAACGATTAAGGAAAATGACTTTTAAGATCAAAGTGGTCACCTCATAGTAGCATGAGAAGTGGAAATAATACTGGTTCTCCAGGTCAAGGACCTGAATTCAAATCCTGCCTCTAGCACTTATGTCAACTAGATAGAAGAAGGTCGTATCCCCATGTTACATTTGTACGTGACTGCAAATCATATTCAAAGACTAAGTAGACTCCCATGGGCAAAACATACGGAGTAATGTTTCCTCCCTGTGTAGCACTTAAGAAGGTATTTCTTGTTAAGTAAGAGATGTCCAAATGCAAGCAGGTTAAAAGAGTAGTAACTCATCCTAGAGAGAGGAAGGATACCTTTTTTCTGGGCTTGGCTCACTTTTTCTTCAAGAACTAAGTCTAGGTATACACATACAGGAATATGTTTATGGAGCATGTAAGTGGCACAGTGGATGAAGAGTCAGGTCTGGAGTCAGGAAGACTCATCTGCCTGAGTTAAAATCTGTCTTCAGACACTTTCTAATTGTGTGGCCCTGGACAAGTCACTTCACTCTGTTTGCCTCGGTTTCCTCATATGTAAAATAAACTGGAGAAGTAAATGGCAAACCATTCCAGTGTCTTTGCTGAGAAACTCCCAAGTGCAAAGAGACTGAAAAATGACTAAACATCACATGTGTGTGTTTGTACATATATGTGTGTGTATACATATATATGGATGTATACATATTTATTATTCTCTCTATGTTTATAGGGTCTCCTGTTTATAAAAGTCTATGCTTGCTCAAGGGCTTTAATTTCAATGAGCTTGCTTTGCATTTGAATCTCCCAAATGGAGTCGCTAACTGATCTTCTTTGGGGGTCTTTGTCAAGGTCTATGTCTTCTTGGAATCTTTGCCAGGGATTGGGGTCCTTCTCTTATCAATCTCTCCAAGAAACCGTAGGAATTGTGAGAAGTACTTCCTTTTGTAATGTAGCTAGCTTCGACTGGAGGGCCAAGAGTTCTCACTTCCCACAAGTTCATCTCTCATGATCATTGTTTGGCTGCATGCAAATGGAAAAAAAAAGGAGGCAGAAAAGACTCCCAGATGCCCAAACCCCAAACAGTAAATGTTTGCCCCCATGAATAAGAGGGAAGGAAAAGGAAGGACACTGATAACCCACCTCTCACTCATAGTTAGAGAGATACAGGAATGAGGAAGACAGAAATAGATAGAAAGAAAGAGGGTAACAGAGAGACAGAGACAAAAACAGAAAAAGCGACCTAGAGAAGAGGAGGAACAAGGAGAAAGACAAAAACAGAGACAGAAAGATAAAGGCAGAGAGGCAGACAGAGACAGACAGAGAGACAGAGACAGAGACAGAGAAATTATATACCATGTCCATGGAGTGGGTGGCTCTCCCTACTTCATTGTCCAATGCTCTCTGATGCAATCCCGTTCCCCTGATACTTTAATGTGATCCAGGTGATTGTTTGGATCTCTTTCTCCAAGCTCTTCATCTATGAACCAGAATATGGAGCCTCCTGGAAGTAACCCAGGGCCATACAGATCAAGTGGGGTTCCTAACATACAACTTACATGACTTTAGCCAAATCATTTAACTTCCCTGGGCCTCAGTCTTCTAATCTATAAAATAAGAGTCTGAGAGATGACTAATACATCTCTTATCTTTGATCTTATTAACAGGAAAACGAAAGTTTGATCAGAAGTAACAAATGTCAACTTACCAATATAATGACCAATAAAAATAAGAAAATTAGATTAAGTTGAGGAGAGAGGATAGTGGTTCTTAAATCTTGTAAAAGCAAAAGATGCATTTTTAAAAAGTCAAATATTCATCATAGGACAGACTATTTGTGTGCCTATAGAAATGAGATTGTTGACATTTCAGGAGGTTACATGATGTGAGACAACCACTGGGAACACAATGATAAAAGGTATGTTCAAATGCATCCCCTCTCCACTGAGCAAAACGTTGGCACTTTCTCAACAGGTTGAAATCAAAGAAGTCTTCACAGCTTGGGGAACTGGAGAACTCAGAGAAAGGTTTGAGTTAATCCATCTGAGCAGAGAACACATCAAACACAAGTCAGGCTTACTCATCCTCAGCTGATGAAGGCTTGGTACTCATTATCCCCTTGGGGCAGGGCCCATGTTTTTGTCTTTCTTTAAATCTACAGCATGTACTTGGCACACAGGCAGAGCTTGTGCCTTGTTGACTATCATAAGTGTTGCTGACTTATCTACAAACCCACAGGTGGGATGCTATGTCCATAAAGACTACATGGGGTCTTGATGGAGAAGATAGGGCACTGAAATTGGAGTCAGGAAGACATTGGTTCAATTGATACTTACTAGTTATATAACCCTGGATAAATCATTTAATTTCTATCAACTTTGATTTCTTTGTGAAATGATAAGATTTAGCTTGATGGCCTCTAAGGTCCCTTCCAACACTAAATTTATGAGACTATGATTTTAAGTATAGAGATCCTTGGGGATGATTTCGTCCAGCCTCACCAATGCTGTCCTGGAGCTATAGTCTGAGGCAAAGCAGAGCTGTTAAGACTGCAAGGCTGCAGGAGAAAGATAGAAGGGAAAGTCTTCCTTTCCTTTGTCCCTGCTCAGCATCTCTCACCAGATATGCATACACATACACACTCATATATTTATTTAAGTTACTTGATTAGCTTTAAAAAAAATATTTCCCTGTCCAGCATAGAATAAAAAGGAAGAAAACTTTTTCCAATGGCACATTAGCTAGGTCCTCATTGCAGTGTTGTGCTTCAAAGCCTAAAATCAAAACTGATCTAAAGAGGGGATAGAATGAGATCCAAGGGAAACCAGCAAAAATGAAGACTTGAAGAAGAAATGGTTCGTGTCTCTGAGTTTATTTAGGAAAAAAAAAGATTAAATAAGGACTTACTAATACCTTTAGACATTTGGGAAATGCTTCACTGATACCCCATCCTGCTTTCATCATGGCCTCCAGAATAACAGTCTAGGAGATGATCTCAATTGAAGCAACCACTATTTGGATCTTGCTTTGAGAACCTGTCATGCTAAGAGCTATGATAGGGATGCTAGACAGTCTTCTCTGAGTATGTTTAAGGCAAGCATAGGTTACCAAGGATATTATGAGTGAAGGCTCTTCTAGAAGAAGGAAGGAATATTCAATTACCACTTAATATATTTTCTAGATGTGTTATTTAAAAATATATATTTAGTACTTTTAAGGAACAGTGATTTATTAGTGTGGACATTCTGTCTTCCAACAATTCTCAGCTATCTCTTTGTTAGTCTTATTTCCCTCCACAGGAGGGACCAGAGGTCTTACCAGAGAGGATTCAATTCCCAAATTAATGTCACAAGCCAATCCTCTACCTCTTGATCAATGAGTGTCTGAGTTCTTTAATTTCTTGGTTATTTATAATTAAATAAGTTTGATGACCTCCTGCTTTTAAAACATCACTATTTCTTGAAATAGTCCCGTAAAGTTAGTTGGTATGAATGGGAGTGACTTTAAATCAATATGAGCACCTCATAATAGTGGAAGAAGGTAAATTGGCTCTGGTTCGAATTTGGCCTCTGACATTGCTGTAGTATTGACAAGGGAGACAGGTGCATACCTGCATCTTTTCCCAGCCACTTGTCTCTGTAACCTCCAAGCATCCCTACCCCCCACCTTCTGGTTTTGAAAACAACCAAGTCAATAACTGCCATCACTGCTGGAAAGGCCAATCTATTTCCCTCCCTCCACCATCCCTGTTCATTTCCAAAAATGAAATTCTGCCCTGTGGCCACTACCCTCCTACATGAATCCCCCCGGTGAATGTCATTACTTTTGTATTAGAAAGGCTCTGGAGTCAAGAGTATCTGGTTTTAAATCCTCCCTCTTATAGTTATTACCTGTGTAACCATGGGTGAGTCATGTAGCCTTCCTATGCCTCATTTTCTCCAACTGAAAAGATGGGGTTGGACGAGCTGACCTCTGAGGTCCCTTCTGGTTCTATATAGGTGAGAGGGACCCCCACACCTGCTACACAGTAAGCACTCAATCAAGCTTCATCCAATCATTTGATCCAGATTGAATACCTTCCTTGCCTAGATGCATGGCCTTGGTGAGAGCCTGTAGCCAAAATTCCCATCTATCTTTAGCCACCCTTGTAATAATAAGCCACTCCAAGTCATAAGGCACATCTCAAATCCTTCTCAGCTTACTCAATGTGTGGAACATGGACTCCACTGGCCTTGGAGCCTCGGAGCTCCCTGGGTCTGCTCCTCACCAATGAGGACTCAGAGGGGACTTGGTTCATTCCGGCCCTTTCAGGATCTCTAAGGCCACCAAAGTTAATATTCCCTCTCCAGAGACACTTCACAACCACTCTCTAATTTAACAGATGCTCTTTGAGAGCTGCTGCCCTCTGAGACTCCCTTCTTGCTGTGCTGTTTATGTCTTCTATTTTCATAGTTGTTTGCATTAAACCATGACCCAACGGAGAGCAAGGACTAGATTTCTGCTTTCCTTTGCATCCACAGTGTTTAGCCCAGAGCCTGGTACCCAGTGGGAGCTTAATAAATGCTTTTTGACTTAGTGATTGACTGAGTGTAGCTGAAAACCTCCTCTCCTTGTTTCCAACTTGGTGCTGAGTCTTGGGAATGTTAACAGACAACTTGGAAATGCAAAGGTCTGTATACAGTGTACTGGCTGCATACATAAGGTAGGAGATGGAATTTTGCACAAACTGAACAGCTGACTGATCAGTTTGACAAGGATAAAAATTTAGGTATCAAACTTGCTAACCAAAGGCAGCTGAGGGTTCCTTTCTCCTGAATGAATGACCTTTCTTTAAACTAAGTTTCAACCTTTCGGTTAAAAAAGTGAAAACAGGCTCCACTTTCTTCCTTGGCCTGGGAAATCCATCTCTCTGTATGGTTCCTTCCCATGTTCTTTCTCCTCCTCCTCAGTGCCCCACCTGGGACCCGTAACCCTGCCTGTTCCCTTGAAGTGTACTCTGCTGCTTCATCTCTGTTGGGCTGCTTATGTGAAGCTAAGTGGAACGTCTACAAGAAAGGGACTTTCTCAGAAGCTCATTGTCAACCGCAAGGTGTCAAGCCCCTGTGGAATCCCAGAGGCTACAGGTCAGAATGCTCAGATTTTCAGAGGCCCAAGTGAAACTGAGTGCAAAGTAGCGATCCCCTAAAAGTCTTTACTTTGGTCACGGAATCATTCAAAGAGGAAGTAAAAAATGTTAAGAAAAATATTGCTATCAGACCAGCAGAAAGGCTATGTGGCCTTCCTTCCTGGCCTCCCTTACGCCCCACCTTCTCCAAGAAGCCTTTGATGAATCCCCTTAAGATTGGTGCCTTCTCTTAGATGATTATCTGTTATTCAACCTGCGACTCTCCTTCATACATAGTTGTTTGTATGTCATCTCTCCCATTAGACTATGAGTTCCTTGAGGGCAGACACCATGACTTTTGCCTTGCTTTGTACCCCCAACACTTAGTACACTGTCTGGCACGTAGTAGATAGGCATTCAATAAAGCTTGTTGACTACGCATAATTATTTACTCCTTCTCCTTGTAAGTAATACTTAGAAACTGTTTGGAAAGGCTAGGAACAACATGATGTTGATAATATAAAACCTTATTTATTTGGAGTAAGAAAGAAATCTAGTTTGAATGAGTGAGAAATCTCAATTCTAAAGTATTTGAGAAGAAATTTAGTTTTCTTACTTTCAAGGACACGTAAGGACTGGAACCAGACTGGATTGCTATTAAACAAAAATTCTGAGAAAACAAGCCTCAATTAATAAGAAATAATAAGTTCAATAATTAGCATGCTATTTGTTCAGAAGGCAGCCAGGGTGATCTTGAGATCATATCATATAAGATTAGGTTGAAGGAATTATGAATATTTAACTTGGAAAGGGGAAAAACCAAGGGGACCATGATAGCTGTATAAAATATTTGAAAGACTATCCCATGGCAAAAGGATTAGACATGTTCTACATGACCCCAAGGAAATGATTAGGAGTTATCAGTGGGAGCTGCACATTTCACTTTGATGTGCAAGGAATCCTATCCAAAGTGGAATAAGGCACATCATTTGGTAGAGGGATGTCTCTCACTATGAAAGGTCTTTAAGAAAGATCCAATGACCCCTTGCTGAAGGGGGTGCAGAGGGGAGTCTTTGTGTGAGACAAGATGGCCTCTGAGATCCATTTCAGCCCATGCCCTTTCCATAGGATCATAACCTAAAATTGGAAAGGATCAGAGAGGTTAGCTCATCTAAATCTCTCATTTTACAGATGAAGAAACTGAAGTGAGTGAAGTTAAGTGACCAAAAGTGTCTGGGACGAATTTGAATCTCTGTTTGCCCGACTCCAGGTCCAGTGATCCATTCAGAACACCATGTCGCTCCCTAGCAGCTTACCTTCAATGAGAGATATGTAGTGTGACCAAATAAGTAGATGTATAAGTAATTAAATAATAAGTACATACAAGATGATATGAAGTAAATTCAAGTGGGAGAGTGTGGATAACTAGGAGGAAAAGGGAACCAGGAATGGCCTTGGAAAGAAGGTGCAGCTCGATCTGCTGAGTGGAGTCCATTTCAGGCTTGGGGGTGGGTGCCCATCAAGCAAAGATACATAGACAGGACATGACATGTCACACAAGGTAAACAACTAGCTGTCCAGTTGGACAAGAATAGAAAAGATGGAAAGAGAATAAAGTAAAATAAGACCAAGATTGGTAATAATTTAATCATGGCTCTCTGGGATGAATTAGCTCAAAAGCTAATTCACCACTCACCAGCCTACCAATGATTACCAGTAGATTGTGGAAGGATCCAAGTCAGGAGGTACAATGAAGTAGTAAACCCAACTATAACCCAGGAATCTCTCTTCCAAGGGAAATCGTATCAGCACTGGCCACCATTGCATAATTCAGAGAAGGCAAAGAAGGTCACCAGAATTCAAGGCTAGAAGCATTTCCTGGAATAATCCATATTAATGCCAGCCCTGCCAGACCCTGAACTCTCTCACTAGCATCAATACCATCCAAATCATGGTGGAGGTGGGGAAGGTAACTCTGTTGAAGCAGAGAAATTAGCTCCATGTAACTGATATGATGACTGTAAATTTCACCTGGACCCAGGAACACCAACTCCAGCAGGTCAGTTCTACTCTACTCCCTGCAGAACAGGGACTCTGTAGAACTTTTTTTTAGTGTCCCTAGATGATGAACGTTGTCATAGTACTGACATGTACTGCTGGAGCCCCAGTACTGTTTGTTAAGAAAAGCAAGGAAACTATAGCTCTATTGAGATCATAGATAGTTATCAGCCATTACCATCTGTAACTGGTTCCACCTGTCCTTGATATCCATCAAAATAATGCCTGTGGTAAGGGTAGTGATAATCACCAGATTGGAATATGGGCCATGGGGACACTCAGCCAAAGAGACATACAATCTGATCTGAAGAATCTGGCAGGATCAAAAATGGATCCAACATGAGCTCAATTAATGACACCAATTAATACTCCATGACTCTTTTCAAGTTTTGCTGCTTTGCAGAGATGCCTGAAATCCATATTTCATGGTGGTCTATCTAAATGATAACTTCATTTAAAAATAAAAAGAATGAAACAAGGCAGAAAGAAGGCTAGATGTAAAACTTTGAGAGACCTGGGTTTGAATCCACCCTTCCACACTGGCTACCTATGTAACCCTGGGTAAGAAAGACAACTAAGTGTTGGGATGAGGGTGCTCCCTAACAACTTGTTGTATAAAAGAGGAGTGGACTGCTATGGGAAGTAATGGGTTCACCTTTATGAAAGATCTTTTTTATAGGTTAATTTATTTATTTTTAGTTTTCAACATTCCCTTTCATAAGTTTCATAAATTTTTCCCCTCCCCTTCCTCCTCCTGCATATGGCGTACAATCTGATCTAACTTCTACATATACATTCCTATTAAACATATTTTCATATTAGTCATATTGTATGGAAGCATTAGAACAAATGGGAGGAACCATGAGAAAGAAAAAAATGAAAGAAAATAGTCTGCTTCGGTCTATATTCTGACTGCATAGTTCTTTCTCCGGATGTGGATGGCATTTTCCATCTTGAGTCTTTTGGAATTGTTTTAGGTCCTTGCACTGATGAGAAAGCTAAGTCTATCAAAGTCAGTCATCTCACACTGTGGCTGTTACTATGTACAATGTTCATGAGAGATCTTGCAGCAAAGGATGGATGACCTTGGAAATGCTGTGAGAGAGGACTCTCCCTTAGCTGTGAGTCTGGCTTGACATGCTCTGAGTTCCCTTTCTTCTGAGACTGTGATTCCCAAATTTAACTTGATAAAGACGAGGTTGACATGGAAATCAGTAGACACAGGTTGAACGGGGCTATCAAGTCGAGACTACTTGACCCCTTCACCCTTCCTACCAGCACCTTATATGATTCCCCTTGCCTTTAAACATTCCCCCCAGGCCTGCCCAGGAAGCCACCATCACTGTGCCTCTGCTCAGGTCATCCTCAAATCTGTAGCAAACAGGCAGCTCATTTCACCATCTGGAAGAACAGCTAGCCCTATGTGACAAGGACAAAGGACAATCCACATGCCTTGAGGAAGATAAAAGCTCCTAATGGAATGCATTCACATACACACACACACACACACACACACACACACACACACACACACACACACACACACACACACATCATTTCAATTCAGCCAACATCTTCTGACAATGAACTCAGAGAATCCGGAGGTCATCACCAGCCTTGCCACCCAGTGTCCTGTTCTCCAGGCAGCACACCTTTTGGGAACAGTACTGAATTTGCAATTAAAAATGTAATTCAAATGTGGACAGGAAAGATAAAACAAGAAATATGGCTGGAAAAAAATTGTAAAAACACGCTGCACGAGTTCAATTTAAAGTGCTATTTTATTTTAATCTTTCCATTAAAAGATAAACATGAGAGAAAATATTACATGCTTTGCTAACATTTGCTTATACACACAAATGTAATCTTTTTTTTTTTTTTAAAGGGCACAAACACTACCATCACTCTTGAAAATCCCAGGCTCTAAAATCCTTTCAGTTAAAAATAAGTTTTTGATTCTGCCTCAGGCTACAATGCATAGTAAATAAAATACCTTTTTCATAATTATGCAAACTATTTTTATGATCCACAGTTGTATATTTGTCAGGACTTGTAGCAAACTGCCTTGCCTTTGATCAGGTTTACTAATTATAAGTGGGTGGTGAAAGCAGGACAGACTCAGATCTGGGACCCCATTTTTCTGGGTACAGGCAAAACCTAGAATTCATCATCCTGGAAGGGATGGGTGGGAACAAATGGGGCTCCATGCCTTTGCTTCTTTCCCCATACATGCCTGTGCAATAAGCATAGGAAGATGATCTGATGGGAACATACAGGCACGCTTAGCATCAAAGAATGTCAGACCTCAGCAGGACCTCAGAGGCCATCAAATTCAGTCCAGATCCAAAAGAGAATCTCCCCTACAATTTCCAAGGTGTCCCAGTCTTTGTTTGAAGATCTCTAATGAGGAAGACCAGAACTTCTCAAGACAGCCCATTCTATTCCAAGCCTATGTTTACCTCTTGGCCACCAATTAGCTCTATGAAACTACAGCTGCAGATGAAATGACATTGCAGAGGACAGTTAAGTTCAGAGAAATAATTACTCAAATGGATTCCGTTCTCAACTATACATCGGTTGATATTTAAATAGATATGGCACTACAATGGCCTGACCTGCCCTGAGCAGGACTGCTTGGATGAGTGTGATGTAAGTCAAATGAGAACATAACTTGAACTCAAGAGTTTGATGTCCCAGAATTCTTTGGATTAGGCATCCAAAGCAAGTGATATAACTTCTCTGAGTCTCACTTTCTTCATGAATGAAATAAAAATAAAGATTGTAGTAATTATCTTATAGGACTGATTTGAGGAAAATACTTTTACAACCATTATTACAATCAACATGAAGTTTTACAGGGATGAGAGATTTAGATCCAGACCTTAGAGGCCATGTAATCCAACCCCGTCCTGTTACAGATAGGAAAACCAAGGACCATGTGAATGAAAAGTGATTGTGAACAAGAAATATTATAACTGATAGACCTGAATCAAGAAGCCACTCAGTGCAAATAAGGAGAGCAGGAGAAAGGAGTGAATCACCTAAACAGAGCTCAAGAAGCCAATAACATCTCTGAAAGGAAAGCCTCTCTCCCCGCTTAGCTCTGGAAATGTAACATTGTCATTGAAGACATCTTTTGGGAAATCTCTCAGATAGATTTGGATCCTGTTCCTCAAACAAATAATCAAATAAAAAAAAGTTATTGCCCACAACTATGGAAGGTACAATCTATCTCTGCAAAGAAGAGAAGAGTGGAAATATAATAATCCCTGGTCCAGGATGTGGAAGAGGAAAGGAAAAAGGAATGGGTCTGGGGGGAAGGGGTCAATTGTTAAATACTTCTGGATCCATTTTCTCAAGACAGTAGGGGAGAAGAGTCACTACTGGGGTCAGACTGTGGAGGATGTAAGGCAGAGTGGGAACCCTAGTGGAGGTGGAGAGAGGGGAGGGGAGTTTCAATCTTGGTTGGAACACGTGAGTAAGAGTATATAGTCAACCCTTCTGAGTCTTTGTTTTCTCATCTTTTAAAGAGAAATAATAATAGAAATAGTAGTACTTGTATCATAGATGTCTGTATATTTATATTTGTATACATCTATAAGTTTGGGTGTGTGTGTGTTGCTCATGTAGTTGCTGTCAGAACCATTGTTCGGAATATTTTCATCTTGGTCCAATAAAGTTCTGACTGGGAATGGAGGGTAACAGGAGAGAGGACGCTTCACCTCTTGAGACCACAGATGTTTGAGTAGGAGGAGATTATTCTAGGAAAGGGATGTAACTGTAGGAGGGATTACCTTGGAAGCTAGGAAGGTAGGGCATTTGACCAGGAGAGGATTATCAGCAAAGACAGGTGTGACTGTGGTTGCCATAGGAATGTCGCTGTACTCCTAGAGAGAAAGTACCTCTCCTTTGGGCACCTCATTTGTCCTTTGCTAGTTAGGGTTTTTGTTGTGAAGGAAACACTTTGTAAACCATGGACTTAATTAGAAATGTTCACTGCTAATTCCAGTTATGTGACAAGTCACTTTCTCCTCTCGAGGTCTCTGTTTCCCTATCTGTAAAATAAGAATGGATTTAATGTATTAGACTATATTATTATCTCTCAGCTCTCTACACTTTCTCTGATACTATAACATATAAATTGGACTAAAAAAAATTACCTTCAAGATTATGCTTTCTTTTTCTTTTTTTCCTTTGGGCTCCAGAAACCAAGGTGAAACAATTAATATGACAAGGGAGGGAGAGAATTATGACAAAGGAATTCTGTTATGTAGTAAAATGGGCATTCTAATTTGCTACAGAGAATAAGTAAAACACTAGCATATTGCCAAGACAATATGACCCATCACCATCACCACCCCTGCTTTTCAACCCCCTTTTTGATGTTATCTTCCCAAATTAAAATGTAAGTTCCTTAGGGGAAGGGGTCATTCTCCTCTGTTTGGATTTGTATCCCTGGAGCTTAACACAGAGCCTAGAAAGCATGAAACATATATGCTTGTTTCCTTTTTCTTTTCTTCCTTTCTTTCATTCCTCCTTTTCTTCCTCCTTTTCATCCTTCTTTCTTTCCTTTTTCCTTCCTTTCTTCTTTCCTTCTTTCTTGAAACTTGGGTATCATCCCACAAGGTGTCTTTTGCTCTTACATTCACACATCTGATTACTTATTCCATTTCCCTGTTCCCTGTTATTAATAAAGATGCTATTGGGACAGCAAATAGGGGTGTGTACCAATCAGTCACTGGCAAGGCATTTCCCACATTATCAATTAATAGAGCCGTATTCTCATTTATAAAGCATTCTCATGTGACCACAAAAGTGACTTCCTAGAGTAAATTAATTCCCCAGAGACTTCTAACTCCCTAGTGAACTGATAAAATTGAGTTCTTCAAAACTGCAAAACAGAAAACCAAAACAGAAAGGACACAACCAAGTAGCTATATCTATCATCTCACTCAGTCCTGCACGTGCCACCCTCCCCATAGACTTATATGTGATGAACCAATGGAAAGACTTTGGTTTTCTCATCCGAATAAAAGGGTTCGATTACGGATCTCTAAGGTCCCATATGGCTCTAGCATTTTATCATTATATGATTCCAAGAACAAGCCTAGGAGGGGAAGAGACCTCAAATACCAGCTTCCTCTAGAACATAGTCAACAAGTGGTCATCTAGGCTTTGCTTAAAGACTTCCAGTAAGAGGAAAACCACTGTACTCAAGTAGCCCATTGCACTGTGGGGAAGCTTTGTTATGAAGTCTAAAATTTCCACCCACTGTTACTATTTCTGCCCTTTGGGGTCAAATGCACCAAGTCTAATCCTTAGGGTTTATCAGTCACTCAACCCTGGGCATGTGGTTGCTGCTAGGCAACGAAGTAAACAAGTATGACAATCCTTCATATGGTGGAAAACATCTTATCCCATCTACGGCACCCACACCCACACACAACATAGACAAATACCAAGTCTTTTCCAAGCTGAACAACTTCAAGTATTTCAATGGATCTGTTAAAAGAAACCTAGCCATGATCAATTAAGGCCAACTCAGGAAGTAAGACAAAATGAATTTATTAATGCACCAAGCAGCATGACTGGTAGACTGGTGAGGATTTAATCTGTGTTCTGGTTTTTATAGATAGGAGTAAGCAGTTTCCATAAGAGAGAAAGACAATCTTGACCTGCATTTCAAATGAGGAAAAGGGGCTGATGTCACCTCAGCTCTCTGTTGGTTCAAGTAATCAAGTAGGAGAAGCGATTAGGGTTGCCTCAGTTGCTCCCTCATTACAGTATCATGGGGACATAGAGACCTTGCTGCCACATTTTCAAGGTTTAAAAACAAGGTTTTAAAATGGAATCCTCCAGACTGAGGGCAGCTAGGTGGTGCAGTAGATAGAGTGCCAGGTATGGAGTCAGAAAGATTCATCTTCTTGAGTCCAAATCTGGCCTCAGGCACTTACCAGCTGTGTGACTCTGGGTAAGTCACTGTTTGCCTCAATTTCCTCATCTGTAAAATGAACTGGAGAAAGAAATGACGAGCCACTCCACTATCTTTCCCAAGAAAACCCCAAAATGGTGTCATAAAGAGTTGGCTATAACTGAAACAACTAAACAAGAAGGCTGATTCAGCACAATAGCTGACCTCCACAGGTGACAGCACGGGATGAACTCAGAGCCATTCACCAGGCTGGTTGACCACTTCTAGGTACTTTTCTGTTTATCAACTTTCTTTGAAAATCTGGTGCCCGGAATCATACACAATACACAATAGTCTTGAGGAAGCCTGAAGTCATACTCACTCTTTTCCACCATCACATTGCTGTTTCTCATTGAGCTTGTGATCTGATAAGACCTCTAAAGACCTCAGAAAGTAGACTAAGATCATTGTCTTGTGCCATATTTACAAAGAGCTCTAAACACACATGTGACCTAAATGTAAAATTACTCAACCTGTGACATAGTCATCTCATGCCTAAGCAAATAACTCAAGGAAATCAAAGACAAAAAGAAAGGACACAGGTACACCAAAATATTCATACTACCACATTTTACGCTAGTGGGAAAAACATTGGAAATGAAATGAGTGCCTATCAGTTATTAAATTGCTGAACAAATTATGGCATATGAATTTCACAGATTACCATTTCCTCATCTGTAAAATGAGGATAATGGACTACATGACTCTAAATATACAAATATCACAGCTTTTATGTGGTCAGATACAATTGTAAATTTCAACCAGAAATCCCACCCAACCCAAAGCAAAATTATGAGTGGGTACCTGTCCTTGAGCCATCAGCAGATAACGCTGTATTCTAAGTGTGTGTTTCCTTTCCTTGGTATTTGTATTTCTGCTTGAATTTTAAAGTTTAAAACATTCTCTCTCTTAAAGGTGTAAGAATCATAAATATGGGAGTTTCTTTGGTTTGGTTTGATTGGATCTTCATGGTCAGAGGTAATAGGTCACATAGGAATAAGCTCCCTTCCTCGTGATCCTGGAAATCTTCTCACCTACTGGTAATGTCAGCTGTAAAAGTAAATCTAATGTGGTTCTTAGACAGAGTGTTGCATGGGGAGCTGAAAATATATTAAAAAGCCTAGTGAAAGCATTCCACAAAGTTGTATAAATCTATGTAAAGACATGGACAATAGTCTTAAAAGATAATTTGGTCCAAAACATTTAGGAAGTGCCCACTATGTGTCAATCACCACTAAGCACTATGCAAATAAAAAAAAAGAAAGACACCCCTGCCTTCAAGGAGGTTACAATGTAATGGGGAAGAATTTAGACAAAAGGAAGCTTACACATGGAAGGGGCTGCTGGGGTACCTCAAGAAAGAGCTGAAGCCAAGCAGAGCAGCTGATGGACAGCAGCCAATAAGTCCACAAACATTTATAAGCCCCACAATGTTCCAGACACTGCAAGGCACTTTACCAGTGGAAACAACTACACACACACACACACACACACACACACACACACACACACACCAGCCAAAGAGATCCTATCACACTTTTTTTATCCCAGGATTCCTTGAGGGAGAGAGGTCATAAGACTCAGCCCAAGACTGATCCATTCCAGATAAGCCTAGCTCCCCTGACAACGAGCCCTAAGGCTTGCCTGGGTGTAATCTATAGAATGCCTGCCCCTCTTCTATCCCCCTAGTTACTATAGAGGAATTTGTATCAAGTCTCCAGCTTCCTTCAGCCAGCCTTTGACAAGCTTTGTGATGATATAGCTCTAGTCCTAAACCTCTCAAGCCCCAGTTTCCTCACTTGTTAAACAGCTATAATAATACCTGTTGCAAGGTTAGTGTGAGGTTCAAACAAAATCATGTATGTATGCATGAGGTGATCGCCTCGTTAAGTTAGTGACATGTGATCCAAATCAACCAAAGGCTTTAGATTAAGTTCTTTGAACTGGAGTCCTAGAGCACAAGAATCATTTCTAGATAGGCTAAGGAAATTTGGAAATACCCAAGGAGTCAGTGATAAATTATTAATTATTACTTAGAAGTGGAGTCATTCCAGAAATTGGAACAAATATGGTATTCCAGTTAAACTTCCTGAGATGGAATCATAAAAGAGGAAAAGTAGAAAGAAGAAGAGGAGGAGGAAGAGAGGCCTTGACTCTGGCCTTGGGTTTGCATCCATACCACCCACTTTGTCAGGAGGAGAACTTTGCAGTCATTAAAAAATACAGAGAATTTGGGGCTTCCCATCATCATATCAGAGTCCTAACATTAGCCTCTCCTCCCCTGCTATCCCAGGACCACAGGAGCTGGCAGGAGGGTCTGCATCAGGAGCAAGGGACAGACCAGAAGCAGATTCATCATGCTAAAGGGCCATCTCCTGAGCATCCCACAATGAGAAGAAAGAACTTCCAGCAGCCAGGAATAGCTGCTAGCCTTCTTGCATTTTTGCTCTCTAAATGAGCCCATTTTCCTTTTCACTCAGAATGTTCTCGTGGAAGAGACATTTTGAGCCTGGGGGAATGATTTGTACCAACTGCTATCACCTAGGGCAGCTATAGACAGCCAGGCCTGGAGTCAGGAGGACCTGAGTTCAAATCCAACCTGATATACTTACTAGCTGTGTGACCCTGGGCAAGTCACTTAACCCTGTTTGCCTTAGCTTCCTCATCCATAAAATGATTCTGAGAAGGAAATAGGAAATTACTCCAGTATCTTTGCCAAGAGAACCCCAAAGCAGTCACAAACAGTAAGACACACCTGAAAACAACTAAGTAACAATTCTCACCTTACCACTTTAGCAAATACCCTTTTCTAAAAGCTACATGAGGCTGGATAGCTAAATGGACTCATCTGCTTATCTTGGGTGAAGTACACTGGGAGAGTGGCTTGGGCTGATAGTTGAGTATCAGTCCTCAATAGTACCCTTAGGGGTACAGCCAAATCTTTAGGGTGATAGGTAACTGTGTTTCCAGAATCCAAGACTCATCAGTGTTAGTAGGAATTGTTCCTCAGCCCTTATATGGATACCTGTACAGAGTGCTTTGTAAATTTGAAAATAACCTGTCAGCTGTCATTAGTATTGCTGAGAACTTCATTCTCTTCACTGCCAGCCTCATAATGAGTTGCTCATGTAGTACAAGACTGTCTGCCCATGAGTTACAGAAGTCAAAGGAAGTATTGCTTGAGGGTCTGACTTGCTTAAATTCCCAAATATTTCAGTCATCTCCTTTATCTCCCATCCAACCTTTATAGGAAGCTCTGCCTTGCCTTGATAGTTATCCAATAGTAATTGACAGGAAAGGGCAAGATGGTATCATGAAGTATGTGAGAGGCTTGGCATCTGAAAAATCCTGGGTTCAAATACCCCCTCTGACAATTGCTAGTTATGACTGTGGACAAATCCCTGAAGCCTTCAAGGATTCAGTTTCCTCATCTCCAAAAGTAAGAAGGTGGAATAGATGGACCCTAAAGTCCTTTTGATCCTTGAACCCATGACTGGATGATCCTGGAGACATGAAGTCAAGAAGACCTAGATTCAGGTCCCCTCTCTGACAATTATAATGGCTCTAAGCAAGTTAGCTACCTTCTGTCTGCTTAAACAACTGCCTAGGGCTCAGCCACCAAAACACAGATGGATTAGAATCTGTTCCTATTCAAAGAGTGCCCTTGGCAAGCTCCGTTTAAAACATTTCTTGTTCATAAAAGATCGGTGCTGGAGATCGTCTACTTCAGCCTACATTTTACAAGTGAGGAAACACTGTAGTTTGACAAGGTGAAGAGATTTGGTGAATCTGTGCATCTTTCCCCATCCGTCATGCATATTCATAGGATTCATACATCTAGAAATGGATGAGACTTCAAAAGAAATCTGGCTCAACCTTCATATTTTACAATTGAGGAACTAACGCTCAAGGAGGTTGACTTGACTAAGGTCACATAGTTAATAAGTTTCAAAAGTGGGATGCTAGCCCAGTCTTCTTTATTCCAGCAGTGATGGTATCTTTAAAAAAAAAAATTGCTGACAGAGTCAGAAAAGCAGGGTTCAAATATCAAATATCAGCATCCACATTTACTAGATTTGTGAGCATGGGCTAGCCTCTCTGAACCTCAATTTCCCTAGAGGTAAAATAAAAAATGATAATGTTTAAACTCCTTACTTTCTGACTAGCTAGTTTTTTATCATTTTTGTATTCGTCTTGTAAATTGTAAACTATGTTTTTGTATACTTCATTTAGGCTTAGCTCCCCATGCAAACAGAGGGTTAACTATTAGTTTGATTGAGCTTTCCAGGAAACAAAGTGGGAGACCTAAATTATCACAAAGGAAATTCAATCATATTCAAAACATTAATTACCATAGGGCCAAGCAGGGAAAAGGAAAAAAAAAACATTTCCTTAGCTTGGCTCCTTTGTCTTTATCATCCAAATTTATGGAACCATGAAACACATTATATATTGTCTTGAATATTCACAGAAGCAAGTCTCTGTCTTTTTTCTATCTCTATTTTGGATACCACTAAGTAAGTAAATCAGATCATTGCCTGGGGAGATTTTTAAAATATTCTCAGTGCCCACCAGTGTTTCCCAGACAAATATCCTTCTGATTTTATTTGAGCAATCGTCAGTGTTGATGAATGTGCATGATGCATAACAGTTGCTAATTCATCTGGCATCTGGCTAAACTGAACCCTGTTTTTATGATGGATGGCCCTGATTCTTTGGAATGAAACTTCCACATGAAACCACAGGCATTATTCCTGAAGGAATTCCTAGCAACAACTGTCATATTTTATAAGGTTTTAGGGGAAAGAAAGCTGCATTGGAGAGCTGTCGCTCTTGGGCTCAATCCCTGACTCTCTGGCTCTTTGCCAAGGTCAACTGTCACCCTCTATGCCCCCAAAGTCATTTTCACAACTGAGCAAGCATTAGTACTCTTTTAACAGCACTGTGTTTCGTTTTCAGGTAACTGAATATAACACCACTGTTGGGTTTTGGGGTTTTTTTGTTGCTGTTTCTAATACATAGAAGAGATATTTTACTTTGAAATATCAGATTCTCCATAAGCAAAGTAGCAATTAATGGCCAGTGGTCAGAACTAATGAAGTAGCATGATTTTATCTTAAAAATAATAGATTATACAAATATTGTTGGATAAATTGATTGTATAATTAAAAAATTATTTCACAAAGAAGGATTTTTTTCAAATTTTTTAACATTTTTATTTAAAGTTTTGAGTTTCAAATTCTATCCCTCCCTCCCCACCCCTCTCCCTGAAATGGTAAGCAATGAGATATAGGTTACACGTGAGCAATTATGTAAAAAAAAAAAATACCTATTAATCATTTTCTACAGGAAGACTGTAAAGGAAAAAATGAAGTGAAAAATAGCATGTTTCAGTCTGTATTCAATCAGTATCAATTATTTCTCTGAAGGCAGATAGCATACTTCATCATGAGTCCTTTGGGATTGTCTTGGACCATTGTATCGCTGAGAATAGCTAAGTCATTCACAATTCTTCATCGAACAATATTGCTTCTACGTACAACATTTTCCTGGTTTTGTTCACTTTACTACATATCAGTTCACCGAAGTCTTTCCAGGTTTTTTTTTCTGAAATCATCCTGCTTGTCTTTCTTATAGCACAATAATATACCAGTACAATCATATGCCACAACTTGTTTAGCCATTCCTCAATCGATGGGCATCCCTTTGATTTCCAATTCTTTAACCACCAGAAGAAGAACTGCTATAAATCTTTTTTATATAAATAGGTCTTTTCCCCTTATTTTGGATGTCCTTGGGATATAAACATAGCAATGTATTGCTGGATCAAAGGGTTACACAGTTTTATGGTCCTTTGAGCATAGCTCTAAATTGGTCACCAGAATGGTTGGATAAGTTCACAACTCCACCAAGAGTTAGTTGGTGTCCTAGTTTTCCCACATCCCCTCCAACATCCAACAGTTTCTCTCTTTTTAATATTAACCCTTCTGATAGGTGTGTTGCCTTTCTCTGATCAATAGTGATTTAGAGCATTTTTTCATTTGACTACAGATAGTTTTTATTTGTCTGAAAACTGCTTGTTCATATCCTTTGAGCATTTTTCAATTTAGAAATGGCTCCTACTATTACAAATTTGACTTTGTTCTCTATATATTTGAGAAATGAGGCCTTTATCAGAGATAATTGTTGCAAAATATTCCTATTTTTCTACTTTATAATTATGGTTGCAGTGGGTTTTTGTGCAAAACCTTTTTAATTTTATATAATCAAAATTATCTACTTTACATTTTGTAATGTTCTCTGTATCTTCTTTTGGGGGTAAATTTTTCCCTTATTCATAAATGACAGATAAACTATACCATGCTTACTTAATTTGTTTATGGTATCACTTCTTATTTGCAAATCATGTTCCCATTTTTATCTTATCTTGGTATACAGTGTGAGATGTTGGTATATACTTAGTTTCTGCTATATTTTTTTCCAATTTTTCCAACAGTTTTTGCCAAATAATGAATTTTTATTCCAAAAGTTTGGATCTTTGGGTTTATCAGATTACTATGGATATTTTCTATAATGTAATTTGTACCTAACATATTACACTTATCCATCACTCTGTTTCTTAGCCCCAGTACCAGATTGCTTTGATAATTGCCACTTTATAATATAGTTTGAGATCTGGTATGGCTAGACCACCTACTTTCATATTTTTTTTCATTGATTCCCTTGATATCCTTGAGTTTTTGTTCTTCCAGATGGATTTTGTTATTATTTTTTCTAGGTTTATAAAATAATTTTTGGTAGTTTGATTGGTATGGCACTGAATAAATAGATTAATTTAAGTAAAATTATCATTTTTATTATACTGGCTCAGTCCACCCATGAGCAATTAATATTTTTCCAATTGTTTAGATCTGACTTTATTTGTGTGAAAAGTGTTTTATAGTTCTGTTCATATAGTTCCTGGGTCAGTCTTGGCAGGTAGAACCCCAAGTATTTTATGGTGTTGTCGGCAGTTATTTTAAATGTAATTTCTCTTTTCTATCTCTTACTCCTGGACTTTGTTGGTAATATATAGAAATGCTAATGATTTTTGTGAGTTCCTTTTGCATCCTGCAACTTTGCTAAAGTTGTTAATATTTTCAAGCAGTTTTTCACTTGTTTCTGTAGGATTTTCTATGTACAATTGCATATCCTCTGCAGAAAGCAACAGTTTTGTTTCCTCATCGCCTATTCCAATTCCTTTATTTTTCTTTCCTTATTTGCTATAATGTTTCTAAAACAATATTAAATAACAGAGGTGATAATACACATTCTTGCTTCACCCTCTTCGTACTGGAAAGGCTTCGAGCTTGTTCCCGTTACAAATAATGCTTGCAGATGACTTTCGATAAATACTACTTATTTTAAGGTAAGGTCCTATTTCTCTATAGTGTTTTTAATAGGAATGGGTACTGTATTTTGTCAAAGGCTTTGTCTGCATCTGTTGAAACCATCCTAATATTTCTGTTGGTCTTGTTATTGATATGGTTAGTTATGCTGATACCTTTCCTAATATTGAACCAGCACTACATTCCTGGTATAAATTCCACCAGATCATCCTTGTGATATATTGCCGTAATCTCTTTGCTAGTGTTTTATTTAAAATTTTTGTATCAACATTCACTAAGGAAATTTGTCAATAATTTTCTTTCTGTTTTGACTCTTCCGGGTTTGGATATCACCACCATACACATGTCATAAAATGAATTTGCTGGTACTTCTTTGTCTATTCTTCCAAAGAGTTTATATAGCATTGGAATTAATTGTTCTTTAAATGTTTGGCAGAATTTGCTTATGAATTCATCTAGTCTTGGAGATTTTTTCATAGGATATTCACTGATGGCTTGTTCAATTTCTTTTTCTAAGATTGCATTATTTAAATATTTTATTTCTTCTGTTAATCTGGGTAATATATATTTTGTGTGTGTGTGTGTATATGTGTGTGTGTGTGTGTGTATTCTTCCATTTCATTTACATTTATATTCAAATTTATTGGCATGTAATTTGGTAAAATAGCTCCTAATCATCTTAATTTCCTCTTCATTGATGTTGAATTCATCCCTTTCAGTTTTGATACTAGTAACCTGGTTTTCTTCTTTCCTTTTTTAAACCATATTAATCAATGTCTAGTCTATTTTATTGTGTGTTTTTCTCATAAAACTAGCTTCTAGTTTTATTTATTAGTCCAATAGTCTTATTACTTTTTATTTTATTAGTCTCTCCTTTGATTTTCAAGATTTCCACTTTGGCATTTAATTAAGGATTTTTAATTTCTTCTTCTTCTAGTTTTTTTTTTTTAAGTTGCATGCCCAATTCATTTATCTGCTTTTTCTCTATTTTATCAATGTAAATAATTAGAGACATAAATTTTCCCCTAAGTACTGCTTTGGATGCATCCCATAAATTTTGTTATGTTGTCTCATAGTTGTCATTTTCTTTAATTAAATTGTCAATTGTTTCTATGATTTGTTCTTTGACACACTTGGTTTGCTTAGAAACAGGGCACTTAATTTTGAATTAATTTTGAATCTGTCTTTTCATTGTCCATTACTGAATATATTTTTTATCCCATTATGATCTGAAAATAATGTAATTACTATTCCTTCTTTTCTGCATTTGGCTGTGAGGTTTTTATGTCCTAATATATGGTCAGTTTTTGTGTGGATGCCATGTACTGCTGATAAAAAGTTATATTCCTTTCTATTTCCATTCAGTTTTCTCCAGAGAGCTATCATATCAAACTTTTCCAGAATTTTATTTGCCTCTTAACATTTTTGTTTATTTTTTGGTTAGGTTTATCTAATTCTGAGAGGGGAAAGTTTTATTATCTATTTCTTCCTGTAATTCATTCAACTTCTCTTTCAAAAATTTAGATGCTATACTATTTGGTGCATATATGTTTACTATTGATATTCTTTATCTCTTCTAATTAGATCTATTTTTGCTTTTGCATTGTCTGAGATGATGATTGCTACCCCTCTTTCTTTGTTTCAGCTGAAGCATAATAGATTTTGCTCCAGACCTTTACTTTTACTCTGTGTGTATCTCTCTGCTTCAAATGTGTTTCTTGTACACAACATATTTTAGGATTCTGGTTTTAAATCCATTATGCTAACTGTTTCCATTATATGGGTGAGTTCATCCTATTCACATTTATAGTTATAATAACTAACCATGTATTCCCTCCATGCTATTTTTTTTTGCTTGTTTATCCCCCTCTCTCCCTTATTTCCACCCTTTCTCTCCTCACAAGTGTTTTACTTCTGATCACCAACTTCCCCAACAACCCAAACTTTTATCAGTCCCCCTCCCTTCTATTAATCCTATCCCTTTCTAATTCCTTATAGGGTAAGATACATTTCTATATCCAACTGAATGTGTTTGTTATTTCCTCTTTGAGCCATTTTGATGAGAGTAAGGTTTAAACTTTGACAACCCATCTTCCCCTCCATTGTAATAGCTTTTTTATGTGACATAATTTATTCCCATTCAATTCCTTCCTTTTCTTCTTCCAGAGTAATTTTCTTTCTTACCCCTTTATTCTGTTTTCGGGGTTATTAAAATCACTATAAAGTCACATCCTCTGTCTACACATACTCATTATAATTGCTCTCATAGTAATAAAATTGTTAAGAGTTATAAATATTACCTTGTCATATAGCAATATAAATGATTAACCTTATTGAATTTCTTATGTTCCCTCTTGTTTCTTTTTACCATTTTATATTTCCCTTGAATCTTATATTAGGAAGTCAATTTTTTTATTCAGCTCTGGTCTTTTAAAGTCCTTGAAAGTCTTCTATTTCATTAAATATCCATCCTTTCCCTGAAAGACTATGTCCAGTTTTTCTGAGTAGGTAAATCTTAGTTGTAATCCTAACTCCTTTGCTTTCAGGTAAATCATATTCCAAGCCCTCCAAATCTTTAATGAGGAAGGTGCCAAATCTGTCCCATCTTAACTGTAGCTCCATAATATGTGAATTGTTTCTTTTTGATTACTTGTAATACTTTCTCCTTGATCTGTGAGCTCTGGAATTTGACTGTGATATTCCTGGGTGTTTTCATTTGGGGATCTCTTTCAGGTGGTGAAAGCTGGATTCTTTCAATTTCTATGATAATTTCTTGAAAGGTGTGCAGGGTTTTTTTTTTTTTTATGATGGCTTTCAGGTACTTCACAAATTTTTGTATTATCTTTCCTAGATCTATTTTCTAGGTCAGTTGTTTTTCCAATGAGAAGTTTCACATTTTTTTCTATTTGTTTTCCTTTTTTGATTTTTTGTTTTATAGTGCCTTGATGTCTCACAGAATCATTAGTTTCCACTAGTTCAAAGCCCTTCACAGCAATGCAAGGATCTAAAACATTTCCAAAGAACTTTTGATGCAAAATACCATTCACATCCAGAGAAATAACTATAGAATCGGAACTCAGAATGAAGCAGACTATTTTCTATTTTGTTATGTTTTTTTTTCTCATGATTTCTCCAATTTGTTTTAATTCTTCTATGCAACTTGACTATGCAACTTGAAAATGTGTTTAATAAGAATGTATGTGTAGAAGGAATTTTAAGGAATTATTTTCTTCAGTGAATTTTTGTATTTCCATTTGACTAATTCTATTTTTTAAGGAGTTATTTTCCTCTGTGATTTTTGTATACATTTTCCCATACTATTATCTCTTTCTCATGATTCTCTTGTATTACTTCCCATTTCTTTTCCCAGTTTTTCTTCTACTTCTCTAATCTGCTTTTTAAAATCCTTTTTAAGCACTTCCAGGAATTCTTTTTGGACCTGAGAACATATTACATTTTTCTTTGAGGCTTCACAGGTAGCCATTTTCACACTATTGTCCTTTTCTGAGCTTATACTTTGATTCTCCCTATCACCATAGTAACTTTCTATAGCCAAGTTCTTTTGTGTTCGCTTGTTGTTTGTTCTTTGCTCATTTTTCTGCCTTTCTGTGATGTGGTGTTTTTATGGACTGGCATTATCCCAACCTTTTTGTGCTAGGGCTCTGAATTTTACAGCTTGCTTTCTCCAGATGGTAGCTTCCCTTCTAACTTGTACTGGGGAACCTCCTTATTGGCCTCCCTGAGTGTGGAAGTTAGCTGATGGCCTGCCTCAGGGGTGAAGCTTTGTTGCTGGGTCATTATGGTAACAGAATCTTTCTGGTGGCTGTCCCTGGAGGAGGTATCTTGTTGCTGATCTGACCCAGGAGTGGGGCTTGCTGCTAGGTTGCTATAGAAACAGGGTCTATCTACTAGTAGGCTCCAAGATCAGGGTCTCACTGTTGGCCAGCCCTGGGACAGAGCTTTATTACTGACCAGCAATCAGGACATGGCCTTGCTGGTGACTTGTGCTGGGGGTTGGGTTGTTGGGGTGGGGCCTTGCTGAGCTACACAAGCTGCTCACTTATTTAGGGGGATGTTGGTTTTTAGGAGGGTGGGGTCTTGCTGGTGAATTGCCCAAAATTTATAACCTTTCTGCAGGCCCTCTGATGTGAGGCTGGCTGCTGCTGCTGCTCTTGGATCTCACTCCCCTCCCATACCAGTGAGATCAACCTGTCCTGTTGGACTGGTAAGCTGTTTCTCTGTTCCTAGACCAATTCTGAGGTGGTTTTTCTAGTTGTTTGGAGGGGAATGTGAGAGGGATTCAGAGGGTTCCTTCCTCACTCTGCCATCTTGGCACTGGAAGTCAATAAAAAGTTTTTAAAGATTGCTTTTTTAAATTAGCCAGTGTTCCATTTGCGAGAGACAATATCTCTGAAATTAATTGCAAAGTATGTGGCCAAATTTTCCTTTTCATATAGGCATCCTAGAGAATGATGTCAATAACAATGACTAGCTGTTTTTAGTGACTAATGAAGAGGCTTCAGAGAAGAATGAGAGATTGGAGAATAAATCAATCCACAAAAGCAGTGAGTGCCTATGCATGGCTAGATATCAATTAGAGCCAAGTATTTAAAGGAGCTTATACTCTACGGTGTGCGTTAGATGGAAAGGTAGATAGACAGATGAGAGATGGTTTGCTAGACAGATGACAGATGATAGATAGATGATAGACAGATAGATAGATGATAGATGGATAAAGGAATGGATGGGTGGGTGGATGGATGGATGGATGGATAGACAGACTGATGGATAAATGGATGGATAGATGGATGGATAGACAGAGTTTGCTAGATGCTATAGATAGATATAGATAGATAGATAGATAGATAGATGGATAGTAAATACAAGTTAATTTAGAGAAGAGGTACTCACCAATGGGAAGATGATGGAAGGATTCACATAGGAAGTGGATTTCAAACTACATTATGAAGAAAATCATGGTTTCTAAGAAGCAGAGGTGAGAATGGTGTGTATCTGAGGCACTGGGCAGTCTGTACAGAAACATGGATATAGGAGACAGAAGGACATGTGTGTGAAGGCCAGCAATGCTGTCTTTGTGCTAAGCATATATACTTAGTACATGTAAGCATGTACGAAGGAGGAATAAGATCTAAGTCCCAGGGAAAGATGTTCCTGCTCCTCCCCTCCTGGTTGCTATGGACTTATGTTTCATTTATCCAACCTGGATAAGACCGGAGGCCTAGATGCCCTCTGCCAATATGTTTCTCCAAGACACTGAGAAACTACATAAAGGGTTGTGTAAAGAGGATCCTGATCCCTCTGTAGTGGCAAGAGAAGGAGGTTGCATAATGAGAAAACTGAAAAAATGAGATAAGAATGCCAAATAATCAGGGGACAGATCATCTGAGGATTAGTAATTTTGATGCAAATCTGGTCCTGGTGGAGGAAGTCAAGAATGACTCATCCCCTTTTAGCTGGCAGAGGAAATCTGCGACCTATCTCAGAAAGATCATCTGTTTTCCTTCTTGCAACATGGATTTGACCCTTGCACCAGCCAAACCAAACAAACCTTCAACTTTGAACGTGACATCCTTTAGAGCAAAGGGTTGCCACTATATTTTTAGTGCCCATATTCAAGCTTGGAGCATCCCTGAGAAATAACTTTTAAAGAACAGATCATTTCTGGATAATTATGGCCATGTAGGCATTGTTCATGACATCCAGGAAACCTTGTGTGGGTTCAGATCTGGTCCTCTCTAGCATCTTCCTAAGATTCAAGGTTCCTAAGAAACAAGTGAAGAGCTTTTGTGGGAATCAATTAACTTTTTCAGGAACCCACAGTCATTGACTAAGTCCCCACTTCCACCCTTTACTTTTCTGAAAAAACAAGCAAATGCCATAGCAAGCCAGAAAGCTGACAGTAACACAGTGATGACCATTGTCTGTCTTTTGGTCTTATTTTAATCAGGTTCATATGTAGATGTGAGAGGGAACTATGAAATAGATACAGACACATCCAAAATTTATATTGATGGAGATACTGACAATAGTTCTGATCAATCTTATAAATTCTCCTTGACTGACTGACTAGATCCTGAGGGCAAACAGGGGTAAGATTTGATGTAGAAGCCAGTACATTTTCCTTGTGGATATGGGGCAAAAAATAAAAGAATCATCTTGGAAAGCTGATGTGGGAGCATGGCTTTGACAGATACACCACCATGCTGTTAACCGTCATCAGGATGGACCTCCTTTCTAGCACCTTTCTCTGAAGGTCGGAAGGGGATTTATGAGCACTAATAACCCAGCGCACAAGGCAGAGTGTAGATAGCTTTAGCCTTGTGTTTCAGCAAATGAGGACTTGCAAAGGTCACTCTGTAAGCCTGGCAGAACTGCAGGTTGGGAGGGTGATGTTTTGGGGGGTTGTTTTTTTAGCTTCCAGATTAATGGTTTTTTACTAGACCATATTACCTGCCAGAGGATAAGAGAAACAACCAAAACAGAAATGCAGTCTTGAAAAGCAATGCTTGGGGGTTGGGGGTGGGGGGGATTGTTTACATTGGAACTGATGCAAAGTCTACATCTGGATTTTTAGGGGAGGGTCCTGCAGCCCCAGGTGCCTTTTCACACAGAGTTGGAAAAGTAAACTCCATTTTACACCTCTGGGTTTTACAAGCTCCCACGTCCAGCAGCACACTGGACCAACCCTGGAGACTAAGCAAACATGTGGCTTACCTCCCAAGGTCCTCCCCCTTCCCCATTTCTCTCCCCCTCACTCCCGGCTTCTATTATCACTGGCAACTGATCCTAAGTATTGTAAGACCGTGGAGAAGTGGGAAATTCTCACATGGGTTTGACCTTTCTTCCCTCCCCACTGTGTGAAACTGCTTACGTTGGGCTTTACTTCATGGCAAAAGTAATACTCAATAGCTGTTTGCAGATGCTTGTAACATCTGCATCCATTTTGGGTCAATCAGGAAAGAAAAGATCTGCTACAAGAAATAAGCGGCCCGTGCAAAAATAAAAACAGGAAATACCAGCTGCATAACAAGCCGTTACTGAAGTCCCAGAAAGGCTGGGAGTTCTGGCAAAGGCTCAGAGTGGACAGAGCAAGCCGCCATGAGAGGCAGAGGAAACTGAGGTGGCAGCAGTAGTGGGCTTAGAACAGATCTGGGGGTTGGGGTCCTGTGGGGAGGGCCTTCTATAAGTAAAACTTCCCCAAAGGTCATAGGAGGTGATGCCCATGAAGAATATTTAGATTTTCCATTGATTTGTGGGCTGAACATTTGTTGTTCAGTTGTTTCAGGCATGTCTGACTCTTTTTGACCCCATTTGGGTCACAAAGATACTAGAGTGGTTTGGCACTTCCTTTTCCAGCTCACTTTACAGATGAGGAAACTGAGATAAACAGGGTGAAGTGATTTGTACAAGGTCACACAACTAAGAAGTGACTGAGGTCAGATTGGAATTCAGGTGTTCCAGTCTCCAAGACCAGTGTCTTTTTAGGTGCCCCACCTTTGAAAGGAAGTTCAAGTACCAGCAAGCGAGGGGAGGTTTTCCAAATGACCTTCAAAATTCAGCTGAAGTGCCACATCTTCTAAGTGTCGTTTCCTAGTTCTTCTTCCTCTTATTTCAACACTCTTGAATTACTGCATGTCTGCATGTATACTCACATGTGGGTACATGTGTGCTCAGATTGCTGCTCTGGCTTGTAGCCCCATTGCTCCCCATGAAATGGAAGCCTTCTGAGGGTTTCAATGAAAGTCCACAAGATTGAGTGAGTCCATGTTATCAACAATTTTTATTTTATTTTTTAATTTATGGAATAAACCAAGCATTCCCATAACCTAGCATAATAAAAGGAAACATGATTGCACAGGAAATAGCAAATCTATTATATACAACTTGATATTCCTTTTAAACATATAATAAAGACATCATGTATTTTTTTTAAATTTTTCTTCTCACCAATAGTTTTAAGAAAATAGCAAAACTATGCGTGACCCAAAACTCCTTCAGGGAGTCAGGTCCAGGTGCCACCAGCTAGTCCTGCTGGTGAGATGCTAAACAGATCCTTCCAGCTCACCAGTTGGACCCATAGATGAGTCAATAAAGCTATCAGATAGCAAAATTTTAATCTCTATAATTCATGCTTCTATAGGAGACAGAGAAATCCAGTGAAGACAGGACAATTTCAGTCCATCTTTACTGATGAATAAATCACCGAAATATGGAAAAACATTAATGCTAGTGAATCCCTAGTGTTCTCATTGTTGGATTAATTTCATTCCAGAAACATCAAGCAACACAAGACTCACTGCATCATGGCAATAATATTACAAGGGTCTTCAGGGACCTAACCAACAGAACATCCTGAGAAGGCACCACAACATGTATAGGATTTGAAGGATCTTGGATTGTGGATAATGTGCTAATCAGTAAACCACAAACAAGAGCAGTGCATGAGTGATCCATGAGAATTCTTGGGTCTTTCTAACTGTCTCACACTCTGGGAGTAGCCTAAAGAAACACCCAAGCTGTTGAGATCTTCATTCCACAAAGACAGTATACTTTCTTCCTCAGTCTTCAGAGCTAAGAAGTCCATTATATCATAAAAATAGCTTAGCAAATCTATTTTTAATTAAATAACTTGGTTCTTAATAGTTGGGTTAGTATAAATAGTGATCTATAGATACTAAAGTCTTAGGTATTCATGACCTTTTGTCACCCTTTCAATAGCAGCTTGATACATAGGATACATATATACTATATATATATGATATAAAACTGGTCTTTGATGTCATAAAGACTTGGATTCAAGGAGCATTTCAGACATTACTGATTTCTGTGACTCTGGGCAAATCACAGTCTTTTACACAACTCTGTGAATATATTTTGCTGAGAGAGATAGAGACAGAGAGAAAGAAAGGGAGAGAGAGAGATGGAGAGAAAGTGGGGAAGGAGAGAGAGAGAGAGAGGGAAATAGAGTGTGAGAGAGATAGAGAGAGTATGAGAGAGACAGAGAGAAAGAGAGGGAGAGAAAGAAAAAGAAAAGAGAGAACATAGTAGAAAGAAAGTAGTCAGAGGACCTGGATTTGAATCTTCATTCTTCTAGTCACTGATTTTATCTGTGTGAGGGAGCAGCTAGGTGGTACAGTGGATAAAGCACCACTATAGGAGTCAGGAGGACTTGAGTTCAAATCTCACCTCAGACACTTGACACTCACTAGCTGTGTGACCCTGGACAAGTCACTTAACCCCAATTGTCTCATCCTGGGTCATCTCCAGTCATCCTGAGGAATATCTGGTCACTGGATTCAGATGGCTCTGGAGGAGAAGTGAGGCTGGTGACTGAACAGCCCTCCCTCACTCACAACAAAGTCAAGTGTAAGTCATGTCATCATTTCTCTGATGGTATGGTCTTCTTGGGTAATGAAGGATGAACACATATCTGTGTGAACCAGAGTATCATTTAACCTTTTGGGGGCCTTAGTGTCCTAATCTATAAAATCTAAAAAGTTAGCAAACTACACCTGAGTGACAAAGCTAACCCACCATCTGTTTTAGTATCCACAAACTAAGAATGATTTTTACATTAAAAAAAAAATTTACTTTAAAAATGCAAAAAGTATTCTTGTTTACAGAAACAAATGGAAACCAAATCTGCTGTAGTTTGCTGACTCCTGGATTAAATGCTCTTCAAAGCCCCTTGTAGACATAAATCTATTGTCCTATTGCCAATCGTGTGATTCAGGTAGTGAAAAGGTCATGATAAGCATTTGATAAGTGCAGCATCTGAGGCTCATAGACAGATATTGGATAACCTGTCCAATGTCACATGCTAGTGAGTGGCCAGTCTGGAATTCTCAACCAGATCTAATTCAAGTCTCCTTACTCCAAATCCAGTATCCTTTCAATCTCACCAACCAAATTTCTTTCTACTTTCCCTAAAATCTATGTGCCTCCAAGGGTTTTAAGTAATGGTTAATGGGTACACCTGAAGTCTCTTCATCTTTTTTTTTTTTACAATCTTTGGAAAATTGTAATATTTGACCACAAAATTCTCCCGAAACAAAGACTTGTATCTTAAAACAAAGAACCAATTTTTTTTTTGTCCTATGATGGAAAATACTCCACAGTCTCCAAAGAATTGAAATTGAGACTTATCCAAAGGGCAAAGGAGAAGTGTATTGTAGACCTGAAAAGGCTGTAACACATAATTTTAAAACAAAAAGGGAACTGAAAAAGACAAATGTGTGAAAAAAGGATGTCATTAAAAATAACGCATGATGAAAAAAATGAAGATGAGCTGGTTCTGTGGTAATGGCAAGGCATAAATGACAAAAATAGCCCATGTGATCCGTTGGCACTCACATGTCAAGAAAAAAGCAAGGAGGGCCCTACTTTTTCTACCATCTTTCTGGAAGGACATAGGCAAGAGATTTCCAAGATAGTCAGTTAATAAACATTTAAGAAGCACATCCTGTCTACCAGACACTGTGCTAGACACTATTATGAGGCACTAGTAGATACCTATTATGTGCCTGACACTGGGAATAGGTGGACATGTGTGGGTTATACTGAGTATCATTGGCGGGAACATCTGAGTGGATGAGAGGCCCTTTTGCCATCTCAGTGCTGGAACAATGGTATTTCACGTGGTATTATCATCAGCTAATATTGTCCAGGAAGAGATTAATTCTGTTTATTAGGCATCTACTATTGTAGGTATCTGAAGTTCAAGGACACTGTGGCAGGCATTGACAATACAAAGTCAATACCAACACAGCAGCCCTCGGTCTGCTCGGTATTCACGTTCTGCCACACAGACGCCTCAAAGGACTTGCAGAGAACAATTTTCAACTTTTATTCTTTTCAGATCTCAAAAAGAGTATACGTGTCTATTGCCAAATAGTCTTGCCTCTGGCCAGGTCAGTAGGACCATGAACCTTATAAAAAAAGGACTTGAGAGTCAACACTGACATGTGGTCTCTATCAACAATGCTGATGATGTTCCCAGACTTAAAATCTGACTTTTAAAGGGTGATTGGGGTCTCTGAGTTCTTTTAGTTGACTTACAGATAACCATCCCAAAACTTTCCCAAGGAGTGAAGGTGACTGATCCTGGGAAGCTCCTAATTAGATGATAGGCCAGCAGTACTGATAAGGTAATTTGAGGGATAGTTTTATTTTGCTTTGTTATGTTTTATAGGCTTTTAACAGAAGAGCAGCTGAAGCTACATGTTAGGGTATTTGGTGCTTTGGGAAGGCAAGAGACAGAAAGCAAAGCCGAGCTCCTGCTTATTCAACAACAGTTGTCAGAATTCACTTTCTTAAGGCATTAACATAATCTGTTCCCAGAGACCTGTCCAATCTTTAGTCACTTTCGTAAATAAGATTGGGCACAGATCCAACTTGTACATGGAGGAAATCCATCATCTTCTAATGAGGCAAGAAAACTATAGTATTCAACATGACTGTGAAGATAATTCTTCAAAGATCATTGCAGTTTTATCCATCTACAGAGGAAAGATCATTGCACTGCAGACTAAGAGACGGAGATTCTAGTCCCAATTATTGTACAAATCAGCTCCGTGAATTGGGTTAAGTCCTTAACCTTTCAAGGCCTCAGTTTCCTCATCAGTCAAATGAGAGGATTGGACATCATGAAGGTCCTTTCCAGATACAACTCTTGATAAGGGAAAGGACTAGCACTGTGTTTTTGATAAGAAGACCTAGGTTCAAATCTTGGCTTTGTCATTTATTTGCCATATAACCCTAGGCAAGCCATTTCCCTTTTCTGGGCCTCAGTTTCTATATCTATAAGTAAAAGGTATGGAACCAAGTACAATGAAACAAACATTAGCTCTATAGACAAAGGGCTCAGGTTGGAATGGCACATGAGATGTTTTTATCTGTGTAACTGGACACATTCCTTAATTTCCCTGGTTTCATCTGTAAAATAAGTGGGTTGAACTAAATAAACTCTGAAGTCCTTTTGGATTCTAAAGCTCTGTTCCTGTGATTTAACACTCCTCAAGCCCCCCACACTACCCCCTCTTCCCAGTCTCTTAGCTGAGGACTCAATTCAGAATTCATTAAAAAAGTCAATCTCCCTCCTCCTCCTGTGGCATCCCTCAGACATCTTTCCCACTATCCCTTTCTTCCCTCCCATCTTTGATGAAGAGGTGGTCCTTCTCCTTTCCAATAGCAACCCCTATAGGTGAACCCTGAAATTCATCTCCTTTTGTCTTTTTCAGCAGATTGCCCCAACCCTCCTCCTCCTTTGTCTCCTGGCTTCTTCCCTGTTGCTTCCCAACAAGCCCACATCTCTTGGTCTTCCAAAATTCTACTTGATCTGACCATCCTTAATATCTATTCTCCCATATCTCTCCTCTCCTCAGCTAGTCTCCTTGAGAAGATCATCAATACCAGGTACCTTATTTCTGAATCACTTGTTTCTGAATCATCTGCTTTCTCTTTTCATCCTTCAATCAAAACTTCCTTGTCCATAAATGATCAGTGCCTTCTTAAATGTCAAATTCAGTGTCTTCATCCACCTTGACCCTTCTTTGTCCTTTAACACCATTGATCACCAGCACAATATTTCTTGCCCCTGGTTCTCTTCCTACCTGTCTGACTGCTGTTTCTCAGTCTCCTTTCCCAGATTAAGTCCAGTAACTATAGGTGTCTTCCAAGGTTTTTAAAAAATTGTTTCTTTATTATGTTATTAAATGTATGTATGTATGTATACATGTATATACACCTACAAACACATCTAGTTATTTGCATGTTGTTCCCCCAGTGAATTGTAAGATTCTTGAGGACCAGGATTATTTTTTTTTATTGGTCAGTACTTACCAAAGTGCCTGACACATAGTGCTTCATAAATCTTAAACAAGATGTCCCAAGAATCTTAACGCAATTTAAAATTTTAATAACCTAAAACTGTGCCAAGACTTGTAAAATCCTGTATATCCCAGGGAAATTAAGAAAAAGGTCTTTAAGATATTTCTTTCCAATCTTAATCCTAATTTTTAAAAGTAGCATATATACAAGATAACAAGGAAGATTGGTGCGGTTGGGAGGGCTGGGGAGAGAGAGAGACTTGGAAAGGATCAGGAAAGGCCTTGTCTAAGAGAGAATGGGCATTCTAAGAAGTAGAGGTCCTTGGAAATCGTCTGGAATTAAAATAGATAACAATTTCTTGAAGTGAAATGAGGAAGAATGAGCTAAAATAATTACCTTGGTTCTGCTAAACTTCATTCAAAAAAAAAAAATCTTAACTGTGCCGTGAGCTGTGGGAGGGGGAGGAGAGAGAGAACAGTCATATATTAGGTGCCTACTACGTGTCCAGCACTGTGCTAAGCACTTTCCAGATGTCATTTTGTTTGATGAGGAGGAAAGCCTTGTAACAAACAGGGGTTTCCATGAAACTCTCCCAGGCTCAGTAGGAAATGTGGGCTATTCTACCTGCTTCCCACTACCCACTAGTGAAGCACCCAGCTCTCCTCTGCAAGTACACAGTTCAAGTACTTGGGATTTATCCCACTGCCAACATTTCCTCACCACTCTGTCCCCTTTGGCGGTGAACTTGTCCCTGCAGGACACAATAATGAAAGTACAAATATTCACCCCAGTGGTTGGCACATCCATCATTTCTGTCTCCAACACATCTCCCACATCTCTCCCTTTCCCTCCACCCACACGACCTCCATCCTTATTCAGGGCTTTATCACCCCTCACCTATTACAAGAAGTTCCTAGTTGGACTGTTACAATAGGACTTACATTCTCTCCCTCTCCAAACCTACACCCCCACCCACACAGCTGCCAAAGTGATTTTCCTAAAGTGGTCTGTCTCATGTCATACCTCCACTTAATAAACTCCAAACCTCTGGGAGCAAGCACAAACTTTTTTTTTTCATTTAAAGACTTTCTTAAACTATGTTACTTGATTCATGCACTCTACAGTCACCTTAAGGACCTACTATGTGCTGGGCACTGGGACTACCAAGGGAAGCACAAAGAGTCTCTACGGTCTGTTCGGACTTCTTCCTCTCCTTCATCCAGCACATTCCATTCACTGTCTCTGCACCTTAGATTCCTTTGAAACTGAACTCATGGAACAAACTCTACAGTAAATCTTTCCAGATCCCTCCAGTTACTAGCACCTTTCTCCCACCACATTGCCTCATAGCTGATTTGAACATATTTTCTATATACCACTATTGCTGATACTGTTGTTGACTCATTTCAGTTGTGTCCAACTCTCTGTGACCACCTTTGGAGTTTTCTTGGCAGAGATGATGAAGGGGTTTTACCATTACCTTCTCCAGCTCATTGTACAGATGAGGAAACTGAGGCAAGCAGAGTGAAGTGACTTACTCAGGATCACACAGCTAGGAAGCGTCTGAGGTCAGATTTGAACTCAGGTCCTCCTGACTCCAGGCCTGGCACTCTGCATATTCGTGCCACCTAGCTACCCTGTATACTAATATATGCACTCATTTTCTCCCTAAACCAAATTTTAAGTCTCTTGAGAGCTGCGAAAGTCCTTTCTTGTTATTTTCTTTCATTTAGCACAGTGCTGGGCACAAAATAAATGCTTTTTGAGCACTTGGTGAATGATTGCTGTTGTAAATAATGAACAACGATTGTGCAGGCAAGAAATACATCATCAGCCTTTGTTTTCTTCAAACAGAGGAGTTTGCTCCAGTTCCAGAACTTAACCAGGAACAAATCTTTTCCAATTACATTTAGGCTTTTACTCTATGTCTAGTTTCCCAGCATGCTTCATTTTAAAAGTATCTACCTAGGACTTTGATGGTAGTAGCAGTTGGTTTAAACTCTTCCTCTGCTTGGTAACATTTCAGTAGAAACCACATTGTGTGAGCTATCAGAGGACCTAGGTTGAAACTACGCCCACTGCCTAACACTTATGTAAACTTAGGCATATCTTCACTTTAACCTCTCTGGGACTCAGTTTCCCTACCTTGAAAATTAATTTTTGACCTACATGACTTCTATGGCACCTTCTACTTTAAATCAGATGTATTTTTGAAGATCTGCCTTTTGTTTTTGCTTGTATCCCTAATACTTAGCACACAGTAGGTGCTTAATTGATGCTAGCTATCTGAGGGAAAGAAATGATCCTTCTAAAGGACTTTCCTACATAAAACTTGAGACCTAGAAGACCTAAGACATTACCAAGACCTGCCTCTTCATTCTACAGATGAATAAACTGAGGCAAAAAGGAAGCAACTTGCCTATAACTAATAGAAATCCTGAGCACAACCCAGAGATCCTACTTGCATGAATTTATGCAATCGCTTGCCTCTTTATTGGACGTCACAGTTTTCATCTGTAAAGCATAGGGCAACAGCAGCAACAATGGCATCATCATTTATTTGACACTTACTGTGTACCAGGAAGTACACTAAGCACTCTACAATTCTTACCTCATTTTATCTTTACAACCATCAAGGGAGTGTTGCTGTTGTCATAATTATCCCCATTTTACAGATAAGGAAACTGGGGCAAACATTGGTTAATTGACTTGCCAAGATCACACAACTAGGCAGCGTCTATGGTGGGATTTGCATTTAAGTTTTCCTGACTCTAGGCCTGGCACTTAATCCCTTAGATGAGCTCTAAGTTCCCTTTCAGCTCTCTCCTATGACCTTGAAGTCAAGCTTTGATTATTTTACTAACTTACTTTGGGGGCCATCCCTGATCAGGAGCAACTAGGATTTATTTAATAACTCCATGAATAAAATATAACTAACCATCTAGAAAGCCAAAGGCTTTGCCCTCTAGCAATTTCCAGTATATTAAGACATACATAGATAATTTTCTTTGTGCCAAGTTAGGAAAGGGAGGGTGATTTGGTATGCAAATTGGTTTCTGTATGGCCCCCACACCTCAGTTCCCTTAGTCTCAAGAGGATATTATTTCTTTAAGAATATGAACAAGGAGACACCACAAAGAAATGGGAAAAAAATAAACATATTTATACAAACTTATTTCTGGTTGCCCTTCCATACTATATACACCACTGCCATCTCCCATATTGTTTCTGGAGAAAGTATAATATAAAACATGCCCCTTTATATAAATGGAGAATGAGGTCTGTTGCCAAACCACCAAATAGCTATTTCTTCAGGAATGCCTAGTGACTAAGGAGCTAGTTCAAAGGAAAAGATATAACTTTGGCCAAATTCTGACCCCTCTACTTGGGCAACAAGGTGACCCCATCCTGTATTATGAGACCAGTTTCCAGGCAGGCATTTGTGAGATATCAAGAGAGATTTCATAGAACGGAATCAAGAAAAGGTACTATTTGAATTATCTGAATAAAAGGCCAAGTACCAGGATTTCACTGTACCTGTATCCTGGTCACCTTCTTTCAGTCCTATTCATTCACTCTTTATCAAGAAATTAGGTTTTAAAAGTCCCTGCTCTAAGTGCTGGTTGGTGGAAATGTGCCAGAATGCCACCACCTTGGGAGGGAGACACACCTCCAGCTGGACAGAAGAGGAAACTTGAACAGTGGTATGAGACACCCCCAATATACTGAATCTTTAGGAATCAGACTAGTGGTTTGTTCCTAGAGGGGTTGATGTTGTATTATTGAAGAGATAATTAAAAGTAATTGTATATGCAAAAAAATAAATAAAATAAAATAAAGGTCCCTGCTCTAATGGGGTTTTCCCCCTTTTCTTCCCTGTTTGGGGAAGAGTTCTGTAGATGTTTGCTGCTGTAATAGCTGAAAATGCTAATTAAATAAATGTATGTACTTGAGAAGTTGAGAAATAAGATGTAACCTTGTTCTTCAAGGTACTCATGAAGAAAATTAAACCATGATGCATCTTAGTTATGTAATCTCTCCCCCCCACCTCAATTCTCCAATTCCCATTATTTTTAGAGGCTGATTCCCCAGAAGATGGCTGAGTTACTCTCCCCTCAGAGTTCTAGAGGGAAACCTGATGGGCTGAGGTTTCTGATATTGTCACTGCAGCCCCATAAGTGTGTTCCCCACATTTATTAGCCAGACAGAATTATCTTTTAGAAAAATATCTTTACTAATATCCTATAGTAAAAATAATACTTAGAAAATCAACCTCTCATGCACACTCTCAATTCTGAATGCAATGCTCTAGATGTGGTCTAACCAGTTGAGGGCCATCACCTTCATGATCCTGAGCACCCTTCTCTCAAAGTAGACTAAGATTGTTTGCTTTTTCTTGATGCCACTATTCACTCATTTTTGACTTGTGGTCCATTTAAACCCCCAGGTCTTTTTCAGATGAGCGACTAACTAACTGGAATTCCCCCATCTTACAGATGAAGTGTTGATTTTGTTTTTAGCCCAATTCTAAGACATTGCATTTATTTCTATTAGATTCCATTCAATTAGATCCATATTCTAACTGTGATCTTTTTTGGAGCTTGACTTCATTGTCAATGGTCTTAGCTAACCCTCCTTCTTTTTGTGCTATCTGCCTACTGGATAACCATCCATGCTTTATCTGAGTCATTGACAAAGCTGTTAAAGAGTGTGTCAAGCCTACATCCTTTGGACACTTAATAGGAGACATCCTTCTAAATTGATTTTAAAGTATGCATGTGTGTGTTCATCCTTCATTGTTAAAGAAGACCATGCCATCAGAAAAATGATGATATGACTTGCATCTGACTTTGTTGTGAGTGAGGGAGGGCTGTGCAGGTCACCAGCCTCACTTCTCCTCCAGAGCCAACTGAATCCAGTGACCAGATATTCATCAGGATGACTGGAGATGGCCCAGGATGAGACAATTGGGGTTAAATGACTTGCCTAAGGTCACACAACTAGTGAGTGTCAAGTGCCTGAGGTGAGATTTGAACTCAGGTCCTCCTGACTCCTGCACTGGTGCTCTATCCACTGCACCACCTAGCTGCCCCCAAAGTGTACATGACAACTGTACAAAAAAGTCTATCCAGCCACCACTGAACTACATCTGTCTACTATAATATTGTCTCTCTTCCACCTCTTTATTTTTTCCAGGAAAAGAATAATAAATGATAAGTGTTATGCTAATACTAATGAAATGAGTCACTCCACCTTCTCTCTGTCATCCATTACCCACATCTTCTCCATCCTGAGCTAGAATTCTAACCCTCCTTTGACCTTCCTCTTTTGTCCCAAGTAACTGTGAACCTTTTTTCTGCTGGATTTAGCCTTCCTCTCTAACCTCAGCTCATTCTATGGCCATGGCCCCAACAATATTCATTTGTCATGATCTTCTGTAACCTACCCTTCTTCAATCTTCTGCATGTGTCTTTAAAAAAAAAATTACATTCATCAATCAGATTGGTTAACATGACAAAACAGGAAGATGATAAATGTTGGAGAAGATGGAGTTGGAACACTAATTCATTGTTAGTGGAGCTGTGAGCTGATCCAATCATTCTGGAGAATAATTTGGAACTATGCTCAGAGGGCTACAAAAATGTGTATACCCTTTGACGCAGCAATACTGCTTCTTGGACTGTATCCCCAAGAGATCATAAAAATGGGAAAAGGACCCACATGTGCAAAAATATTTATAGCAGGTCTTTTTCGTGGTGGCCAAGAACTAGAAACTGAGGGAATGCCCATCAATTGGGGAATGGCTGAACAAGTTGCGGTATATGAATGTAATGGAATACTATTGTGTTGCAAGAAATGATGAACAGGTGGACTTCATAAAAATCTGGAAAGACTTATATGAACTGATGCCATTTGAAATGAGTAGAACCAGGAGAACACAGCATACACAGTAACAGACACAATGTGTGAGGACTGTTTCTGATAGACTTATCCCTTCACAGTAATACAACGTCTAAAACATTTCCAAAGGACTCTTGATGCAAAATGCCATCCATATCCAGAGAAGTAAAAATACAATTAGAACTCAGAATGAGGCAGACTATTTTCTCTTTTGTTATGTTGTGGTTTTTCTCATGGTTTCTCCCATTCATTTTAATTCTTCTATGCAACATGACTAATGTGAAAATGTGTTTAATAATAAGAATGTATGCATTGACCCCATAGAAGACTGCATGCCATCTTGGGAGGAAGGGAGAGGAAGGGGGAGAAAATTTAAAACATATGGAAGTGATTCTTGTAAACTGAAAACAAATTAATAAAAAATTGAAAAAAATTATATTTGTTAATGAGTTTTGTGTGCATCATATGAGTCTTTCTTGTCAATTCTCTCTCTTCCTCCTCATTAGAAGATTCTCTTTTGTCTTCAAAATGTTACTCTTAAGGGCTTCCCCATGCCTAATGACTTGACTTGCCCAGTAGAATTTTAGTTGATGGGATCCTCCCACCTGTCCTTTATCGGGATCCTTTAAAACCAGCTCTCTCCAATTCTGAGCTTCTCTAAGACTGTCCCAGGTTTCTTTTGCCTTCTATATTACAAACTCTTAGAAAAATGATCTCTTCTCTCCCCAAACCCCATTTCAAAGCCAATATTCACTTCTTGCATAACCTAGTTCACCACACTAGCAATCTTCACTATCCAAAGCTATTGTTTTAGTTTTCCCTTTCATCTCTCTTTTGAAGGGAAAAGAATGTTCTGAGGGAGAAAAATCAGAAAAAATTCAACATTTGGAAAAGGCCAAACATTAGTTAGTCTGTCAACTGGCATTTATTAAGTGCTTATTATGTGCCAAGCACAGTGCTAAGCAGTGAGGACATGAAGCATCAATGAATCTACATTTATTGAGAACCTACTCTGTGCCAGGTACTAAGCACTGGAGGTGAAAATAGAGGCAAAAGCTAGTCCCTGCCCTCTAGGACCCTATAGATTAACAGGTAAGAGAACAAGTAAGTGAATAATTACAAAGCAAGCTATCTAGAGGATAAATAGAAAATAACGAAGGGAAAACATTGGAATTAAGAGGGGTTGGGAAAGGCTTTCAGTTAAAAGGCGAGATTTTTGGCTGGAACTTAAAGGAAGTCAAGAAGATCAGTCAGTGAAGTTGAGGAAGGATAATGGTTGGTCCAGGGATGGGGGACAGTCAAGAGATAAATATGTGATTAAATGCTGCAGTCCTGTGTGACATCAAAGACACTCTACACCTTGCCTTTTCCTAAACTCATTTTCTCTGAGGTATATGGTAAGTGATGATGCCCAGAATTGCCTCATGGGATGAGGGAAGGGTGAGTAGTACCATTCAACCTGTGGGCTCTGGCCAGAAGCATGTTGTTGCTTCTTCTTCCTGTCTCCCCAGTGCCCCCTCCTCTGCCCAGCTGATGATCTTTGCTCTGCCTCTGAAGTCACAGTTGGGACCACCCGCGGAGAATTCTTCAATCCTTGTTATCTCTGCAGCGGGGCTTGGCCTTTCAAAAGCTCATTTGCCAAAGGAGAAGGAAGGAATGATGGGTGATCGTTGTGGCTCAAGCAGCACAGTTATTTTCTAGCACCTCTTTAGAATGAGAGTTCAGCAGGGACTGTGGAATTTCACAGTGGGACACCCAACAGAGGATGGCTACCCTCCCGCTGCTGAGGGAGTCACCCTTCAAAGCTGTTCAGGAGGAGCCTAGATAATTCAGGAGATCACTGGGGAAGCTTGCTGGCTCACTATCCAAGCATGTGCTTAGGGATCAGAGGGGCTATAGGCACTACTTTTGTAAATACTTAATAACCAGGGAAAAAATAAATCAAATTTCACTTAAACAAATTAAGAACTGGTTTTGAAGAAGGGAGAGAAGAGTGATTTATATTCGGAAACAGATGTATTGAAATGAAGACACAGTGAGAGACCAAACTAATGGATGATTTGGATGGTTCGTGAAATGTTTTTCACATATCACAGTCTTTAGGATTATAGATTTAGAACTGAGGAGGATTGTAGAGGGCACCTAGTCCAATCCCTTCACTTTACAGATGAGGAAACTGAGGCCCAGGGAGATGAAATGATTTGCCTAAGGTCAGGAGCAGAGGTAAGATATGGTCCCATGTCCTCTTACTCAAAATTTAGTGCATTCCCATTATTAGGATGTGCTCTCAACAACTCTTCGAGGAAGGTACTATATCATCATTCCCATTTTACAGATGATAAAACTGATGGGCAGAGAAGGTAAAGGACTTGTTTAGAAACACAAAGATAGTAAACAGCTGAAGCAGGATTCTGACCATTCTCAATGCTGGACCATTGATTTATCCATTAGACTAAAAGTTCATGGTCTTTGTGTGTGTGTGCGTGTGTGTGTGTGTGTGTGTGTGTGTGTGTTGTGGGTCCCTCTGGCCATCTGGGAAAATCTATGGATGGCTCAAAATGAATGTCTTTAATGCACAAAATAAAGCATATAGGATTACAAAAGAAACCAAAGGTCAGTAAAAAGGAAAATAGAGTTGTCCTTCCCATCCAAGTTCACAGACCTACAATACTCTATGTTTTCTCTGTAAAAATGAACATAAACTCTGTGTACTCAGAGTGATCAATTTGGACCCCAGAGACAACATGAGAAAATCTACCCTTCCGCCCTTTCTTTGAAACATGAGGAAGTACAGCTGCAGAACATCATCTATGCTGTCAGTCAAGTGATATGTTGGTTAGTTTTGCTCAGTTCCTTTTAAATGTTTTTTTTAATTCTCTATTCACTATAAAGAAAGATATGGAGGAAGATACTCAAAAACGAAGGTAGCATTAAAAACAAAATATATAAATAAAAGTTTTAATTTTTAAAAATATTGAGAAGAAACTTATTTTTGGTAATCTTCTTTATAGTGACTGCCCAATATCAATGAGGTTCCTGGCTGAAGAATTAAAGGATGGTGAGCGTATTAGAAATAGTCAACTCTTGTGTGGTTGTGGATAGAATACACAAGCTCACACACGGTAACTGCTCCCTTTCCAATACTGATGCCATTGACATTCAGTTAACCTCAGCCACTAAATGAATCTTCTGCATTATAAAGGCTCAATACAATTTCATTTTGAATACTCACAAAATAAATGATCAGAGGCCCTTGATTCCAATTAAGGATAGTACTTTGCAGAAGTCTTTCCTAAGATTTCCACTTTGGCAATAGTTTATCTCAGATGAACATGTGGCCTCATCTTTACTTTCTTCTCTTCTAGCCCCACCTCCCCAAAAAAGGCTGGAAGGGGAAAGCGAAAAGGCTCAGCGCTTATGGAAAGCTGTGGAATCAAAAAGTGAGGCTTCCCTTATTTTGGGGTGCCTGACTTCCTGGCAAGAGGCCTATGTAAAGACTAGATATTGTTGACCTGAAGGGATTATGGGGTGATGTGTTCCCCTGGGAAAGATCATGGAAAGTACCTTTTCCTAGAATATGCCAAACACAGTCAAGTCTCTGTGACACCCCCAACCATGCCTTCATCATTTTCTTTCATTCCTACTCCCCCTCCTGACCATCATAATCCCACCGACTCATCTTTCAAATTTCAATGTCCATATCTCATCTTTTGAATTCAGTTGCATATTCCATTTGGGAGAAGATGATTTTTTTTTTAAGACATTTCCAAAGGTAGCTAGTACCATACTGCATAGGACATGGGGCATGGAGTCAAGAAGACCTGAGTTCAAATCCAGTCTTATACCCTTACTAGCTATGGGACCCTGAGTAAGCCACTTCATTTCTGTTTGCCTCAGTTTCTGCAACTGTAAGATGGAAATTATAACAGTATCTTCCTCAAGGTGCTGTGGATGATCAAATGAGCTTAAAAGGAGCTTAGCAAAGTACCTGGCACATAGTAGGTGATTATTCCCTTCCCTTTTTGTTTGTCCATTCTGCCCTTGTGTAGACAAGAAATAAAAATGCTTTTTGTAAAAAAGAGATATGAGAAGAAATCGTACCCCTCCCCCTCCTTTGCAGAGGATGAGGAAAACCACATATATTTTCTGACTTCCCTATGTGATGTACTGATTGGTTTCACTGATTTCCCTCTTTTCCCTCTTTTTCCTTAAAAAAAATTCTTTGTTATGAGAGTTGGTTTTTTGAGAGGGAAAAGAAAGACAGAAATGGGGAAATATAAGCTCTTGCTTTTAAAAAAATATATGACAATACAAATGTATTTCACAGAAGTGTTGTGGCTAAGTCAGAGAAATACCACATACTGAGGTAGTGTTTCAGTAAAATAAAAGTCTTTGAAGAATGGTCTCACCTTAGTTGGTCTCATCTCAGGGGTGATTAGTCTAGTAACTGTGTAATGATTAGCAAACCAGTGTTCATTGCTGACACCCATGAGGAAATTTCTGGCAATAAAATAGGGGGACGCCGCTTGGCAGATGGCTAGTAGACTGCAAATGTGGAATGAGGAAAAAATTGTAAGAAATGGCCAAGGTGTCGATTTGTTTAGCTTGGCTGTACTACCAGGGAAGGGTCTTTAGGGGAAAATGACAATGATGTAAAGTAAGTCAATAAAACATTTTTTAAAGCAAGGTTAGGCATGCTCCATTTGCTGCCAGAGTCCAGAACTAGGAACAATGAATGTTTTATGGGACTAAAAATTCAATCCAAATCTAGTGTATGATGTGTCAGACACAAAAGCTAACAAATCTTGAGGGGGCAATAGAAGAAGTATTGTACAGTAACCTGGCTCACACAAAGACTGGGCTTTTTGCATTCTTTGTAGGCATGACTGTAGATTGCTAGAAAGAACATTGACTGTGGAGGAATGTGTAAAGGGTGCAGTTGGTTCTTGAGCTGTGGAAAGAAAAGCCAGTCATCCAATACACATTTATGAGTGTCTACTATACTCCAGGCACTGGGCCAAATGCTGGAGATACAAATGTGGAAAAGAAAGTCTTTGCCCTCACAGAGCTCAGAGGAAAGAACACACAAAACGAACACACAAACATGGATGATATCCGGTGGGTGGAGAAATCCAAAGGAAGATGGCCAAGATGAAGAGACTCATGGTAGAGAGACAAAGTTTGGAAATTGCAGATATGTAGGCTTTTCAACATGCCTAGCATTTCCAGCTTACTTCCCTAGATACTTCTAAGAATTTCCCCTTCAATGAGATAGAGGCCCCTCTCTTGTTTGAGCTAAGAAATCATCTTACTCCCATCTAAAGAGCTCATTCATTCTATATATTTTCTGGTATGTCTTAATCTGTATAACTTCTGATTTCTGCTTGCAGATCACTTGGATCAATGTATTTACTTCACTATTTTGATGATCTCTCATGTAACTAATATTCAGTATTAAGACTACAGGTAATAAGTTGGGGTAACCTTCCTCCTCCCCATTTTAAGAGCAATTAGGGAAGTGTTTTTTAAAACCAAAATTGCATCCTCATACCAACAATATTTAAGGTATAATTCTAGTCTACTAACCCCCCCCTCAAAGACTGGAGATCAAAGCTTCCAAACTTGAATTCTTTCTCCTTCCATCAAGGCAAGAGTCACATTTTATCTTGGGGTGAGGCAGGCAAGATTCTGGAGATATCTATTGTTATCTATCATGAGCCACATTTAGAAACCCATGTGAACATGCATCCCTACTTGAGCAGAACTTACCTTAGATGATCTGGTATTATAAGGTGATGGTGCTACTGTGCTATGTCCTGGTTATCTGAAACATTGTGTTCAGTTTGGGTAGCCACTGTTCAATAACATACATAAGCCAAAGTATTCTGACGCAGGCGCTCAGTGAAGTAAAGTTCTTGAGTTCATGTCACATGAACGTTGGTTGAAAAAAATTGGTATATTTAGTCTGGAGAAGAGAAGAGTTGGAGGGTTGGGGATGGGGTGGGAGGGAGAGGTCAAAGTATGATAGCTTGGAGAAAGTTATTGGAGAAATTTGAAGGGCTCTCTCATGGAATACATCTAATCGTTTTGTTAAAGGCAGTGGAGCAAAGGATGGAATTTGCAAGGAGATAACTAGAGGTTTTATGTCAGAAACAGTTTTCTCAGAATGAGAATTGTGTGAAAGGCAAAGAAACTGCTTGGGAAAGGAACTGATTCACTGGGGATCTTCAAGGAAAGACTGGATGATCACATGATGGGGGATGGTTGTTCAGATGTGGGGGTGGATTAGACAGTCTCAGAGCCCCAGGTTTACTCTGAGAAACTGAGCTATGATGTAATTTTCTGGAAATGATTGGAGGTAATTTCCAAAGTTGAGTTTAATTAAATGATCCCTGATTTCCCTGTTTGAGAAGAACAGGAAGAGATTTGATGAATGTTTCTCTACAATTTGGTTTAATGTTCCTAAGAAGTCAAGATAGAAGAAAGAATCCAAGGGAGGGAAAAGAAAAAAAAAAACTAAAGATTCTGAGGAAGTAGGGAAGAAGAGGCTTGCATACAGAAGAAGCGTAGAATGTTAGGATGTATGGAACATAAAAAAGGAAAGTGGGAGGGAAAGAGAAGAAATTAAATCATGGGAGCTACGCAACAGCCTCCCCTTACCTTTAAAAAGCTAATCTGTGTGTTCTGAGGAAGAAATAGCATCCTATGGTCCATATCCTATGGCATAACCAGGCAGGATCCATAGGTAACAGCAGGTGTAAAGAGATTTATGATTGACTCTAAGAGAAACACTTCTTTTAGAAGACTAATTCCATTAAAAGTCAACTATCCTGGAAATTCCCAAATTGCCTTGTTGGTGATATTATGTTACTAAAGTGCAACATAGAATTATTACTCTGGACCCAACAATATCCAACTAGGAAAACTTGGCTACTTGGCTGGTGAAGTGAAAGACATGTTAATTTGAGGAAAACATACTTGCATCAACTTAGAGTTCACAGTATTTAAGAAAGAGAATGCTGAGCATCTTCAGCATGTACTCTAGGTGATTGGAAACCAAATTTCCAAGGTTCAGAGAATGAATAAGGATGATTTGATAGCAGAAATCTCTAAAAGGTTTGATGACTCAGTAGGAATAGAATCTTTTTTTAATGAAATTATGACACCATATTTGCAAATTTTTCAAAGGATTGAGAAAAGAAAGTTGTAAGCATCAGATGCCAACCTGGGTTAACTAAAAAATCCTAATCAAAATAGCCTCTTTTTCTTTTTTTTGATCTGGTTACCAGTCACACAGATATCATAGGATCACAGAATCTGAAAGATGAAAAAGATCTTGGAAACAATCTAGTAGAACTCATATATTAGTATTTCAACAAAAATCACTTTAATAAAATCTAATGGGGGAGATCCCACTTCTTTCCAAGCCAGTTCATTTCACTTTATGGAAGCTTGAGTTTTTCTTATCTACATCCAAAATTGGACTTTCTATACCTACTATTTCAAGTACTAGGTTCTGTGAACAAGTGGTACAAATCCCAAACCCTCTTCCACATACTAGGTCTTGGAATATACAGGGAGATATCATTCTCTTTTTCAGGTTCAACTTCATCTTTGGGTGGCACGATCTCAAGCTCCTCTACCATTCTTGTCACTCTCCTTCAGGAGAAGGAGATTTTAGAATGTATTTCCTAAACTATAGAACCTGAAATTAAATATTCCAGATATGGTCAAACCATGGCAGAGTACATCAAGAGTATATACATCCTAGGGGGGAGGAGCCAAGATGGCGGAGTAGAAAGACTCACGTATGCTAGCCCCGAATCCACAGCCCATAAATTTCCTGTAAAAAGAACTCCCCACAAATTCTGGAGCACTGCAAGCTGTGCAGAAACATGGTGGAAGAGATTTCCGTTCCAGAGAGCCCTGGAAAGCCGTCCCCAGGGGTCCGTCGCGCTGCGGACAGTGGAGCCCACCCCTGTGCTGCCCTGGCTGTGGGGCCCCAGAGGAGCAGATCAGAGCAGGCTTCAGGGATGGAACCTCCAGCGGCCGCAAAGGTCCCTCCACCCACAGGCGCTACAGATCAGTGAGAGAGACTTCTGCGCTGGCCGAGAGGGGAGCGGGGTGTCACTGTGACTCGGGCCCCCTCAGGAGGAAGTGGTAGGGGGAGCGGCAGAGGCAGCAGCTGCAGCCCGGGACTCCTGGAGCAGCAGGCAGGAGCTCAGGGCCATTACCAAAGATCTCTGCATAAACCCCCTGAGGGAACTGAGCCTGGGAGGAGGCCCTGCCCCTACCTGAGAACCAGAACTTAAGCTCACATTGAATAGCAGCCCCGCCCTCTGCGGAAAGCCCTGAGGCTGGGAAGTAGCATTTGAATCTCAGACCCCAAGCACTAGCTGGGCAGATCTAGGCGGGGGTGGACAGGAATCTCAGAAGTCAAGTAACTGGCTGGAAAAATGCCCAGAAAAAGGAAGTAAAATAAGACCATAGAGAGCTACTTTCTTGGGGAAGAGATGTTCCTTCCTCCCTTCATTTCTGATGAGGAAGTACAGTGCTTGCCATCAGGGAAAGACGTGGAGGCGGGGCCTCTCTATCCTAGACATCCCAGGTGGATGTCCGGTGGGCTCAGGCCATGCAAGAGCTCAAAAAGGATTTTGAAAATCAAGTTAGACAGGTGGAGCAAAAACTGGGAAGAGAAATGAGAGAGATGCAAGAAAAGTATGAAAAACGGGTCAATACCTTGCTAGAGGAGACCCAAAAAAATGCTGAAGAAAATAACACCTTGAAAAATAGGTTCACTCAATTGGCAAAAGAGGTTCAAAAAGCCAATGAGGAGAAGAATGCTTTCAAAAGCAGAATTAGCCAAATGGAAAAAAAGGTTCAAAAGCTCACTGAATTTAATAGTTCTCTCAAAATTAGAATGGAGCAGATGGAGTCTAATGACTTTACGAGAAACCAAGAAATCACCAAACAAAACCAAAAGAATGAAAAAATGGAAGAGAATGTGAAATATCTCATGGGAAAAACAACTGACCTGGAAAATAGATCCAGGAGAGACAATTTAAAAATTATGGGACTACCTGAAAGCCATGATCAAGAAAAGAGCCTAGACATCATCTTCCATGAAATTATCAAGGAAAACTGCCCTGAGATTCTAGAACCAGAGGGCAAAATAAGTATTCAAGGAATCCATCTATCACCACCTGAAAGAGACCCAAAAAGAGAAACTCCTAGGAACATTGTGGCCAAATTCCAGAAGTCCCGGGTCAAGGAGAAGATCTTATAAGCATCTAGAAAGAAACAATTCCAGTATTGTGGAAATAAAATCAGGATAACACAAGATCTAGCAGCTTCTACATTAAGGGATCAAAGGGCATGGAATAGGATATTCCAGAAGTCAAAGGAACTAGGACTCAAACCAAGAATCACCTACCCAGCAAAACTGAGTATAAACTTCAGGGGAAAATATGGTCTTTCAATGAAACAGAGGACTTTCAAGCATTCTTGATGAAAAGACCAGAGCTGAAAAGAAAATTTGACTTTCAAACACAAGAATGAGAAGAAGCATGAAAAAGTAAAGAGCAAAGAGAAGTCATAAGGGACTTACCAAAGGTGAACTGTTTACATTCCTACATGGAAAGACAATATTTGTAACTCTTAAAACTTTTCAGTATCTGGGTAGTTGCTGGGATCACACACACATGTACACACGTGCATGCACATACACATGTACACATGCACACACAGAGAGCACAGAGTGAATTGAATAGGATGGGACCATATCTTAAAAGAAATGAAGGTAAATGGTGAGAGAGAAAAGTAGGGGGAGGATAGAGGGTGAAATGGAATGGGGTAAATTATATCTCATTCAAGAGGCAAGCAGGAGATTTTTAGTGGAGGGAAAAAGAGGAGAGCTGAGAAAAAAACATGAAGTTTACCCTCATCACATTCAACTAAAGAAAGGAATAAAAGGCACACTCATTTTGGTATGAAAACCTATCTTACAATACAGGAAAGTGGGGGAGAAGAAGATAAGCAGGGTGTGGGGATGATGGAAGGGAGGGCAATGGGAGGAGGGAGCAATCTGAAGTCAACACTCTTGGGGAGGGACAGGATCAAAAGACAGAATAGGGGGCGGAGCCAAGATGGCGGAGTAGAAGGACGCACATTCACGAGCTCTGAGCACACAACCCATGGAATTGAGGTAAAAGGAGAGCCCCATAAATTCTGAATCTCTGCAGGGGGTGCACAAACATAGGGGAAGAGATTTCCGTTCCACTGAACCCTGGAGAGCCGTCCCCGGGGTCCATCGCAGCCAGGAAAGCGGACCCCACCCCCACCCCTGGCCGCGACCCAGAGAAGCTGACCTGAGCAGACTTCAGAGAGGAAAGCTCCGGAAGAATCTCCGGCAGCCGGGAAAGTCCCTCTGCCCACAGAAGCTAAAGGTCAGTTAAAAAGAAGCCTGCGCTAGGGGAGGGGAGCGGGCCCCCTCGGGAGGAAGCGGCGGAGGCAGAGACGGGGGCAGGAAGCGGCGGAGGCAGAGGCGTGGGCGGGCGGCTGAGGCGGCAACGGCCCGGGACTCAGGAATCCCCCAGCAGCAGGTAGGATCTTCAATACTGAAGGTCTTTCCAACCTGAGGGAGCCGAGCAGGGGACACGGCCCTGCCCCCACCCTGCTCTACTGCTGAACGCCTCTGAATAAAACCCCCAAGGGAGCTGAGCACAGCAGGCGGGGTCCCCCACTCCGCCCCCATCGGCTCTGTTCCTGAAAGTCTCTTCAGAAAGCCCCTGAGGGCCCAAGCTACGGAGCGGCCCTGCCCCCACCCTGCGTTAGAACTAAAGCTTGCCGCGGGAAAGCGCATTTGAATCTCAGAGGTCAAGTACTAGCTGGGCGGATCCAGGCGGAGGTGGAAAGGAATCACAGAAGTCAAGTAACTGGCTGGGAAAATGCCTAGAAAGGGAAAGAAAAATAAGACTTTAGAGAGTTTTTTCCAACAAATGCAAATGATCCCGACCTTCGGATCTGATGGGGAGGACGAGAACGTATTTTTCCCATCAGGGAAAGATGTGGAGGGCGGGGCCTCAGTACCCCAGACACCCCAGGGGGGTGTTGGGTGGGCTCAGGCCTTGGAAGAGCTTAAAAAGGATTTTGAAAAGCAAGTTAGACAGGTGGAGGAAAGACTGGGAAGAGAAATGACAAAGATGCAAGAAGAGTATGAAAAAAAGGTCAATATCTTGGTAAAGGAGTCCCAAAAAAATGCTGAGGAAATTAACACCTTGAAAAATAGGCTCACTCAATTGGCAAAAGAGGTTCAAAAAGCCAATGAGGAGAAGAATGCATTCAAAAGCAGAATGAGCCAAATGGAAAAAGAGGCTCAAAAGCTCACTGAATTTAATAGTTCTCTCAAAATTAGAATGGAACAGATGGAGTCTAATGACTTTATGAGAAACCAAGAAATCACCAAACAAAACCAAAAGAACGATAAAATGGAAGAGAATGTGAAATATCTCATGGGAAAAACAACTGACCTGGAAAATAGATCAAGGAGAGACAACTTAAAAATTATGGGACTACCTGAAAGCCATGATCAAAAAAAGAGCCTAGACATCGTCTTGCATGAAATTATCAAGGAAAACTGCCCTGACATTCTAGGACCAGAGGGCAAAATAAGTATTGAAAGAATCCATCGATCACCACCTGAAAGAGATCCAAAAAGAGAAACTCCTAGGAACATTGTGGCCAAATTCCAGAACTCCCAGCTCAAGGAAAAAATCTTGCAAGCAGCCAGAAACAAACAATTCCAGTACTGTGGAAATACAATCAGGATAACCCAAGATCTAGCAGCTTCTACATTAAGGGATCGAAGGGCGTGGAATAGGATATTCCAGAAGGCAAAGGAACTAGGACTCAAACCAAGAATCACCTACCCAGCTAAACTGAGTATAATACTGCAAGGGAAAATATGGTCTTTCAATGAAACAGAGGACTTTCAATCATTCTTAATGAAAAGACCAGAGCTGAAAAGAAAATTTGACTTTCAAACACAAGAATGAGAGGAAGCATGCAAAAGTAAACAGCAAGGAGAAGTATTAAGGGACTTACCAGAAATGAACTGTTTGCATTCATACAGGGAAGGACAATATTTCTAACTCTTAAAACTTTTCAGTATCTGGGTGGTTGGTGGGATCACACAAACACATGTACACGCATGCACACACATACACACATGCATTCACATGCAGAGACAGAGAGCACAGATTGAACTGAATAGGATGGGACCATACCTTAAAAGAAATTAAGGTAAATGGTGAGAGAGAAATGTAGTGAGAGGAAAGAGGGGGAAATGGAAGGGGGTAACTATATGTCATTTAAGAGGCAAGTAGGAGATGTTTTTAGTGGAGGGAAAAAGAGGAGAGCTGAGGGAAAAAAAACAAACAAACAAACAAACAAACAAAAGTTTACCCTCATCACATTTGACTAAACGAAGGAGTGAAATGCACACTCATTTTGGTATGAAAACCTATCTTACAGTATAAGAAAGCGGGGGAGAAGGAGATATTGGGGGGGGGGATGATGGAAGGGAGGGCAAAGGGAGGAGGGAGTAATTGAAAGTCAACACTTGGGGAGGGACAGGATCAAAGGACAGAAGAGAAACAATGAGGGGCAGGTTAAGAGGGATGGCAATTCAGTTAGTCTTACACAACACGACTATCAGGAAGGTCACTTGCAAAGCTACACAGATATGGCCTATAATGAATTGCCTGCCGTACCAAAGGGAATGGATGGGGAGGGAGGGATGGGGAGAATTTGGAACTCAAAGTTTCAGGAACAATTGTTTAGTATTGTTGTTGCAACTAGGAAAGAAGACATACAGTTAATGAGGAATAGAAAGTCATCTGGCCCTACAGGAGAAAAGAGAAGATAGAGACAAGGGAAGGGAGGGATGACAGAAGAGAGGACAGATTGAAGATAGGGAAAATTAGATTGCTTGGGGTATTGGGGTGGGGGGAGGGGAGAAAAGGGGAGAAAATTTGGAACCCCAAAATTTGTGAAAATGAAAGTAAAAAGCTAAATAAAAAAAAAAAAAAAAAAAAAAAAGACAGAATAGAAACAATGGGGGCAGGATAGGATGGAGGGAAATACAATTAGTCTTACACAACACGACTGTTATTGAAGTCATTTGCAAAACTACACGGATATGGCCTATATTGAATTGCCTGCCTTCCCAAAGGGAATGGGTGGGGAGGGAGGGATGGGGAGAATTTGGAACTCAAAGTTTAGGAACAACTGTTTAGTATTGTTGTTGCTAGTAGGAAACAAGAAATACAGTCAATGGGGAATAGAAAGTCATCTGGCCCTGAAGGACAAAACAGAAGATGGGGACAAGAGAAGGGAGGGATGATAGAAGAGAGGGCAGATTGGTGATAGGGAAAATTAGAATGCTTGGTGTATTGGGGTAGGGGGAGGGGACAAATGGGGAGAAAATTTGGAACCCAAGATTTTGTGAAAATGAATGTAAAAAGTTAAATAAATAAATTTAAAAAAAAAGATTATACATCCTATTTTCTGCATATTCTACCTTTCTTAATGTAGGCTGACTACATTTGCTTTTTTGGCCACCATATTGCATCACTTACTCATATTGAACTCAAAGTACACTAAAACCCACACTGGTTAGCCAGGCCTGTAGAACTGGCTTTTTGAGACTAAAGCTAAGACTTTATGTCTATTAAATTTCTTGTTTTTAATTTCAACCGAGTATTCTAACCTGGTAAACTCCTTCTGGACTCAGATTTGGTCATCTAAAACATTAGCTATCCTTCCTTCCCAACATTATGCCACTTACACATTTGATAACCATGCTCTCTATCTCTGGATCTTAAGAAATGATAAAAAAAAAAAAAATGTCATAGAACTAAGGACGAGTTCCTGGCACTTGAGAGTTCTCTGCAATTTGAAATTGATTTATTAATAAATTTCCTTTGAGCCTACTCATTTATCTAATTCCAAATCCAGTGAACGAACTGTGATCCAATCCACATCTATACATTTTGTCCATATGGAGAACATGAGATATTTTGTCAGCTGCTTTGCTAGAAACTAGGTACGCAGCATCTACCACATCTCTCTGATCCATGAAACTAGCAACGCTGTCAAAAAAAAAAAATGAAGTTTAGTTTGGCATGCATTGTTGATGATGGAGCCATGCTGACTCTTAGTGACTACCATTTCCCTTTCTAAATGCTCACAGATTTCCCATTAATAATACGTTCTAAAATTGTGCCAAGAATCAAAGTCAAGTTTAGTGGCCCATAATTTACAGAATCTACTCCCTTCCTTTTATTTTTTCTTTAATCTGGGTAACTAAAAATTGACTTTTGTTAAGTCAGTAATACCCGTCTTGGGGTGTACAGGGTATTCAGGGAGGATTAGCACCTCTGCTGTGAGGGTTTGCTGAGCCCTTTGCAGAGCTGCTCATCCACCTTTCGTATCCACCTTTCAGCCAACTCTTATCTGTGGCTCCAAGAAGCCAAAGCATGTATAACTGCTGCACTCTGATAAGACCATCTAAATAGACAGGCTAAACCAGATTTCAGGGGTAGGGAACCTGCAGCCTCAAGGATACATGTGGCCTTCTAGGTCTTCAGGTGTGATTGTTTGACTGAGTTCAATTTTACAGAACAAATCCTTTTATTTAGGGGGATTTGTTCTGGGAAGTTTGAATTCAAAGGACTGCACTTGAGGAACAAGAGGGCCACATGTAGCCTCGAGGCCTCAGGTTCCCCATCCCTGGATCCAACAGGCCCCAAACCCATCGATAAGTAGGGGAATGGGTAGATGAGAACAAGCTGTCTCAACAGACATGAAGGCAACTGGAGCAGGTGCTGTGGAACAGTTGGAGCTCCAAGACATCAAGGTCATCCATTGCATCTGGGGCCATCACCAGGTATTCTGACTTTTGTCCTGCCACTAGACTTCAGTGACTCAGGAAGAGAGAGTGAAGCTGATGACTTGCGCAACTCTGCCTCACTTAAACCCAATTCATGTGAGGGTCAAGAAAGGATGTCTTCGATGCTCTTCAAAAATGAAGGAAGAGCAATAATACTTCTCCTATTCTCCTGCCATCTTTTCGAAGACCACTCACTGCCAGGAGTCATGCTTGCTAATGTCTGAGATAAATCCAACAGGTGATCTGAAGTCACTGAGGTTAGCTAGGTGTGTTCATCACTTATCTGAGGTTCCGGTTCCCTACTAACCACTTTTATTCTAGCCTTTTCTGTCCAAAAATCATACTCCTTTACAGAGACCATTGGAAAACAATAAGATAAAATGAACAAATGATGTGAGAAGAGCATACCTGAATTTCAGCAAAGAATCAAATAACATTTAATGTATCATTGTAGCTAAGCTTCAGGAAATTACCTGGATTTATAAGTGGTTAGAAGACTATACCTAAAGGGTATGTTTGTTCATGGATGGAAGCCATCTTCAGGTGAAGTCTGTCATGTCCATTGTAGAATTCTGTCTTTGCCACTGTCCTATCCAATATTTCTTTCTTTTTTTAAATCAGTAACTTGGATGAAGATATAAATGACATAATTATCAGATTTGTGGAGGGCATGAAGCAGGAAAGGAAAACTAACTCCCTCAATAACAGAATCAGAGATCAAGGAGACAATGACAGACCAGAACAAAATTGATTAAGGATGAACATAAAAACCTGTGATTAGACTTGGAAAAAAATCAGCTGCCTAATTCTAATTTAGAGGAGGGAAAGTTTAGAAGTAGCTCATGTGAAGATCTTATGGGTTTGATAGGTGCAACATATTTTAATGCAGCATGGCTACCCAAAAAAAATTTTTTTAAGTTAATTCAATCATAGGGGTTGGGGGAAGGGGTGGGACTAGATCTATGATTTTATTGGTGTACAGAACTCCAAAGGAGGATTCTCTCTATCAAAGCATGATAATACCTGCTCAGTTCCTTGTTATCTTAGAAGTTGCCTTGGGCCACTTCTTGAGGTCTAGTGGCCTGAGTTCACACAGTTAGCATGTGTCACAGACAAGACCTGAATTTCAGTCTTCTTCATTCCAAGACTAGCTGTCCCTTCTCCATGCAACACTATCTTTCAAACACAGGCTGGATGAATAGAATTATAGGGTCAAGGCTAAGCAATGATATTTTATTTGTTTGTTCTAGCTGGACTATTGGGCTCTGGGAGCCACACTTCAGCAGGAGAATTGGAAAATTAGAGTTCATTCATGAGAGGATGGCCAGGATGATGGGAGACTAGAAATTATACAATATAAAGAAAAAACTGGAATGTTTAGATTGGAAAAGAGAACTAACGAGGACATAGATGACTGCTTTCCTCAATTATGTGAAAGGTTCTCATTCGACTTCCAATTCTACAATAGGGAGTTTACTGAATTCTTTTGAAGTGAGAGGATTTAATTCTAAAAGGGACCTTCAAGTCTTGCTTTCTTTCTTAAGTTTGGAGGGAGAAGAAAGAAATGTGGGAGATGATCTCAAATGAAAACCATGTAAGGAAAATGTTGAGATGAAATTCAAGATTTGTTGTGGAAAAGGCCAATATAGCTTATTTTGATGTTGGTAAGCAAGGAGTAAACCTATCTCTCATCTTTTCTTTTCCTGTTCTCTGCAATGCTGCTATGAGTTCAAAGCTTCCTTTTGAAGTCAATTAGAGTTATTCAGTTGGATCAGCTCCACAGGATACAAAGAAAAGTAATGAACCTTTAGCATAAACAGTGGGAGAAAAAAAAAAAACATACCTATGCTTCATCCTTTATAACTTAGGTCAAAGGCATATATCCTATACATTTTTCATTGGTACAGGACTTGTGTGTTTAAACAAAGACAGTCTAATAACATATTATAAAAGTCTGGTTGTTACTACTAATTTATAAGCCCTTATAAGTCCCTTGCCCCTTCTCATTTTAGCCAAGAAAAGAAGGCTTAACATGTCCTGAGTTCCCCCCATGGTGCCATGATTTTTCTGAAACAAAAATATTAACTTTCTGCTTTTCCCTAAACACACCTTAATAAACTCCCCACTATTGGCATTATTATGTAATAGGATATACTCATTAATCATATAATTGGGTGAAAAGAATTAGCAGGATAGCCAAAAAACCAAAAAAGAAGCAGGGTTTTTTAGTGAGAAAAAAATTAGAATATAAGTGAGCCTAAGTGCTGTCCTTCAGTGCTTCAGCTGAACAGTAATCTTGCCCATGTGGTTAAGTTTCTCACCAGAGCAGCTCACAATCTATTTATCTCATTCCATATGATCGCCATCCCTGCCCCCATCTTTCTCTGAAGCTTCCTCCCCACTCACTTCTCAGTCCCTTACAATATGGCTTCCAGTCAGTCCTGCCATATTATTGAAACTATTCTCATGGGTCACCAATGGCCTATCAATTCAATGGCCTATTCTCAGTCCATCATTGACATTGACCTTTCTGTCAATGTTGAGACTGTTCAGTGTGTCCTCCTTCCAAAGTCCAGTGCCTTTATTTTTACTTTTTTGCCATGACTGTTTGTTTTCCTTCAGTATGTCCATATCCTCCTACTATCCCCTGCATGACTATGGCAGGAGTTCTTAACTTGAGGGCCATTAACTTTTTTAAATTTTGATGACGTGTCAATACAATTGGTTTCCTTTATAATCTAGACATTTTATCTTGTACTTTTAAAAGAATCAGTCCGAGAAGGATCCATAGGATTCATCAGATTACCCACTAGGTGTTGAGGCCACAAAGCTCTGCCTTAAGGCATTAAGGGTTTTTACTTGCTCTGCCTCTCTGCTCCCACTCTCTCAATGATTTTGTCCCATGGACTCTATTGTGACTTCCATGCAGATGACTCCCTTTGAGGTGTCATGGTCAGCATGTCCAAGACCGGACTCATCAGTGTCTCCCACCCCTCATCTTCATTGTTTTGATTGATAGCAAAGCCATGTCAGTTTGGATTTTTCTTATTCCCTTATACTCCACATCCAATCAGTTGTCAATTCCTTCCACATGCTTATATCAGTAAGCACCCCAACATACACAGGGGAGCCTGCTGTCACAAGTTCTTGGCTCTGCATTCATAAAAGGAAAGGCAACTTTTGAGGGGTTAACAATCACTTTAATCAAACACATGTACCATTCCTTTAACCAAGCACATATATCATTCACCTAATTCAGAGGAGTCAGTACCCTGAACTTCAAAGAAATACAGAGAAATTAAAATGGGTGGGAAAGATTTTCCTTAATCACATTCAAATAGAGGCATTTTACTTCTTGATTATACTAAAACAAAACAGCAAAAGATCCTATTTTACTTGTTATTTACTTACTTTACTATCATGTTGTAGCCAAAATGGACCATGAGCTTTTTATCCTCCATGCCATCTCACTCTTCTGCACCTTTGCAAAGATTATTCCTCCTCTCTGGCATGCACTCTCTTTTTGGTCCCACCCATTGACTTCTTTACTAGCTCAGGGGCCATCAAGTCATGGAGTCTTCTTTGATTCTCTCCTGCCTGCTGCCCATTTTCCTTGTGTCCATATAAAGTGTCCTCTATCTCATCTCAGTTTCACCAGATTGCCTTTTACTCCCTCTCCTTTGCCCTTGTATTCTACTTATTTGGATCCAAGTAGACAGCAGTCTTCTCTAGGGCAAGTTCCATCATTTTTCATTTTGGTATTCCCATGCTCTATCACAGAGAACAGAGTAGTCCCTTTACTGAATGCTTTATGATGGAATTGTGTTGAACCAAACACCCATCCAAAGAGCTGAAATCCTATCTCTTAATCTTTTAATATTCAGTCACTACCAGCGAACCTAATTAATCTTTCTTTGATGAGTCAAAAGCACTTCAGAATCTCAAAATGATATAGGAATATCATAGAGTCTGACAACATCAGACCTAGAAGTCTTTGGAGACCAATTCTAGTGCAACTTTCTCATTTTGCAGAACTTTGAAGCCCAAGAATCCCAGTGACCACCCAAGGTTATACAACTTACAAGTTGTAGAGCCAGACAAAGAGGTCAGGTCTCCTAAATCTCACATATGTGTTCTTTCCATTTTTATGGGCTGCTTCTCATTGTGTGTAGAGAGGTGGGGGGTGGGGGGGTGGGGGGGCACTCTATGACTCAGTTCACAGAAAACTCAGAGCTGAAAGGGAATGTCAGAAATCAGATGGCAGATTCCTATTTAGGAATGCTATCAGGATGTCCTGGTAAATAGTTAACAACCATTTAATACTTGTCATTTTTATGAAGAGGCCAGAGGCCGAGTCAAAGTTTCTCTTCCATGAGTCTGAAAATGTGTGAGCACAGAGAACCCTCACTTTTTATTATGTTCTTTGGGGTACATACTTGCTTTTTTATTACCAGGGAATGTCTTCTCCTCCAAAGGTTTCCCCCAATTGTAACAAAACTGTGTGCATGGATAGAAATTTTACAGCAGGAAATTAATAGGTTAAATATTGTTGTCACTAAACCTTGAAATAATGTACTAAAACTAAAAACTAAAACTCTGTGTCCATGAGAGCGTGTGTATGTCTTTAACAGTTATACTGTATTTCCTGACATAGAGCTATCCGTGTATATGTGACTAGTATGTAGACTGGCTTACTGTACCTCTGAAAAGGAAAGCATCACTTTTCAAATAAAAATGATTGGGGGAGAGGGTGGTGGCTGTGTGTTGGTGCTGACATCTTACATATACCAATAATATGAGTCCAATAGTGTAAGAGTACCATAGGAAATGAAGGTTATGACCAGAGAACAGAGAGAATGCAAACTTCCTCCTGGCTCTAGGGATGAAGACCAGCAGGCCCTGAGGCAGGAGTCCCATGTTCTACAAATGGTTCTGCCATTCATTAAGTTATTAGAGGGTAGGGAAAAGAGCGCTGGGGTAGTGCAAGGATGCACTAGCAAATGTTTAAATACTAGCTCCTGATGGGAAGGAGGGGAGGACAGGGGAGGCAGGATACACAGCTTACGTTTAATCTGCGTGATTGACAACCTTTCCCATCATTTCCTCGAGTCTAGACAATAAAGAAAACAATAACCCAAGCCCTAATTTGTAGCATTAGCCAAATATCTGCAGTTTAAAAGCTCACACTAAAGATTTTACAACCAACTCTCATTGGCAACATGAGCTGGCACCACCTCTGGTAGGAGTCTGGCAAAAGTCGGTTCAAAGCTTGCCTCTGATGCCTACTTGCTGTGGGCTCACGGGTAATCTGCCTAAGACCCCATGCTCCTCATCTGTAAAATAAGTATAAATGATACCTGCAATGTGTATCTCACCAGACTTGTTGTGAGGTTCATATGAGGTAACATAGGAAGAGAAGTTGTACAAGCTTAAAGCATTCTATAAATGCCAGATTTTACTATGTATGATATAACATATTATATTATATGTTACTTGTATATTATATTGTATTATGTTGTGTTGTGTTATGTTGTTATATTTTAAAATTTAATAATAATACTCTAATTCCAACATCTCATGCTTATTCAATCAATATTGATCAATAAACACTCATGAAGCACCTAATACCCACCGGGCAAAAGAGGCCAAAGACAGTCCCTGCCCACAAAGAATTTGGACAACATGCAAACACATCTATGCAAGCAAGCTATGTACAGGATAAATAGGAAAAAAAATAACAGAGAGGAAGCAGTGGGATTAAGAGGAGCTGGGAAGGGCTTCCTGTAAAAAATGGGATTTTTGTTGGCACTTGAGAGAACCATTAGGCAGAGTTGAGGATTCATACAGTTTATTTGATATAAGTCAAATAAGAACTACTTCCCATTTTTCCTAGTCACTGAGGTTTCCTGTTGCTTTGGGTAGATGAAAGCTTCCCTCAGTGAGTTCTGACAGCAAGGGCATGACAAGGACTCCCCTACACACAGCTTGAAAACATTTCTCTGCCATCCACAGCTACAAAGTGACGGTAGCAGAAAAGGTGAGCCAGAGTCAGAGGCTTTAGGGAGAGAAGAAGTGATACCCAGAGGCCCCAGAGCTCCCTGGGAAAGACATCCCAAAGGGAGCAGCGCAGGGTGGAGAGGTACTGAGGTCAGATATGTGACAGTTTGGTTCAGCCTGACACACAGATCCTGACACAGAAGGTCTTCTTTGCCTGCTTTGGATAATGACATGATAGACACAGTAGCAATGTACTGAGCTCAGACTCAGGCAACCTGGATTGATTTTTTGCCTCAGACAGGATTGGTTATTGAATTCCACTATCTATCAATCTAACTTTCTAGATGAACCTGGAGTCAGAAAGACCTATGCTTACTAATAGTTGTATAACCTTAGCTGGGCAAATCGCTTAACTTCTACCTCAGTTTCCTCATCTGTAAAATGGAGAGAATAATAAGACCTACCTCTCAGGATTGCTGTAAAGATCAAATTAGGTAATCATTGTAAAGAGCTTAGCACACCCTGCCTAGTGCATAGGAAGCACTATATAAAGGTTAACTATTATTTTATCTGTCTACTTACTTACCTTCCTATTTATTTATCATCTATTTGTATGAATCTACCTCTATCTATCTGCTTCTCTCTACCTACCTATATTGATCGGTCCCTCTATGTATCACATACCTATCTGCTGAGACAATGTATTTAAAGCACTTTGAAAACCTTACAAGTCTACACAAAGGAGAGTTTTCCTATACCTACCTACCTACACACACACACACACACACACACACACACACACACACACATACACACACAAAATGTACAAGCATATAAACAAAGGAGTAAGAATGGTATAGTGGGTAGTGCTCTAGAGTCGGAGGCAGAAAAACAGGTTCTGGGATCCCTTTGACATCATCTCCCTGTGGAAGAAGCAGTGGGGAAGTGATTTAATCTCTCAGCTGTAGACAACTCTTTAAGCTTTATCTATGAAGGTTAGGTGAACCCTAATCTGCATTGGTAAGAAAATTTCTCACCCCTACAAATAAGCAAAGACCTCACAGCATCTCACAAGAAAATCAGAGTAAAATGCTGGCAAATCTGACGATCTTCCTCATCCTGAGACTGAATCCCTTAGTCGTTTTATTTCATAACACAAGGATGACATATATATGATCTGCATGACTCATTTAGCCCCTCTGAGCCTCAGTTTTTAATCTATAAAATGGGCACATAAGGGGTCAATCAGTCAATAAGCAATTTTCTATAATTTAAGGTAATAAATGTAGTATAATGTGAGCTATAAATAGTTCATGGTTTGAAAACCTCTCTCAAGACACTTACTATGTAATTCACTTAACCTTTATTTGTCTCAGTTTTTTATCTGTAAAATTGGAATAATAATAGCACCTCCATTGTAGGGTTTTCATGAGGATCACAAGAGATAACGTGTAAAGTGCTTGGCCAACCTTAAAGTAAGACATACAAATGAGTAACTACTCTGATCCTTAACCCATTTTCTATGTATAACTGCTGCTGTTTTCACTGTCCCTTTCCTAATTTCATGAAGCCCAATCAGTCTCCAATCGCTTCCAAGTTCCAGGTGCCCTTATCCAAACTGAAATGGCTCTCTCTTTCCTTCTCATTCTCTCAATAAAGGTGTTGGCTTTCCAAAGATAACCTTAGCAGAGTCCATTCAGCCCATGCTAACATGGCACAAATTCTTGTCCCCAAATAGGCATCCTCTTCATGAGAGGCTCCAGCCTTCCTATTTCTACTATGAATCTGATTCTCCAGCTTTTGTTTAGACTACAGCCTGTCCTTGTAAGAAAGCCTGGATTGAGGGGAGCCACTCGATCTAATAAGTCAGGCCTGTACTCCCACCTCCACACCTCTCAGTAACTTCTCCCACAAAGGATCCCAATCATGACATGGCAGGCAGGGAGCAGAAAGCAGAGTGGTTTTCGCTGCATTCATTTGTGCAATGAAAAATGGTGCTTTAATAAGAGCAATAGAGCTGTTTCTGTAGGGAGAAATGAGTCCCATTGTCTGGGGCGGGCAGCAGACGCCTTGTACAGTAGGAACAGACAAAGCTCTGAGGCAAACCACCCAGATTGGGAGCATTTACTCCAATAGGGTTCACTGCTCCTTTTCTGTCTGTTAGTGGAAATGATTCCAAACCAATGGGGCGCGAAACCAAACACAACTCCCAAACAAATAGTAGGAGTATGTCATCCTTGGAATAATTGAAATAAAATGCCAAATAATCCAGACTCTGGAGGAGGGATATTAGTGGCCTGGCTTTAATTTTAGTTGTTTTCTTATGAGATGCTGGGAGATCTTATTGAAACCTCTCTCTTTCTCTCTCTCTCTCTCTCTCTCTCTCTCTCTCTCTCTCTCTCTCCCCTTTACCTGCTCTTTCCTCCTCTTCTTCCTCTCTTTTCCCTTCACTTCCTCCACCTTCACCCCACAAAAACAACATATTATAGTAAATAAGTATTCAGATTCAGGAAGATCTGAGTTCAAATTCTATTTCTGGCATATACTGGCCTTGTGATATTGGGCACATGACTTAAACCTCAATGCTCCCCAAATCTCTCTAAGATTATAAGTAACAGGAAGGACACTTCCTTAGACCAATAAAATTGCAAATCTGGAATAAAATATACACATGTGTACACATATATATACTACATATGTGCATAAATATATATACATATGCATACATTTATGTGTTATGTGGGTGTATATCTACCTCTGTGTGTCGAGAGAGTATATTGTATGTATATATACACATGTTCATGTATATCTCCATGTATGATGTACATATGTATAAAGTATATGTAATAAATACAAAAACACAAATAAGATGATGCATATGATGACTAGATTGCTGGATTTAGAGTTGGGAATATTTGGATTTAAAGCATTTACTAAATGCCCACTGTGTACCAGTTATTGCGCTAAACACTGGTGATACAAAGAAAGGTAAAAGACAGTCTGTTCTCAAAGAGCTCAGTCTAATGATAAAGACAACATTCAAAGAAGTATGGAAAGGTAAGAAATGCAAAGGGATTTAGAAGCCTATCAAAAGATTTTATATTTAATCCTGGAGTTGATAGGGAGCCAGTGGAGTTAATCCAATCGGGGTAGACCTGCACTTTAGGAAGATAGATCTGACAACTAAATGGAGGTTGGATTCAAGTGGAGATATGGAGACATGACACAGGCAGACACTCCCACTCCTTCCAGTAGCTACTGCAATAGTTGAACTGTGAGGTGATGAAGGACTATACCAGAGTTAGAGCAGTGTCAGAGGAGAGAAGTGGGTGTTTCAGAGAGATGGTGCAGAGATGAATTCTACAAAAGATGTTTCACAGGTGAAATTCACAAGAGATTTTGCACAGGTGAAATCCACAAAAGATGAAATCCACAATCTACAAGACATGCTGCAGACGTGAAATCTACAAGAGATGTTTCATAGGTAAGATCCACAATAGATGTTGTAGAGGTGAAATCGACAAACCTTGGCAACAGATTGAATATGGGATGTAAGACATAGTGAGGAGTACAAGATGACTCCTGGGTGTGAGCTTGGGGGTCTGAGAGGATTGTATTACCTGCTACAGTAATCAGGAAAGTAGGAATGAGGAGGGCTTAAGGGAAAGATTATGAGTTCTATTTTGGACATACTAAGTTTAAGATGTCTAAAAAGTATCCAGTTCTAGGTAGCCAATAGGTAGATAGACATGGGAGACTTAAAATCAGCAGAGTTTAAGTCTGAACAATAGATCTGAGAATGATCTGCAAAAGATATGTGAGTTGAATCCATGAGGTCAACAAGTAAAATATCTCCAGTGGAGTCAGTGCACTCTATATAGAATCACTATTATTGACCCATTGCCCATCTGCCCAGTATAACACTCCTCCTCTGCTTTGGGATGCTGTCTCAAAGGATGTTGAATTCTGTGTGTGTGTGTGTGTGTGTGTGTGTGTGTGTGTGTGTGTGTGTGTGTGTGTGTGTGTGTGTGTTTCTGTCTCTGTCTCTTCCCCTGCCTGTGAGCTTACTCTATTATTTTTTATCCTTTCTCAGCCCTCCCTTTCTAATTCACTCAAAGGACCGGTTCACAACTCATAAAGGACTGACAATGTGGCTGAATCTTCGCAATATCCTTTAACATTTTCTTAATAGCTCCTTTTCTGTGATTAGACTCAGTGCTTTCAAAGACCAACCATTTTATGGGAGTTATGTGACTATAGACAAGTTCATTTTATCTCCCTGAGACACAGATAATCCTCTAAGACTCATCTCAATCTGTAGGTGGGTAATGGTTTGCACTGGAGGTACATTATATGTGCAGTAAGATTTGCTAACCCTTGAGGTGCTATTACAAAGGCAAACTATTCTTACTCTAGAGAAGCCACATCTATGATATAGCAGTTTTATGTCAGAAATCCACGATGTGAAGAGTCCTTGATAATTTATGGGCATATCACTTTTATTGGTTTGAGCTCTGCCTCCAAAACCTTAGAAAAGGAGCTAACATCAACTCTTGTGCTTTTATAACTTTGTTCATAGGCAGCTGGGTGGTACAGCAGAGAGAGTGCTGAATCTGAAGTCAGGAAGATATGAGTTCACTTATGGCCTCAGAAACTTACTAGGTGTGCAACCTTGAGCAAGTCACTTAACTTCTTTCTTCCTCGACTTTCTCATCCGTAAAATGACTGAATGATATCACCTACCTCCCAGGGTTATTGTGAAAGTAAAATGAGGTTATCGTATAGCATTTCGTAAACCTTAAAGCACTGTATAAATGCCAGGTATTCTTCTCCTTCTTCACTACTTTCATGCTATTTGTGTGCATGTCTTCTCTCATTCACTGGGATATAAGTCTTATTCACCTTTGTACCACCATCAGTGCTCACCACACTGGGCTTGTTTAATAAATAATTGTGGAATGAATAAATGAACAATGAATGATCAAAACATTCCAGATTCAGGCAAAAAATTTTTCTCTGAAAGAATTAAAAAGCTTTTCCCTCACAGGGATAAAAATGTCATGATGACATTGAAAAATAGTTCATGTTAATTTTTTGTGATAAACTATTTTGATGCTATACTTGAATTCATATTATTTATTGACTCACACTTGATTTATCGATTCATTGTCAAGATGAAGCTGAGTCTATTTTTTTCATGCATATTTTCTTTCCAATCATCAACATAGTGACAGTGTACTCTATTCCATCTATTGCCAATCCTTGTCATGTCAGTCTCCTCTACAATCCATCTTTCACACAGCTACTAAAATAATCATTTTGTCATCGGACCAACCAAGATACTCCCCTGTTAACAAATATCTAGGCCAGGGCTCCTCAGATTACAAATTGAAGGCATTTTCAGGGAGAATGGAAAGGAGTTGATAGATGTCTTTTCGGAATCTCCTTAAGTAGAGGAGGAGAGAAGGACTGAAGGCTGAGCGGTGGAAACCCAGTCAGGGCAGAAAGCTCAGTCCCAAGGTGAAAACTGAAGTAAATAGGAGTTAAGGCATTCCTAAGTGCAGGAGAGGGCCCAGGAATGAACAATGAAAAAGCCAACCAATTTTAGTGGATTGTAAAGACAGGGAAAAACACGTGGGTGAGGGCCCTGAGGCAAGTGATAGGGAGGAGGTAGCGTTTGGAGCACTCCTTAGGCATAAGGGAATGGAGCAGAGGTTCTACGGAAGAAAGAGAATCAAGATGAAACAGAGTAGAGTATGGAAGGCAGGGATGGTCTCTGAAAATAGCAAGTATTGCTGCAGGATATTGTGACAATCCCATGGGCAGTCGCTTTGAATGCTATAAATGTTATTGCAACATATCTTCAGAGAGCAACTTTCTGCAAGTGATATAACTTATATTTATATAAAGCTTTATGCTTTCACATTCACTGTCTCATTTGAGGTTCACAACAATCTCATGAGACATAATTGTCATTTTCCATATGAGGAAACCGAGTCTCCAAAAGCTCAAGTGACTTCCCCAAAGTCATTCAGTCATTAAACCTGGGTCTGATACTTATTATTTGTGTGATCTTGGGAATGTCACTTGACCTTGGTGGACCTCAGTTCACTCATTTTTAAAATGAAGAAGGCAGACTAGAAGTCTGAGGTCCCTTGCAGTTCTAAATCTATGGTCCTATGATCCTTAGAGTTGGAATTTAAACCCTCCCAGCTCAGTGCTCTTTCTACTACATAATGTGTCAATTTCCATAAACACATATATGGAATATAGGGAAAATCATATCTATATCAAAATTCACATTACATAGAGATATGTGAATTTCTTTTTATATAGAATAAAATTTTGCAAGAAGACATCAGTTGTTCTGAATCTACTGTCTTTTTCTGACTACATATTTTTTCTTTATCAGAAATCAACATATCAAAATTTTGTATAATATTTTAAGGTTTGCTCAGCACTTTACATAGATTGTGTCCTTGGAAACTTATAGCCATCCTTTGACATAGGTGCTATTATTATTCTGTTTAACAGATGAGGAAACTGAGGCTAAGTGATTTGCCCAGTCACAGAGTTAGTAATAAGTTTGAGTTAGAATTTAAACCCAGACCTTCCTGACTCCAGTCTCACATTCTATCCATAGACACATACCTCAAAATATTGTACATTTGAGGATGGGGGAAGGGGGAGATGCTTTGCAGTTGAAAACAATTTAAGATAGACGCTTAGTATTTGTCTCTTATACATCTTCTCTTGTAGATGTCACAACAGGCAATGGCTTCTTCAGGAATGATAGTCACAAATTCGGGATTTAAAAAGCAATCAACATAAAGAGAAGCAAGGTTACTGCTAATAGCACACACTGAGAAAAAATCCTCATGTTTCCATGGAGGAGTTAATCAATCAGAGGTCAGCAACCACTAAGAAGCTAATTAAAAATGTTAATGAAAAATTCCACATAATCTTTTTTTTCCCCTCAGAGTCAGAGTAAATGAGGGAAAATGGAGGTGAATCATGTCTATCCAAAGACAGAAAAAGCCAGCAGATTCAAAAACAGAGCAGTGAAGGAAATAAGACATTCAAAAATTAGCATCTACTGGCAGAATGACTTTATTCTACATAAAATGACATTCAGTAGGAAAAGTAAGATCACCCTTAAATCCTTTTAAAGACATGCTTTCTGAGAAACAGGTCTCTGTCTCTTCCTCCTAAACTTGATAATAATGTTAAAATTGAAATGGATCAAGTTTGGGGGAAAATACCGTTGGAAACTCTTTATGTGTCTAGAGAGCAAGAGAGAAGTGTGATCTGAGTCCATAAAGAGGATTTGGGTAACTCTGCTCCCTTAGTCATAACTGGCAAGGAATTAAAACAGTTCCAGCTCATCTGTAGAACGTAGTCAGTTTCAGGGATCTTTTTACCCCTCTGGATGCCTATGTTTCCCCCCTTCCTCTCCTCATGATAATCTCTAGTTGATTAGAAATATTTTAGGGATTGGCTAAAGTGCCACTGCAGGTAGGATGATAGATGCTAGACATTAGAACCTCTATTTACCCTGATTGACTTTATAGGTAACAAGAACTTTCACTAAAAATATCCTTGCAAGCAGGCAGACAGGTAATGTTTGTATTCTCTTGTGGTTACCTAGACTTCAGTTGGTATCCAGGAGCATGGATCCAATAAATGGGGTCCTGAAAAGGGCAGACAAGGAGACCTGGAAGTTTTACTCCAGGTCTGGGCTCTAGCATCTTCATGAAATATGCAGCAGTCCTCATCAGCCACACCATCTGCTTTTTCTGCAGTTTCTTTGCAAAAGTTTGAAAGCGTTTAAAAGTATGTAATCAATCTTCATTCTATTCTGGTGGAGGTTTCCTTGGTTCTGCGTAAGTAGGGAAATTTATCCTCAGAGATAAAGCAGCAATCAGAGTCCATAGAGCATAGACCTTCTCAGAAGTGACAAAGACAGTAAAATTGCTGCATATTTTTAAAGAGGGAAGAAAATGAAGGTTCTGGACAGGAAGAGAGAAGCTTGTGGCGTAGGGGTAGAGAAGGCAGGGACATTGGACACATTGTGCCGCCAGAAGAAAATTACTTGACTTGGTTACAGATTCAATTACCAACCTCAGTCCATTTTCCTTGATTTAGCTTTCATTCTTGATCTTTTGCATACTTTCTTTTTTCTTTCTCCACCCTCCCCATCCCCCCTCCCCACCCCAGGCAATTGAAGTTAAGTGACTTGCCCAGAGTCATACAGTTAATAAGTGCCTGAGGCTAGATTTGAACTCAAGTTTTCCTAAATCAGGGGACAACACTCTGTCTACTGTTCCCCCAACTGCCTCTAGAAACAAAAGTGTTAGTGACGCTCACTTTACTGCTAAGTACCAGTCAGAACTGACCAGATCTGTGAGTTGATCCAGAATCTACAGAGCTTCTAGAACAGGACAGTCCTCTACCACCCATCTTTGACTGGAAACTTTCCCCAACTCTTCTTAATTCTAGTGCCCTGTCTCAGTTAATTATTTTCTATTTATACTATACATAGCTTATTTTGTATATATTGGTTTGTATTTCTTCTCTCCCTTCTTTAGTGTAAGCTCCTTGAGGGTAGGAACTGTCTCTTGTAGATATCCTGCTCAGCACAGTGCCTGGCACTAAGTAGGTACTTATGTTGATTGACTGATTGAGATTACTTTCTCCCATTGGGAGAACACATTCACTCTGTGTATTGATGGTATATCCAAATCTGCATAACTTCTCTGGAGTGGCCTAAGGAAGAAAGGTATCCCTTCAGAATGGGACTAACTAGAGGCAATTTTTGGTTACAGATTCAATTACTACCCTCAGTTCATTTTCCTCAATTTAGCTTTCATTCTTGATCTTTTACACACTTTCTTTTTTCTTTCTCCACCTCCCCTCCCCCCGCCCCAGGCAACTGGAGTTAAGTGACTTGCCCAGGTTTGCACAGATAATAAGGGTCAAGTGTCGGAGGCTGTATTTGAACTCAGGCCCTCCTGATTCCAGGGCCTGTGTTCTATTCACTGTACCACCTAGCTGCCCTACATACATTCCTGAAGAGAAAAATTTGAAAAGGAATTAAAAGTTTATTTCTTATTTTTTTCAGTTGAACTACAAAGGTTTTCATATGTTTCCAAAGTTATCTGGACATGTGTGGGCATATGTGTGTGTGTATATTTATACAGATTTATGAGTGTACATAGAGCCACATGTGTATACATATATATATCCACACATATAGACACATACAAATACAGATACATATATACTTGGTGCATTGGATAGAGCAGTAGGCCCATAGTCAGGAAGACCTGAGTTCAAATATGACCTTAGACGCGTGAAATCACTTAACCTTCTCTTTACCTCAGTTTCCTCATCTGTAAAACAGGGACAAAAAGATCGCCTACCCCCCAGGGTTGTTGTGAAGATCAAATGAGATAATCAATACAAGATACTCAGCACAGTACCTGAAATATAGTAAGTACTATATAAACCTTAGGTATTATTATTGTTACTATATATACATATATGCAACATATGTATCGACCAATCAATATATATATATACAATGCTTTTATATATGCACATATATATACATATTCAAACACAATGATACATCCAGATGGTAACATTTGTTATGTGTACTGGAAACATATATGTATGCATGAGTGTATTCCAGTATCCATGGACCAAACATTTTCCTGTATCAGTGGAAAGAATTTAGGAATTTTCTCAACACATCCACCATCTTACAGTGATGACATCTCGGTTCTAGACTAAAAACAAAAAACAAAAATTCTCTCCCCACCAAATCCCAGGCATTGATAGATATTATATACATATATAGACAGATGTGTCTACAAACCTACACATAGGACCTTATGAGATCATGTCTGGGTGGGTTTCCATCTTCTTTATAAAACAAGTCAGTTGGACAAGATAATTTCTAGAATATCTTTCCGTTCTAAATCTAATGGAGGTGGGAGGAGGAGTGAATATGCATGCATATGTGTACACACGAGTTCAAATACACACACATATATGTGTATGAATGTGTGCATGTGTCTATTATACTAAATGGGCAGTTGTTGGGATGAATCCAGACTTGTGAATTCATCAGTGTAGGTAACTCCAGGTTTGGAAAGCCCTTCTGATGGAAACCTTTCTGTGGAAAGCCCATGCTGATCAGCAGCAGCATGTCTGTAGCTGACAGTGTTATTTCTTTAGGGGACACAGTCAATATGCCTCAGAATCAGGATTCGAACTCAGTTCTTCTAGGTTCCCAGGTCATGCTCTGTTTTCTATACTACCCTACATATGTGGATTCCCACCTCTACTCACGCCTCAGACACTCAGCACAGCTGAGAATAAAATTAACAAGGTCACACATTCTGAACTTTCTAGTTTGTGATTTGCCCAGCTTTGGGTTTGTGCCCTTCAAATTAAGATGAGATCATACCCTTTAGAAAAGCAGATTTTTACTTATCAAATGTTCAATATCTAAATATTTGAATTGGAACAACTTCCTAAAACCAAGGACTTTACTTTAGTGTGAGTAGATCCAATATGAAAGAATCATGTCAGTAGATAAAAGAATTGATTTTTATGTTGCCAATCTCCAAAGGTCCTACAGATAGGGAAAAACACTTTGCTGGCTATGTAAGGATGTGGCCCCCTCCCTAAGCAGCTGCAGAAACTGTGTTAGATTCTGGGAGGGTTGACTCCAATAGAGAAGAAGGGAGTGCCTAGGAAATGTATGAGTCTAAAAAGAAAAAATGGGTTGCTGAGAAAGAAGCTCAATTATAATGACAGAGATACCGCAGGGAAGAATGGAAAAGCTTGAAGAGTTTTCATTCCCTAAGTCCTCAGGCCTGAACACCTGAAGCTCCGGTGTAGATTTAAGATGCTAAGAGACCTGGTCACTATATCCTGAAGGAGAAAGAAGATTGACAGGACCATTGGACATGTCTCCAATCAGGGAGAAATGAAATGAGAAGGAATCTGTGAGACAGGCTGCCAGAGCCTAGAGGTAGCTAGACTTGCAGAGTAATTTCAATTTTTTATTTTATTTGCCTAAAATGGAAGTTGACTGACATATTAAATGAATTCTGCTACCCCTGGAAGATTATTTTAACAAGAGGAATTTCCATTCAGTGTACTAGACAAATTAGTCAAACAGGGTTGGCTGTCTGTCCATGCCCTTCCTGATGACAATTCTGACTCTCCAAATTGACTCCCACTGACATGATAGGCAGGCAAGCCCCAAACCATGATAATAGCAGAACCCCCTTCTCAACCTGGCCCAGGCATTCTTCATCCAAGGAGCTAGCCCTGTGAAGAAGGGCTCCACTATCTTCATCACCATCACCTCTGGCTGCTGGTCAGCTTCTTCCATTGGCAAGGTGAGGCAGAAAGTATTCATTAAGTGCTTACTAGGTGACAGGCGCTGAGCTGAGCATTGAAGATACAACGAAGACTAAGAAAGAAAAGAAGATGATGATCAAGATGAAGATGAAGATGTTTATGATGGTGATGAAGAAGAAAAAGAAGATGATGATGATGATGATGATGATGATGATGAAGGAGAAGGAGGAGGATGAGGAGGAAAACAAGGAGTCCCCAGCACATAGGCAACTGAAGTCCAGAAAGTCAAAAGAATAGCTTGGAACAGAAAGAAGTTTGGCCAGTTTGGGCACTTCTCAGAAACATAGGTCTCAGGAAGAACTCACCGATGTAGAAGAGAATTAGAACAGCAAAAGGGGTGTTTGAGAGTGAGGAGGCCCCAGATGATGATGAAAGTTCCAAGGGGAAACTGCTGTTTCATGTGATACTGAAGAGTGGAAAATATGAAACAGTGAGGAGAATAAGTAGCCAAGCTAGCTGACACAGAAAGAAAGATATAGGAGGCCAGGTTGGGTCAAACTACCAATCTCCTTTGACTATCATTTCTCCTGTAGATCATGGCAGAGAAAGCTCAGGAACTATCCAAGGGAGGGTTTATGGAATTTCAATGCCCCCATCCCCCAGACTTCTAGTTCTATTTCCAACCTGTCACTCACAGCTGCTATCAAAAGGAGCAATCTTTAAAGAGAAGGACTTTCCCATCTCTCCCTCCCTCAACACCAACACCAACTGCTTCAGATATGCAAATCAGTGGGTAAAGCTGGCCATATTGGTTTTTTGTTTGTTTTTAATTTTTTAATTTTATTTTAATTGACATATATATATATTCCCTTCCCCTACTCCCACCCTCCACTTCTCTCTCCCTCTCTCTCTCTCTCTCTCTCTCACACACACACACACACACACACACACACATTCTCTTTCCCTATATGTGTAGATATCTATATCTATGTGTGTATGTATGTATATATGTATGTGTGTGTGTGTGTGTGTATATATATATATATATATATATATATACACATATGTATGTTCTTTGTAAAAAAAAAAAAAAAATATGTGTGGCCAAGAAAAACAAATTTCCTCATGGTTGTTTTCCAAAAATACATGTCCCAGTTCAGACCTGAATCGATCCCCTCTCAGTCAGGTTGACATCTGCATGGCTGGTTTCTGGAGTCACTGATGGTCTTTGGGTTGATAAGAGTTCTTCAGATTCTCGGTGCTGTTTTTCACTTTGGTGCTGTTAGATAAATTGTTCTTCTGACTCTGATCATTTCATTCTTAATCAGTTTACAAAAAGGTTTAAATGTTTCAATATAAATTGTCCACCCGGTCTGCTCCCTGTGTTTCTGTATCAGTTCATATAAGTCTTTCCATGTCTCTCTGAAACCTATGTGCTCATTTCTTACAGCACCATAAGATCCCATCACACTTACATGCTGCAATTTGTTTAGCTGTCCCCCAAGTGATGGGCATCCTGTTAATTTTCACCACCACAAAGACCTACTGGAAATATGTTTGTATATCTGAACCTTTTTCTCTTTCTCTGTTCTCTTTGAGTATAGCATGAAGCCAAGTATATGAAGAAATCTGATTTAGGAGGGAGAATGTTCCAGGCAAGGGGAGGATGAAAGGCTGTACAAAGGCATGGGAGTGAAATATGGAATGTGGAGTATAGGAAATGGCAAGTAGACTGCTTGGGCAAGAGCCTAGAGCATCTAAATGGGAGTAAGGGAAAGTAGCAATAAAAGTAGTCTTGAATTTGCTTGTATGAGCATTAAATGCCAGGCTAAGGATGTTGTATTTTAAGCTAGAGGTAGCAGGGAAACAGTGAAGATTTCTGAGAGAAGGAAGGCTATGTATGGTTGGACTTTGAGAATATAATTTAAGCAGCTGTGTGAAAAGGAGAGAGACAGAGATCCACTTTTTTTTTCTTTTCTATTCTGTTGTGACAGTGGTGGGAGGTCAAGAGGATAATAGTAGGGTAGACAATAAGAAAAAAAGGGTCATCAAAACATCTTTTTTAAAAAAAATGAAGATTAGAGGACAGAAGGAAAGGCAAAAAAAAGCACAAATAAACAGGCTAGTTTTGAAATCTACAAGTTGGACCTCTTATAAACTTAAAAAAACAGCTGTACAGAATGGAAATCTGCAATTTTATATAAATTTATTTTTCTATGTTCTATTGTATATGAAATGCCTATCTTATTGTGTGTTTAAATTCAGAATTTTTTAGAAAAAAATAAAAATCAAGAATTGTCAATTGATTAGGAATGAGGGTAGGTTGGAGAGGGGGAGGAAGAAGTTGAATATGACTCAGCAGTTACAAATCTGATCCCTCTGTTTCTAGTACTCCCTTTTTCCTCAAATGATAAAGAAATACATGTGTTTACCTCTGTACAGTTATTGTACAACACCCTCTCTGGGCCCACTTAACCGCCAGTTAGGTCCCCAGAGGCCTGGATGCTATTTGTGACATTCTAGAGGTAACTATTCAAATGACCTAACAAGAGTGTTAGTTACAACCCATTTTCCTTAAACCTAGGATGCAATCTCCCTCAAATAACACACAGAGGCCAGGTGGGGAGAGGAGGGAGTGGGCATATACTTAAAATACAATGGGTACATACTTTAAGTACCCATGTAGTGAATACACATGGCCAAGGCAATGCACAACTCCAGGCACATTTATAAGGGATAAGTCATCCTGCTATCCATCTGGGCTTGTTCCTTGCTGGATATGGCATTTTGGCTAGGTGGACCCATCTGCCGCTGGGCTGGGTCAAGCAGAATGCCCAGTTACTGAGCTGACTCCTCACTAGGCTTGGTTGATTCTAGGCTAGACCTAGATTCTAGGTCACTTAGACACTGTCGCTGGACTAGACTGGTCAGGCCACTCTGATGCTGGACAGTTACTAGCAAACAGGGCCAGGAATAGAATTCTAGATTTAGAACTGAAGTAACTATAACATCAATGAGAGTATTTACATAATAATAGCAAAGTCTGAAAATGCTTCATGCATGTTATTTTACATTAGGAGTACTTGAATTCAATCCCCTCATTTCACAGATGAAGACAGTTTGTGTCAAGGTTTGAAACAGGATTCAAACTCAAGTTTGATTCCAAGTCAGGTACTATATTCAATACCTTGCTGATCATCTGTTGGACTACGGCTGACCTGGCAATGCCAAAGAGGTTGCTTAGCCAAGGGTTCTTCACTGGGTACGGGTCTGTGTCACATGGGTCAATCTACTAAGCTCTCCAGGTTTGCTCCTTGATGGGCAGCACCCACTCCTACCATCTTCCTCCCCTGGCTCAGCTGGGTGGTACTGTGTCCTCTTCACTTGGAATGTTGCAGTGCTCTTCTCGGTTGAAGCATCATGGCATTCTTCTAGCCAGTATAACAACTCTCAGTTTAGGACTGGCCAAAGGTTCATTTATTTCACTTCTAGAGAACCTTGGCTCTGAGGTTTGTTAGCTGCAGACAGAATGTGGGAGAGGCCCAGCTTTCTTCAATTCCACAACATTTCCAGATTCAAATCAAGTTCCCTCAGTAAGAGTCTCCACCTCTTCTTATGGTGATCAGCTCTGATTTAATTAATTTATCTTCCTATGCTTCAGTTTCAGTCAAGCATATCAGTAATTAGATGACAAAGATAAGAGCTCAGTGTATGCCCTAGAAGTATGTTGGCTTGTTCTTTTCAGATACAATTGACGTAATAACTTCTTGGACCTGTTCTAGATATGATTTTTTATATCTTAAAAGATTTCTCCTTTACATTTTAATGTCTGTTTTGACCCACTTCTGATCTTATCCTCACAGCAGAATGTAAGCACCTTGAGGGTAGACTCTTAATTTCTGTCCTTGAATCTTTGTACCTAGTGTGGATAATTATTTAGTAAAATGCCTAAAGATTGTTTAAATGAAAAGTAAAACAAACTTATGTAAATATTAAGGTTCTCTTTGCATTGGGAGGGGGAGTAAAAAAAGAGGAAGAGAAAAAGAATCTGACTATATTAAATTTGACTATTAGGCATTCATTTCTAAAGATCCTCTCATCTTTGTTTTCATGACAGATACAGTGAGAAAGAGAATTTATTGCAGTTGCTCATGTGAGCATTCTAATTTATAGCTTAGGGTTTTATTAGATTTCTAGCTAACTGAACATTAAATCAGACTGAGATATTTATTTTTCAGGCAGGACAAATTGCTCCTTTGCCCATCGTGATTGATTTGGCTGCATCAAGTGACTTAAGCAGTTGTGGTTTGTGTTCAGTTTACAGAGAAAAATCATGATTGTTGGTTTCTGCCAGAATTGTCCCTGAAAAGACATTTATTTGGATATGTGTGTATGTGTGTCTATATACATACAGACACACATGCGCACATATTTGTTTGGAGATATATTTACACACATATATGTTGAAATATATGTGTTTGGAGATATGTGTGTATATACATACATACATACATGTGCATATATGTATATATATATACATATACACATAAACATATATACTCCCTGGGAGGCAGTGTGGTATGATAGAAGGAGCACAGATTTTGGAGTCAGAGCCCCCAGGTTTGAATATGAAGTCTACCACTTACTACTTGTCCAACCTTGGGGAAGTCTACCTCACCTCTCTTGACCTCAGTTTCCTCAGCTGTTCGATAAAGGTTGTTCAGTCATTTCGGTTGGGTCCCACTGTTTGTGACTCCATTTGGGGTTTTCTTGGCAAAGATATCAGAGAGGTTTGTCATTTCCTCCTCCAATTCAATCTACAGAGGAGGAAACTGAGGCAAACAGATTTAAGTGACTTACTCAAGGTCATACAGGTAGGCAGTATCTGAGGCTGGATTTGAACTTACATCTTCCTGGTTCCAATCCCAGTGCTCTACCTACCATTTCACCTAGATGCCTTTATTAGCATAAATTTATGACCCATATTTACCTTGTGAGTGGCCAAGATACATATGTATAACAGGATTACCCAAATTCAAAATCTAAATGTGTTTCAGCAGCCATAGCATGGCACATCAGTAAGAATTAACAGACTTCTGGTGAAACTGGGCAGACACTGGCTAGTAGAAAAGATTAATATGGAACCAGGAGATAGATTTCATTAGCAATAGTCACCTCTGCTTGCTTTCAGATTCTACCTACAAAGGATAAGTAAGCACTAGATTGAGGAATTTGGATGTCTTCCCTCCCAGAAAACTACCTTGTAGATTTCATGAAGCCCCAGCTTCACCAGCCAGGGAAAACTGGAAACAATGAGAGCCAGATCGTCCATCGGTCCCAATTTAATCCAGTACAGAGAAATAAAAAATGCAACGTCACTAGCTCTAAAGAGAAACATCTTGAAAAGAACACTGAACCTGAAATCGATAGATTTGGCATTGCATCCATGTTCAAATCTAGTTTTAACACTCTAGGCAAGGCACTCAGGGCCTCTATTTTCTTATTTGTCCTATGGGAATATTAATATTTGTACTAATTAACATGGAGTCAATGTTAGTAAGGCTTTTTGTAAACTAGAAACTACAAATTATGAATTCACACTCTATTAGCACCATCATCTTTGCTACAATGGCTATTATAGTTGCTAGGGACCTTCAGAGCATTTGAATCACAAAGGACTGACTCCTATTAGGAGCCTTGGGCAGTATCATAAAGGATTCTCCAAGCTGTTTACCAAGACTTCTTTAATAAGAGCACCCAATCTTGAAGTAACAGACCCACTTTGTTTGGCACAAACATCAATACCTTGATAATGACGTAGGTAGAGGGAGAAGGGCCAATGGAATGTTCAGCCTGGTTCATGCACGCACGTTGGAGCACACCAGACCTACGTTCTATGGTTTACACTGACCATGAACAGAGAAGCTGGCTAAGTTTATCAGACTCTACTTACCTCTACCTTGAGAATGAAAGTCTGAGAGGAGGAAGAGTTCCTCTCATGTCACAGAATCACTGAATTTCGGGTATAGAAAGAGAAGTGATGTGTACTAAGAATGTTTAATAAGAATGTGTAATAAGATAGTTCAGTGGCAGACTGTGGAGGGTTTCTAATGCCAATTTTATCCTACCAGGTAGTCACTCTGGTTAGCCACTCTGAGTAGAGAAAAGGCTATTATAATTGTCCAGAAAGCCTGAACTAGGCTGGTTCCCAATATGAGTGGAGAGAAAGTGTAGATATGAGAGATGTTATAGGAGCAGAAACAGGAAAAAAAGGGAACAATTTAGAAAGCATTTACTCTGTGCCAAGCACTGTGGGAATACAAAGCCCTGTCCTCAGAGTTCATGTGTACCTGGTGGTGCAATGGTTAGAGCACAGGGCCTGGAGTCAGGAAAACTTGGGCTCAAATCTGACCTTAGACACTTACTAGCTATGTGACCTTGGGTGAGTCATTTCACCTGTCTGTCTCAGTTTCCCCAAGAATAAAATGGGGATCATAATAACACCTACCTCCCTGGGGTTGTTGTGAGAATCAAATGAGATAATAATTTTGAAGGGCTTAGCACAATGCCTGGTATATAGTAGTCAGTATACAAATGCCAGCGATTATCACATTAGAGTGGGAGACATCTGCACACAAAAAGGAACTGAAAAGTAGGAACAGGGGGCAGGGTGATTCTGAAGTCTAGTCCTTGACAAAGCGGAGGTTTCAAGAGGAAATCAACGGTGGATAGACAGATGGGCATTGTAGAGAGCTATTCATTCCGAAGTGAGCCAGTGGCAGAGGTAGTAGGATGTTCCGGGGCAAAGAGGCCCAGGTGGTGAGGTGAACTCCAGGATAAGGCAGCAGAAGGCATCAGAGGAATGATTATGAAGTCCAGAGAGTTAGGAATAGAGCCAAAAAGACAAGACATGGCCACTGCCCAGATGTGAGGGATGAGGTAGAAGGAATAGTCAGAGGTAGCAAACGTAGGTAACTAAAAGGATGGTAGTGACCTCAGTGGAAATAGGGAAGCAAGGAAGACAAGGGAAAGATGACGAGTTTTGTTTTGGACACAATGAGTTTGATATACCTTGAAGATATCCGTTTGGGTTATGGAACCGGGATTCAAGAAAGAGAGTAAGTCTAGATAGAGTCAACTAGGTAGATAATAGATAGAAACTGTTTTTGGAGTTAAGATCTGAATTCAAATTCTGCTTCAGACATGTGACCCTAAGCAAGTCACTTAACCATTTACACTGTATAAATCTACATAGTTGCTTACCTGTTATCTCCTCCTTTAGAATGTGAATTGCTTTTGCTTTTCTTTGTATTCCAAATGCCTATATAGCTCAGTGCCTGGCACGTAATAGGCACTTAATAGATGGTTATCATATCATATTGTGTGTGTGTGTGTGTGTGTGTCTGGGAGTCACGTACATGGATATAATATACAATTCCATATCTACACCCATGGTGGCTGATAAGATCACCAAGGAAGGATGTGTAGAACCAAAGCAAAAATAACTGAAATAGCAGTTTAGTTGGTTGGATGAGATGAGATGATGATAACTGGAGAGGAAAAGGAGGGAGAGAAGCATATGGCTCTTGTCCTACTTCCACTTTTGCTCCCAAGGAGAATTATTAAAGGATATGACTATAAGGAAAGGACTATAAAAAGTTATTAGAGAGTTGGTATTCCAGATTAGTGATGAGATAGGAAGGGAACCCATAACTGTCCTTAGGAAACTCAATTACAGAGGACTAGAGTGGTGTTACAGGAACCTAAAGAAGGGTAAGTGGTCCAATTTTCAAAAAAAGGAAGAGAATGAGGTCTGAGAACTAGAGGTCAGTGAACTTGACTTTGATTCCTGGCAAAACACTAGAACTTGTTTAATACACAATTAGAAATATTTAGAGAAGGCCAAATCGTTTGCAGTCATATCTGGCTTCCCCAACCCCGTTTGGAGGTTTTTGGCAGTGATAATGGAGTGGTTTGCCATTTCCTTCTTCATTTCATTTTATAGAGGTAGAAACTGAGGGAAACAGGGTTAAGTGACTTACCCAGGATCATATAGCTAGTAGTGTCTATTGTTTTTCCTTTGCTCTTGAAGAGGACCATGATATCAAGAATGTCTGAGCCTACATTTAGACACACAAAGTTGAGCCTTCTTGATTTCAGGCCCAGCACTCTATCCACTGTGCCACCTAGCTGCCCATCTAGAGAAGGCAGAATGTTCCCAAAGAGCCAGCATGGTTTCATCATGAACTGATCATAACAGATGAGTCATCTTTCCCTTTTTGATAGGACATACCAGGAGAATTCTGCAGATTTAGTTTGCCTAAATTTTAACAAGCCATTTTAAAAGTCTTTTACCTTCTTTCTTTTTAGAAAGATGGGGAAATGTAGAGTAGCAGTTGGATCTGTTTATAACTGGTTCAGTAGTGAGACTCAAGGACTTGATGGCTCATCATTGACTTTGAAGGAAGTCTCCAGCACAGTGCCAAGAGAATCTCTCTGTGTTAGGCCCTGTGCTGTTGAACATTTTTTACTAATGAATCAAATCGAAGTAGAGATTATATCCTCACCCAACTTGCAGATGAAATGCCTTCAGAAGGGATAGAAAACACTCTGGATGGCAGTCAGAGTTTAACGAAGCCTTGGCAGGCGGGAGCCCTGGACTGCACCCAGTAAATGAAATTGAATAGGGTTCAGTATAAAGAGCTGTGTTCAAAAGTCAACCTTCCAAATCCAAGATGAGAGAGGTCTGATGAGGCCACGAGCATGCTATGGTGTGTAACAAATAATAAGTGAGGAAACAATCTGAGCTGTACGATTCATTAGCAAAATAGATGTAATAAATGTGTCAATGGAGTATGCAGTCAGTCTAGGTAACTTGTTGGGAGCCAGCACTTAAGTGCTGGGCCCCTCACCCTTGAGGTCAACATGCCCTGCTTTGCAAAAAGCAAACATCACAAGAGGTCTTTGTCAATAGATGTTGCAGCCACAAAAGGGCTTGGCCCCCAGTCCCAGGAAATAGCCTCATTGTAAAGATTGCATAATTAGATACTACCCTCGCCCTGGACCCTCCCCATTCTTTTCTATTCCTCTTCCCTGTTTCAATTACTATATAAGCTGTACCCTGAGCTAAATAAACTGAGACTGCCTGCCACCAACAATGCCTCGGTCTCCTTCCTCTGCGTGATCCTGTCCCCAGGTCTCTTAGACCTCCCTCGAGCCTTGCTCCCCCGGCGCTTTCCGGTTTCGGTCACCCATGCTTGCTTGGCCTGCAGGTCGGGTCAATTGGCGCCCAAACGTGGGGCGACCCCGAATGCTGGTTTGTTGCCGCGATAGACGTCCCAGTTCGTCCGGACCCCGTTAAGGTAAGTGTAAGTGTTCATGTCTATCGCAACCATGGGATCACAACTCTCTAAGGAGCAACTTTTCGTTCAGAATTTGAAACGACTCCTTGGAGAGAGAGGAATAAGGGTTAAGAAGAAAGACTTCTATGATTTTTCTGGCACTCAGCACATATCTGTGGTGTAGTAAAAAGTTGCAGGAATAAGTCTAAAAGAGCAGTCTTGTATGGGAGAAAGTCTAGACAGGGAATCTTATGCAAGGCTTAGTTACACAGAGATAGAAATTAAGCCAGAGTTATAATGTGTACAGAGGATTTCTGACAATTTTTTCTCAGTATTTTGGATTCTTTTATTGTCTGTATATGTGTTCTGTCTTTACATGTTCTGTGTGCGTGTGTTTGTGAGTTATTACGGTCAGCTCCATGGTGGCTGGACCTTGGAAAGTTATCTCTTTTCCTCCCCCTCCTCCCTTCTCTCTGATGGCTGCAGCATCGGGGAGAAGTATGGGAGAGAGAAAGAGAGGAACTAATCTTATATTATTTAGTTTATGTGATTGCAAGGTGTAGTCTTGGATGGGAAATGCAGGGACGTAGTGTCCGTGCAGTTTTAAAGGGGGCTTTAATCAAAGCCCATTAGGAAAACAACATGGATATGAAGTTTAAGGAAAGCATAAAAGTTTTGGGTATTATTTGAAAGTTTTTGGTTAAACTCTCTCTCGATTCACCCTCCAATTCTGGCCAAATTGTGAGGGTGGAGAGAGACAGAGATCTGGTGCAGGCTGATCAGCATTTTCATTATCTCATGCCTCACCTAAAAGAAAAGTATTTTGTATAATGAGAAGTAACCAAAAGGTAGTTATTCTGTTCACATTTTAAGTGAAACGTGTCACTCCTAATTGGATGTTTAAAACAGATCAGGATTTGTTATATTATTTGGCACTAGGCAAATTGGAAATATGCATAAATCTTAAAGGGACACCTCAGCAGAGATAAAGCTTTTGAAACTCTCCAGCAGAATGGAATAGACTTGGCGCCACTGGGCAGTTGTCCAGAAGTCTCCCTCCCTTCAGCTGAGGAATTCAAAAACCCTCTCATTCAAAAAAGTTCTTAAGGAGTGGACACAGAAATAAAATTTACTTGAGTAAAGGATGGAACCATTAAGATTTTTGCCCTGCAGTCCCAACTATCATTCAGCTGGGTCTACAGTGAATTGTAACTCTTATCATTCCAGATTAGATCAAAGGAAGAGAATGCTAAAGAATAGTAGGAAATTTAATTTACCCTTCCCAGAGGGTAGGGGTTGGGTCACAGCAGTATGAGATCACAAGCCAACCAGCCCTTACATTTAGTAAGCCCAATCTTCTATTAATAATATTTATATGTGATGGTTTGGAAATGTAATTAGTGACACCTAAGTTTCATTCTTGGTGTTACTAAAGTGTTATAGTCTTGCATTGTAAAAAATTGAATAACCCCTGCAATCCAGAAACAGTATTAGAGAAACAAAATTTCTAATCTGAATTTTGTTGAAACTAAAAGATGTTGGGAAAACTGTAAAACCAGTTATGTTATTTTAAATTTTACCAGTCCTGCTAACCTTGTCTTAGAATGTTTTGATTTTTGTAATTGTCACTTAGAAAACCAGGTATTTTCACCTTTGCCTATTACAGAAGTTTCAGCTCAAACAATTTGGCTATCACTTTAGAAGTTGTAAGATTGTTAAGTTATTTGGAGTTACTGTTTTAATGCTAAACCTAAAACTGTTAATTGATTACTGTATGTAGAAAGAAAGGAATTGAATGAAAACTATTTTGATGTGCCCATTCAGAACAGACCTCCTGTATGCTTGAGGGTTGGCCAGCATGGGTGCGGTACTGATCCCCTTTATTTTGTAAAATTGTGAAGGCCTTTAGGAAACCATCCCAGTAGGTAGTCATCAGTCCTGAGAAAGAAACTTTGATTGGCTTATGCAAATTATAAACAATGAATAGGACTTGATTAGAAGTTGTAATATATAGAGAGGATTTTTTGCAATTGGCTTTTACATTTGAACAAGTTTTAAACTTGAAAAGGAAAGATCTTAATGGAATTCCCTTATGCATATGAGTCCTAGTAAATCATTATTGCTTACTTATAGCTCCATGAGAATAGGAATGACTATCTGGCTCTCAGCTGATGAAGGAATTGTTATTAAAGGTGAAAGACGTGAGACCACAAATATTTTTGTTTTTGAGTTTGAATTTGAGTATAGTTGGTTGCATTAAATCAGTATCAGAAGAATACCACAAGCTACTCAAAGGGAATGTTTTCCACCTGACTACTCCTGAGTCTGGCTATGAAACAGATACTATATAATTGGAGAATTTGTATCTGAATTCAAAGTCAAGGATGTTTTATTCTGTCCTATTTGCTATGTCACATGTCCCTGCTTTCTCTTTCTATAGCAAATTTTATGATCAATAAATAGTAAGTGACCAACAAAACACGTGAGCCCCAATCTAAGTAAACTCACCTAAGACTCACCTAAGATGATGTCCCCATTGTTTAAAAGAATTTTATAAGCAGTAGTGTTTTTCTGTAATCAGTCTCTTACTGTTATCAATGTGAGAGTATATATTGCACCTTTTTGACTAAAGAGCATTTTGTGGGATGCATCTAATATTCTGTGATAATTAAGAATTTGGTTTGTTGTAATACTTCCGGCATTCATATCCTAAGGACATTTTCATACCAACTAAGCTTTAATGGATTTTAATTTTAAGGGTTTATTTTTGTTTCAAAGTAAGAAGAGAACTATTATTTTGAAGGTTTTCAACTAAATTTTTTGTAAAAGTCTAGTGACTGTTAACAACAGGACAAATTTTAAACAGTTTTAAATTTTCATTTTCAAGACAATGTATTGATAAATTAATATGTAATGGTTTATGAAGCAGGAAAGATCTTGCTCTTTTAATCTGAACTTGTAGTCATTCCTTGGCTTAAGCAAAAGTTAAATTTAGTATTTGAACTTATTAACAACTTAATTTCTAAAAAGTTTTCTTTTTCAGAGTAAATGTAATCAGAGAAGGAGAAACTAGCCTGTGAAACAATGATGTAAGGTGGTAAGGCTTAAGTTTGAAGTCACCTATCATAGATTCTACAAAGGTTACAACTTTATATGACTTTCAGAAATTGATAGGAGTAATTCAGTGGTGTAGGCCACAGTTGGGAGTTACAACTGATCAAATGAAACCATTATATGATTTATTGAAAGGTCCTTCTCAATTAAACTCATGCAGAGAATGGACATGTTTGAAATTAGTGCAGAAAAAGATTATGGGGTGTACTATTAGCAGGATATTAGAATCACAGGACTTGAAAGTAACAATTTTATTCACTGAAAAAATACCCACTGGAGTTTTACATCAAAAACAAGGGATTATTGAGTGGGTACATTTGGCTCAGATAAAGAACAGAGCTTGTGTGCCTTATGCTGTGCTGGTAGCCCAAGTCATACATAAGGCAGTGAAGAGAGTAAGGATGTTAATAGGACAGAAACCTCACACAATATATACTATGTATACAAGTCAACAAATAGAGAACTGCATACAAGAGTTTGTGGAATGGCAGATATTGATTAATCAGAATTTCCAACACGGGTTCCCAATTCCTTCTGGGTGGCAATTTGCCACGTGGCCATGGTCTTGGCCGACAAATGCTCTTCCTCACCGGTAGAGGGAGTTAATGTTTTTACAGATGTAACAAAAAATTTTAGGGCATCTATGTATATTCCATCTAAAAAGGAGATGCATAAATTTAAAACAACATTTACTTCTACACAACAAAATGAATTATATGCAGTATTGCAAGCATTATTATATGTGAAAGAACCTTGCAATATCATCACAGACAGAAAGTATACAGCACTATTGATACCTAGATTAGAGTCAGCCTATACTCCTGATAGGGCAGATAGTATTAAACAGATTACTGTGGAAGTTCAACTAGCAATAAGGGCCAAAACAACAATATTTTATATCACACACACTCGGTCACATTCTAAATCATGGAGTACCAAAAAGCATTAAACCAAACAATGGTCCAGCTTATGTCAGTAAAGCCATTGAACAGTTCATGGTGGAATTTTCCATTTTACATGTCACTGCAATCCCCCATAATCCCACTGGTCAAGCTATAGTGGAACGAGCAAATCGATCCCTGGACACCTACTTGCACAAACAAAAAGGAGTAGTTGGACCAGGAGTTGATGACAAATTTGCAATTGGCTGTTTATACTCTAAATTGATGATAAATTACAATTGGCTGTTTGGCTGTTTATACTCTAAATTATTTAAAATTCTATAATGATGGCTTATTGGCTGCTATGAAATTCTTAACATTTCCTAATAAGGAGTCTGCAAAGAATGAATCAGCAATAATAAGTGCCCTGAAAGCAGCCAGTAATGAGGCACGATGAGAATAAAAATTGATTTGGTCCTCATACAGTGTTAACATGGGGAAAAGGGTATGTTTGTGTTTTAACAGATGATAATAAAGAAGTTTGGGTTCCAGTGAAAAGAATAAAGTGATAGAGGACAACCGCCAAGGTGAAGCGGTCACAGGAAGTGAGGAGGTGCTATCGGTGACAGATGAAAAAAACTTCTGGAGAAGCTTAATCAACTAGGTCACGATGACTCCTTTCATTTTTCTCGTACTTATCATGACACTCAAGAACACTGCGTCCATCGACCCAGCACCGAAGGAACAACAGAGATGGGCGTTCGACAGGAATCCACCATGGTTAAGGGTGATGTCATGGAGTGAGACAATAACCAAATTTATCATCCAAGGCAATATTTCTCACATGTTTAAAGATGATGGACTATACTATGATAATAATGGGACTCTTTTTCAGAGACACTAACTTTTCAGGATTAGTCGCAGGTTTCCCACCTTGTCTATAGAAGGGTATCCCTGGGAATTGGAATGGGTTTGGTTTTAAATACTTCAAGGTTCAGCCCGGCATTCCCTTTGCTCTCCCCTCCCCTTGCTACGCCGGAATTACCCCCCATAACTCTATTACCCTCAATGTTGGGTCCTCCCTGCCCCCCAATTGCTCTTCCTGGACGAATACCTCTGACCCCCTGTACCCCCCACTAGGGCAAGTTTTTGTTTGTGGGGACAATCTGGCATACACAGCACTCCCCCTCATCCTCCGCTGAGGAACCCCCTGCGGATTCTCATTCCCAGGACGGGTCTTCCAGTAAGGATGAGAATAAGAATGATGATGACCATGCAGATGATGCCCAAATTGCACAAAACACCCCTCCCAAGAAATTTCAAAAGCTTCATTTCAAATCACTCAAAGATTTGCATTCGGCAGATCTTTGTAAACTAGCCATAGGGGCTCCGGCCAATTGGGACTTGGAGGGATATTCTGATCAACAGGAGGCCCCCTCCGGAAAGCAGTTCCCTGATCCATGGGGTGGGTGTGGTACACAATCCCGAAGAAGTATGTTGAGAACACTCCCCTTTTATGTTTGCCCCGGCCCTCATAGAAGCCGTGCCTTGAACACCAAATGTGGAGGCATAACTGATTATTACTGCCGTAGCTGGGACTGTGAAACCACGGGTGACACTTATTGGGGTCCTTCTTCCTCCTGGGACTATATTAGGGTTACTGCTAATTATACCATCAAACTTTTCAAAAGCGTCCCTGTACCCTGCTATGATCAATAATGTGCTTTTGCTGTGACTGTGCCAATGACGGGAATATTGTGGCCCCATGACCTGGATAATCATGCCATTGGCTGCAGAGGTACCCCATGACGGGATTATTGTGGGTCCACCTACCAGAAATACTGGAGGTGGGAGCCACCCACATAGCCTAAGACAGGGGCCCTGCCCACTTTCGGTACCAGGCATGGAGTCAGGCCACATAGCCTAAGACAGGCCTTTCACCTGCATTTCTAAACAAAAAAGGGGGACATGTTGGGAGCCAGCACTTAAGTGCTGGGCCCCTCACCCTTGAGGTCAACATGCCCTGCTTTGCAAAAAGCAAACATCACAAGAGGTCTTTGTCAATAGATGTTGCAGCCACAAAAGGGCTTGGCCCCCAGTCCCAGGAAATAGCCTCATTGTAAAGATTGCATAATTAGATACTACCCTCGCCCTGGACCCTCCCCATTCTTTTCTATTCCTCTTCCCTGTTTCAATTACTATATAAGCTGTACCCTGAGCTAAATAAACTGAGACTGCCTGCCACCAACAATGCCTCGGTCTCCTTCCTCTGCGTGATCCTGTCCCCAGGTCTCTTAGACCTCCCTCGAGCCTTGCTCCCCCGGCGCTTTCCGGTTTCGGTCACCCATGCTTGCTTGGCCTGCAGGTCGGGACAGTAACTGAAGATTTTTATGTATTGAAAATAACTAATCAAATAAGACTAATTAAAAAACACTGAATTAGGTAACGTGATTTCTAATTAAAGGAAAGGAACTTTCCAAGTTGGGAGCAATTAGGCACCATCCTCTGAAATCAGAGCGGAAAAAAGCATCCCCTCCTCTCTACCCTCCCCATTTGATCAAGGAAAATGGAAACAATCACTGATTAACCAGTACAGGATCAGTTTGCAGATAACATAGATAGTTTGCTTGAGATACATAATTGTGAGAAAATTTATTGCATCAGTCTTCAGATCTGACTGTGTTTCTGGTCAACATAACCAAGGTCCTCAGTTAAGGATCTGAGTAGGAAACAATGACCTTCCCCACTTGGGTGGGGATGGAATCTTCCATCTGGAAGAGAAAGTTAATCCTATCTCATTATCAGTGATGTCCTTCAGATGCTGGCTGAATAACCCTACAAGGGACTGATTTCTGAATGAGGAAATAAGAAGGGAAAAGAATTCTTGATCTCCCTAATACAATTGGTTATTAATGTAAGAGAGAAATCTTTATGAAATATTCGGATATGTTAAAAGAGGCCTAGTGTTCAGGATTAGAAAGGTGATAGATCCTAACGTACTCTATCCTAGTTATCTATCTGGTATATTCTGTTCAGTTCTGAGCAGTATATTTTAGGAAAGGCACCTGATGCTAGAAGATATTCAGGATAAGGAAGGGTTTCGATATCATAACACAAAATCTTGAGTTGATGGAGGTGGGGATGCTTGGATTGGAAAAGAGAAGAGGGAAAGATAACTCTCCTCAAGTAAGGCTTTGTTGGACCTGTTCTGCTTAGCATAAGGGGGAAGAGTGCACAGAATCAGTGGAAAGGTGAGATACAGGCTTTTCCTTCTCTTTTTTGAAAGTCAGAGCATTTGCCCTTTTCCAGTCCTCTGATGCCTCTCTCACTCTCCATCATCTTTCAAGGATCTTTGAGCACTCATCAACATTAACTTTAGCCAGTTCTTCCACTACTCCGAGATTTAGTTCCTTGGAGCCTGTGGATGGATTGTCCAATGACTTGGGCAGCTAGTCACTCTACTACTATCTGCCTTTTTACCTCGGATTTCAACTCCGTACTAGCCAAGAGTGTTTTGTTCTTTCTACTCCAAAGATCCTTTCCCTTTGCAGAGAAAAAGAAAACCCAAGTAGTTGTGCCTTTTATTCCACCTGGTATTACCATGATCTCATTTCCCCTGAGCAGTGGTCCAATCCCCTCTTTGGTCTGCTTCTTCTGCCCAATACAGAAAAACAGTAATAAAATATTTTGGTGCCCCTAGCTTTCCACTCACCTCATGTCATTCTGTGCTTATTGCTCCTTTAACTACTCGTAGGGACTTCTTGTTTCATCCTTCATTATTTACCCTTGTTTTCATATTCTGCAAGTTTTTAAAACTTGAAACTGGTTAGTGAGTTATCTTGCCTCCATCAGCACCTTTATATGACTTGCTCAGTGGAATGTTAAAGTTCTTGAGGACAGAGACTATTACGGTGATAGTAGTAGGAGTAGTAGTAAGTAGTAGTAGTAGCAGTAGTAGTAGTAGTAGTAGTAGTAGTAGTAGTAGTAGTAGTAGTAGCTGTAGTAGTGGTAACTAGCATTTATATAGAGCTTTAAGGTTTCCTAAGCATTTGGCTTTTTATCCCTGGTCCCTAGCAGAGGGCTTTGCAAATAAAAGGCACTAAATACTTGCTGAGTCAGGTTGAACCAATTTTTTCCTCTTCATCAGAAATAGTTTTCATTTTCTTTTCAGAATTCCATTTTCAGTTTCCAAAGTTGCCTCTTGTATAGACTTCCAACACAGAATTTTAATCCAATGGGCCCTACCTCTCTGTCCTTGGAACCCTTTGAAATTGCTTTCCTAACATCAGAAGTACATGGCAGACCATGTTTGGCTTTCTTTTCCCTCTCTCACACAGGTTTTAAGATGGAGTGGCTGCTTTACAAAGGCTTATATTATTTCACCCCTGTAACCAATTCACTGTTATTGGCAAGAATCCGATTCAGAACAGATTCAGCCCTTTGGGGATTCTCTTTCTTGAGAAAGACAAAATTATCACCAACACTAGAAAATAAATTATTAATTGTGTATCTTTTGGCAAAAAGAAGATTCCAGTAGATAATTTAAATCCCCCATGATTACTATATTGTACCTCTATGCCAGGCTACTTATTGGTTTACTGAACTACTTGTCTATCTCTCCTTTCTGTCTAGGTGATCCGTAGTAAATTCTGAAAGCAATACCACTTCTATTTCTCTCTTAACCAAATGTTCTCCATCATCCCTTTGTACTCTGGCTCTTGGGTTTTGTCACATGGAAATGTTTTCTTAATATCTGATGGGAATTCTTACTTCCTGGCCACTTCCTTCTTCTATCTATTTTTAAATAAAGTATATCCTTCTAGCATCATATTCTAGTCATGAGCCTTATTGCACTAAATCTCAGTGGTACCAATGAAGACAAGTGTTAAGAACTCTAATTCATCTTGCTTGTCACCCACAACTAATACATTACTGTATAACTATCTGAGGCTATGACTTTCATTTCTTGCTTCTTTCTTGGATTTGTCTTCTTTGAATTGCTAGGCATCTTTATCTCTACCTTTTCTCTCCAACTTTGTAGCTATTCTGTATGGTATATAGAATAACTTTATCTGTAAGTGGTTCTTTCCCTCCCCCTTTCACCTTGATTAGATTTGCTAAACTATAGGCAAATCCATTCTTATCACTCCTCATTAAGTATACTGCATCTCTGACCTGGGCCTGTCATTCTTATATTCCAAGGTATAATATAGAAATCCAAACCGTGTTGCCTGATCATCTTTTTAACCATCATTCATTTCTCAAAACTGCATTTCCATTCTGAAATTCTTACCTTGCATGGGTGACATTGGCGAATAACCCAGAGATGTTCAATTTCTTGCCTAAGACTGTCTCATCCTTAAATGATGCTTTCTAGATTCCTTTCCAGTTAGCATTTGTGCCAAATAAATCATCTGAAGTCGATGCTGGTGATCTGCTACTTGTCCAGAAGTTGGAAAAGTCTTGGGATGTTCTCTAGCATGGCTCAGATGCATACCTAGGAAAGACAGGTGATTTTTCTATTGCTATAATCATATTTATAGAGATCTGTGTCACTCACTCTTCATTAGGGAGCCTTCAACCATCAACATACATTTGTTCCTCATCTTACCCTTATTGGATGAATTATCCCCATTTGAAAGAACCTTGTTACCATTTCTTAAAGAACAAAGCATTATCTTTCCCCAGAATGCATTTCTTCTTCACATTTACCTCTTAAAAACCCTAGTTTCCTTCAAAACTCAGATAAGATGTTACCTTCTACAAGAAGCCTTTCTTTATTTCTATCACCCCAAATGTCAGTGCCCTCTTCACTCCATGTCACATGTATTTGTGTATGTGTGTGTGTGTGTGACTGTGTGTGTGTGTGTGTGTGTGTGTGTCCTTATCTTCCCTGTTAGAGTATAACCTCCTGAAACCGGGGGCTTTGTCTGTATCCCAGCATTGTGTTTGGTACATAGTAGACACTTAAATATTCATTCTTTACTGCTTCATTGATTTCTCCCTCTAGGAAATCTTACGTCTACTACTTAGCTGTAAGTCCTTCCCCTTACTCTACCAGCCTCATGAGATCATTAAACATCAGTAATAGTAGGAGAACAAGAGTAGGTTTTACTCAGTCAGCAGAAAATGACCACAAATGCCCTCTGGCTTGGAGGGAAGGGAGAATCTTTCAATGAGTGAGCCCAAATTCCAAGAAAGGGAAAATAAGTAACACCCACTTTAAACCTATCAAAGGCTTTATTTCTGTGAGAGATACATAAACATAGGTTGACTATGCCTCCAAGAAATCTCTAGCCTAGCCACTCATACAGTCACGCCTTTACCTTGGCCCTCTGCTCTCTCCAAACTGGATATCCTATATCTATCTCATGCCATTTCTAGGACACTTTTCATCACTCCCCTAAGAAAAGAATTGAGCTGCCTCCACTTCTCTTCTCAATTGGTTTTACCTTAATTTACATACAGTATTTATCAGTTCATTAGCTAACAATCTCTGGGACTGGGTTGCTCTGAGCAACACTTAGAAACTGAATTCTTTAGAAAGTTCCTTCAAACAGAAAGTTTAAAGTGCTTGTAACTCATAATAGAATATCAAAGCACAGAGAAAATGAAAAGGAGAAATTGGCTTCATCACAGACCCTCTTGCTTCCCAGAACACATTTCGATTAACAATGAAATAAGGATAGTTCTTTACCAAAATACAAGGTGAGAACAAGATATTCTCCCCCATTCCCACACCTTACCTCCTGTACCTACCACACCAGCCTGGATTTTCCTTCTTTTCATTGTTTTCTGAAAAAAAATTACTATTTTAACGTTCCTCTCAGAGAAATTTTAGAAAAATATTATATGTCCTAAGGAATCCCTATTGGAATATGAACCAGATCATGGGAAGAAACAGTCTGGGCTACATGGATATTTGGATTGTCATCCACTTTAAAGGACTATTAGAAGAGATCATAAGGTGCTGCCCTTAAGTTCTTCGCAGAAATGGGAACTCTCATGAGATCCACAGCATGAGAGCCTGATCCATTACTTTCCGTTATTTCATTACTCCTCCTCCTCTCTTCACCTGACTAGAGTCAGAGTAAATTTCTTTAATTTCTTCTCTCAGACATTCCTAGCAGAAGCAATTTGCCAGGACCTGTCATCCAGTCAGGCACCACAACCAGCATGGAGTGAGCAAAAGCCCAGAGAGAGGAAGGAGGAGTCGTTTTCCCTTGGAATTTTAACTCTTGCCACCACCCGAGAAAGGCACTAGTTGCTACAGTGCATAGACTATTGGACTTGGAGTCAGGAAGACTTTCCTTCATGAGTTCAAATCTGGCCTCACACTCACTATCTGTGTGATCCTGGGCAAGTCATTTAACCTTGTTTGCCTCTGTTCCTCATCTGTAAAATGAGCTGGAGAAGGAAATGGCTAAACATTCCCATGTCTTTGCTAAGAAAATCCCAAACAGGGTCACAAAGAGTCTGAACAGCAACAATTGATTATTGATTCCAGGTAAGTCATTTCATGATTATCTGCCTCAGTTTCCTCATTCCTAAAACAGGGATAAAGTACCTAACACATAGGACTGTTGTGAGGATCAAATGAGATACTATATGTAAAGTGCTCTGCAAACCTCTATAAATTTTAGTTATTTTTATTTTACATCTATTTTAGTGAAACTGCAGTCTCATTTTGTTCTGCTTTGAATACTTATTTTTACATTAAAAAACACTTTGTAAAAGTGAAATATTACTCCTAAAAGCAAGATACACATAGCTCTCCTTACATCTTGTCATTTAGACGTTGCTGAATTTTAGTGTACCATTCTCAACCCATTCCAATGAAATAAAAATTACAAGTTAACATGCAAATAAATAGCTGTAACAAAGAGAATTTTTCAAGATTGCACAGTTCCCCAAGACATCTAACTTAGACAATATGTGCAAAAGGTATAAAAGAAAAAGAAAAAATCTGAAAACATTTAGAATTTAGAATTATGTCTGGTGCAAGAATGTGTCTGTGTCAGCAGAAAGGAATGGAACTGCTGTAGTTGAACATATGTCTTAGTTTTCCATATCAAATCATGAGATTTTTTTTTTGATAGCAATGAAATATGAGACACAATGTCAACCAGAAATTTCCATTGCACTTTGGTAATGTTCCTAGAGAAGTTTGGAAAATCACATTACAGGCAACTTTTTGGTTGGTTATTCCAGGGCAAAATCCCAACGAACTGCTTTGCAAGCTATTTGAACCCCTTTTAATTATTTTCCTCCCCCAAATCTATGCAACTTTTGGCCAATTTACTTGTTAATCACTCCTCTCATTCGAAGTCAGATTGGGAAAGGAGCAGTCTATGCATCAGGCTCTGTGCTAAATGCTGGGAATGTTGTATAGATGACATTCCTCACAACAACCCAGGGAGGTAGGTGCTATTATCTCCATTTTACAGATGTGGAAACTGAGGCAGAAGGAGGTTAAGTGACTTGCCCAGGATCACACAGTTATAAGGGTATGAGGATGAATTTGTACTCATCTGCCTAACTTGAGGTCCAGTGCTCTATCCACTGCACCACTCAGCTGTTTGGTCTATAAGAAGAAATATGATTTCTGGAAAATGGAGAGTAGATTCAACTGACATGTTTTAAAAGTTACTTTTTTAAAACAGTCAGTTGCATTCTCTCAAACCATTAATTAGGATCCACTTAGCTGAATGGTTGTTCTTGAAATAAACATTTGGTGACTCTTGAACCTTTTCTTTGTAACTTGAGCCTTGAGAGTATGTTCCTTGATAAAGAACTCTCCATTTGTGAGGTAAAGGATTTTGGGGGACTCAAAAGTCAAGGTCTTGGTACTTGTACTGTGAAGCTTAAGGTTCTCATGTCTCATGTCCTGTCAATAGTACATCTGCAAATGTTCTTGACTCCTTTCTATCCTTACTGTGCCCTTTCTGGTTGAGGCTCCACTTGTAGCCTCCCAAGTGGATGATCTGCCTCCTGTCTACCCTTCCTCCAAACCATCCTTCACGTGACCCAATTAATTTTTTTTTGAAATCCTATGCTGACCATATCATGCTTCTATTGAAAAAAAACCTTCAGTGGGTTTCCATTACCTATCAAACAACATATAAACTCATGGAGGATCATGAGATTTTTTAGCATTGGAAGAGATCTTATAGGTTATCTGATCCAACCACACCATTCCAAAGATGAGAAAAAGAAGTGAAGGGACTTTCTTCAGGTCACACAGACAGGAAATAAGGACCAAAGGCAGAAAACAAATGCAGGGTCTCTGAATGTACTTCAATGTTCTTTCCACTGTACTACTCTCTCCCTCATTCTAGAAATCAAGGCATATTCAGACTCCAGTCAACCTCTCCAGGCTTCATGGATGAAGAGGAATACTTTGGTCCAAATCCTGCCTTAGGAACTTACTAAATGTATGACCCTAAGCAAGTCATTCTACCTCTCTGGGCCTCAGTTTCCCTATGTGTAAAATGAAAGACTTGGACATAATAGCCTCTAAAGCTAGCTCTAAACTGATGGTCCTTTGGTCTAGTGATCTTATTTCCCTTCATTAACTCTAAGTTATAGGCAATCTGGACTACTCACCAGAGACTCTCTTTTTTTTAGACACGTCTTATCCTGTTATCTGCTCTCTCATTGGCTTAGTTCACTCTGGAGCTCTCTCCTCCAAACCTAGAATGAGCACATGACTCCCACTCCCACCCATCTCCATTTGCAGACACCTAATTCTCACGTACCACCCTCTCCATAATCCATGAGTGACCTCTCCACTCTCAAATGTCTCAAGGATTTTGCATGGAATCTCATTCTGGATGCATCACCCTCCTTCATACCATTAGCTTTGGAACTCCAGATTGAGGCTGAACTGTCCTGACTGATGAATGATGAACGAGGGAGAAGAAACTCAGCTGAGACACTGTAGATAGTCAACCCTAGCCCACACCTCATTTCCCATCTAGTCACCTTGCCATCTACCTCCCTACCATGGACATCTTTCCCTCTCCCCACTTCTTTATGTGAACACAAATCAAATCAGTACAGCAGTAATTACGTCAAGAACACCATAGCCTCTGGAAAGGGATAACCATTGACTGACTCACTCACCTTGCAATCTTTATGGATCCTCAGACCAAAACTCCATTCTATGGTCCCCACTCCCCTAATATAGGACATATGGATACAGTGCCTGGAGTCAGGAAGAGTCATCTTCCTGAGTTCAAATCCAACCTTAGACACATCCTAGCTGCGTGATCCCAGGCAAGTCACTTAATTCCTTTTGCCACAGTTTTCTCATCCGTAAAATAAGTTGGAGAAGGAAATGGCAAACCACTGCAGTAATTTTGCTGAGTCAGACATTACTGAAATGACTGAATAATAATAGGTGCTATAAAAGCTTTTGCAAAAAAATGAGATGGCTTAAAACAAACCCTGAAAAGCATACTAGGCAGGATTTCTGGTGGTTCCATTTGTATTTGAAATGTGTTGAGGACAAAAGAAATAAAAATAAAGTTAAAAACTAAGTAATGGTTTTTATCACATTCAAAGATAATCATTCCCAGAAGAGTGGCCCAACTAACATTTGCTTTCATTTAAAATGAATATTATATGTTTATTAATGTCCTTGCTGGACAGAGAGCAATCAGATCACCCTCTATAAGAAGCAGGCCTTTTAACTTTTTCATTTTGTAGAGGAAATTTCTGTCATTCTTTCCAAACTCATCCTTTGGTGGGAAGATGGTTGATCTAACAGAAGAGTAGTTTAGTAATTAGAATTATTAAACAGAATATTTTAGTAATTAGAATTAATTAATTAGAACTTAGGACCCGAAAGTAGCTTTGGAAGATACCTATCATAATCATTAACACGTTGAGGATTCTTAGCCTGAAACAGAGGAGAATCAGTCTTATAGGACAGTTGGACTCAATCTTCTGAAGGGTTTTTAGGTAAAATCCTTTTTAGGAAAGGATGCTGAAGTTCACTCTTATAGGCTTGTGAGCTGGTTGGTAAATTTTAAGTCTGAGCATTTATACCTTGGAAACAACCAAACCTACAAGTTAGGGCTTGATTTATAACAATAAATTATAACACCGTTTATGTGTGCAAAACATAAAACAGAACACTGTTGATTATCAGATTTAAGAAAGTGATGGAGAAAGTGTTTAATAATACACATTAAATTTTAAAGTGCTTCAGAGAGCCAGTTGTTAAACGGATCATCTAAGTGGCTAATCACGAATTCCCATGTGCTGGAGAATTAATGTAGAGACTATAATTTGTAGCTAATTATGCTCAGCATTTAAAAATCTTAAAAAGTGCTATGTAAATGTTAAGTTGTTATTATATCTTATTTTAAGATCTTAATTTATAGCCTATATTGACCTTCACTTTTCCTTTCTCATAAAAAAGAGGTTATATTTCAACTTTTTCTAGCTAGTGATTGTGTCTTGTTCTTAACTCACATTGAATTGTATTCCACTCATTTGATACTTGTCAAATTCAGTCTAATATTACTTATTTTAAAGTTATTTTTATCTCAAACTTAACAAACACCAAATCAAATGGGCATTTCTAGATACATAACAGAGCAGGAAGACTGTACGTGAAATTGCTTATCTCTAGTGTGTATGACTAGCTTTCCTTTTTAAGTATGTAAGTTCCACCTGTACCTTTCAAAGCTATCTTGTATGTCTGCGCCTCTTTCTAGCCATCCTTCTGTTCTCTTCCCTGCATTAAAAAAAAAAGTCTCAATGATTGTGTTTTTACTTTTTTTCCACCTCATCTCTACCTTTCATTGCCCTCCTAGCTCCCATTCCTTTGGAAAAAAAAACAAAGCTGAGCCAAAGAGTCAGCAAAACAAATTTTTACAATGACTATATCTGAAAAAGTATTCTTCATTCTACGTCTTGGGTCTTACATTCATTTTAACTTTTTTTCTTCTTTTCTTCCCAGTGTCTACCATGTGTCTTACACATAATAACCACTTGTTAAATGTTCACTAAATTGAATTTCATAGCAGATTGAAGGCATATGGAGGACAGAGGTTTCTCTCCATTTCGTGTCTTCTACAGTGTCCAGGAGAAAGATTTGGACACTGAAATTAAACATGTGGTGAATAAATCTTCAACAAAGGCACTTTTCTCCAGAGCTAGATATCATTTTTAATAAGAGTGATGTATATAGTGTTAGAAAAAGCAGGTCCTGCTGGCACCTCAAAAAACCAGGGATCTAAGTATGGTCAATTTACTGATTAGGCTGGCAGGAACCAAGACCAGGGCCTCTCTCGATAGCCAACGACCCAAGGGAGGTTTGAAGGAGGACCCCTCTCTGACTTTTAAGGAATGCATTATGAGATCTAGCTGCCTCTGGCAATCTTGGTTAGCAAAACACAAATCACCGCAATCAGTTTCCTTTGTTTGGCCTCTATCTTGGAGATTCTAACTTTAATGAGATAAGGCAAGTACAGGACACTTGTCTCCAGGAAAGGGCCTAGTCCAAAATGGTTAAAGAGTTGGTGCCCAGGGGGCTAGGACTGATTACATTCCTCAGCCAGGCCTTAGTTCAAACTTGGAGAGGTTTCTTTGACTAACTGGGGGGGGGGCCGGGAATGGGGCAGGAGGGAAGAGGGGTTGACAAAATAGGGAAAAAGACAGATTACAGTGTAATATTCATTATGAAATGATATTCATTTTCTTCAAAAACAAAATTTGTTGAAAGAAACATTTCAGTGGATTATATATGCGATTATATATGCTGGGTACTTGGGAACCCCATAAATGTCTTAACATTTTCCTAAACTACTTTGGACAACAAGTGGTATGTACTGTGTGCATAAATCTCTACCATATGTGGGGAAGGGGAGTGTACACTGTCTCTGGAGCAAAATTCTAAAATACCTCCACAATTCCTTCCATTGTTACTGCATTGTATGATGAGTCTCCTAGACATTTTCTTTTGTCCTAATGACTTACTACATATGACCCCAGAGGGCAGAATTGATCACCATGAGTTTAAATTACAAAGAAGAAGAGAGGGAAGGCTGTTTGCAATTACAATTATCCCATAGTGGAATAGTCAGCCTCAGGAAATGGTGACCTCCTCTCATAGGATGTTTTTCAGAAAACTTTGGACAAGCATTTGTTGCTGTGTTGGAAGGGGAGTCTGAGGTCAGGTATGGGTTAAACTGGATGGTCACCAAGGGCCCTTTCAACTCTGAGTCTCAGTAATGACAAAAGATATACCAGTCTACAAGCTGTTACTGAGCACCTGCTGTGTGCCAGGTAATGGCTAGGTGTAGAAGATACCGAGACAAAAGCAAGGCAGTCTCTGCCTTCATGAAGATTGCATTTCAGAGAGGAAGATGGTATACACAGATGGAAGGATGCCCACAATATAGGCAAAGTAGATTTAAGGGGAAAGGTACCAGTGGCTAGCAGAACCAGGGAAGGCAGAAAGGGAACCAGTTTACCATTCAGTCACTCAAGCAATGAACAAGTATGACTTTACTACTGATAGAGAAAAACTTGACACACAAAAAAGGTATCAAGAAAAATTTATTAAAAATGGAGTTCAGAGGAGGGAAGGCCTTCCACATTCCTCCCTCTGAAGGAACGGAGTAGCTTCCAGCATGGCCACCAAAAGGACTACGACCAGTTCAGGATGAGACAGGACTCTTAATAGAATTCTGAACGTTGGATTTTCTGCAATACCGTCCCCTGGCCATGTGACTTTGATGAGGTTCAGGAGTGATGGCGACCCCAAAATACTGACAGTCCGGGTCATGCTCGAATGAATTCGACTCAATCCTTCTTAAAGCCAAAGAAAACAAAGTTTATTAAAGATTCACCAAACTGGGTTGCCTCTTAAGGAGCCTAAGCATTTGTGATGCTTGTATTGACAAGCGGGCCAGATAGAATCTCAGCTAGACAGAGTCTGAGCTGGATTGAATCTGAGTGCCTTCATGGAGGCAGGATGGAACTTAAATAGAGAAAAGAGTATAGGAGGGATGGGGGAGAGGGGGTGCTGCTAGTCTAGAGTGATGGGAGAAGAAGTTCAGGAAGGGACTCCAAGGTGGGTGAAAGGCTGGAAACAGCTGGAGCCTATCACAAGACAGACTAGGGGGCAGACTAGGGGCGCCTCGGTGGGAAGCAGGTGGGGCAATCCAGAGATCTTGATAGGGGCAGTATGTGGATGGATACAGATCTTGATGGGAGTGGTCGGCAGCCTGGGGAACGAGGTTTTGATGGCATCAAGGGTGGGGAGGGTGTGGTTGCAACAGACCTGAGTAGAATGATAATGAAAAGCCCATGGGCTTCCTGAGACTGCCAAACAAATGGGAAGATTAGATTTGAGTAAGAAAGGCCAGATTAAGGGGAAAATTCAAGGGGAGCTCGAGGAGGCTCCCAGAGTCTGAACCCCATCAACTTCATGTTCTCCTCTGATAGACTTTCCCTCAAACAACTTATTGAGCATGTGCAGCAGTTTCCTGACCTTCACCTCACTGTACTAGGGTTACACCTCCCTGCATCAAAGTGTGGAAATAACACTTCCTGTTTTCCCACACTGCCAATCCAAGTGTCATGTGAGCCCCTGGAATTCAAATACAAAGAATGTGCCAATCCTTATTCACTATGAGTTTGTATTCTACTGGGGGAGACAAGTGTGTATGTGTGTGTATACATATATGTAGATATGAAAATATACACATATATACATAGATAGCCTAACATTAACAAATACAAATATAGATAGTCATCAAACACAAAGATTATGTTGGAAAGGGCACTCCCTGTTATGGGATCCATGAAGAAGACTATGGTGCCCAGGCAAGGAAGGAGAGTGTTGTAGGCCTGGGGATGCCCAGTTCACAAAGACTTGTGAGAAACAACCAGAAGGCCAATGTGGCTTGATTGTGGCTGGACATGAAAGGCAGCAATGTTGAAAAAACTTGGAAAGGGTAAGTCAAGTCCAGCTTGTAAAGGATTTTAAAAAGGCAACTGAAGTTTGCTATTAGGAGCCATTAGCTATATAGCAGGGGAAGCTGAGTGGTGCAGTGGATAAAGTACCAGGCTTTGAATCAGGAAGACTCCTCTTCTGGAGTTCAAATCCAGCCTCCAACACTTACAAGTTAATGGGGGGGAGGAGAATGGTGACCTGGTCAGATCTAAGCTTTAAGAGAGAAACACACAGACACAGAGAGATATTGTATGATGGTGGAAGGAAGTCCTCAGGATCTGTCAGCTGTACTTGGAAGACACTCTCCTTCACAGTACTCCAAAGTGAAATTTAGCACGTGAGAACTCCAGGTCCTAAGGAATCTTGGCACTAGGTAGCACATGGGAGAGAGGGTGCTAGACCTGGGGTCAGGAAGACCTGGGTATGAATTCTGCTCACTTACTATGGCATGTTAACTTCTCTCTGCCTCAGTTTCTTCATGCCTAAAATGGGGATAATAATAGCACTCGTTTCTCCGGGTTGCCGTAAACCTTAAAGGGCAAGATAAACACTAGCTATTTTTACCAAATCACTCCCTGAGCAACAGCAGCACTGATATTAGTGATTTAATGAGGTCTGTCAGATGCCCAGGCCCCCCAAGATGGTGTTATCCCTGTGAAGGACACAAGGAGCTGCTTGGAGGAGTCCAGAGCCTGTGTGGACATTCTAGGGCAGCTGACCCCAGGTTCGGGAGAGGTCGTAGCTGTGTAGCTAGGTCATCCTTTTCAAGAGCCTGATTCAGCATCAGCTGGGGCTTTCAGGTGACTCTTTTCTCCATAGGCAGCTGTAAAGGGGGCACCTTCTTCCACACTCGTAGGTCACTACCCCATCCCCAGATATGGCCTGGATCTTTGATCTTTTCAGCCTTCTTTTCCAGTGCCAAGGAGTGCAAGACTTGGGGGTCTGGGAATCCAAAAATCCAGGAATGTCAAGTACGGCAGTTGGCTGGATGTGACCTTGGTGGGAACGATGCTCTGTAAAAACACAGCTGACTCCTGAGTCAATTCACTCCTCTGTGAACCGTGTGCCCTGCCTGCCTTCCACCCTCCTGGTTGGTGTGTGCTTTGTCGCCCAATGCATAAGTGGGGAGAGAAAAGGTGGTAAGCATTTTTTAATACATAGTTACTGAATGATTAATTTCAAGCACAGATCACAGATCTCAGGGCTAGAAGGTACCAGAGGAATATCTAGTCCAACTTCAACCTGAGCCAGATTCCCCATTACACAACATGCTTGACTACTGGTCATTCATCCTTTGCTTGGAAGCATTTTGCTAATTCATTTCAATTCAATAAGCACTTAGCATGTACCTACTATGTGCAAGGGTAACAGAAATACAAAGATAAAAGCTACATAATTCCTGTCCTCAAGGACTGCACAGCATCCCTGCTATTACAATCTAATTGGAAATGTTGATGAAATCTGGTGCCTAGTCTGCTAATCTCTGCAGGAAACTGAACAAGCCACTAATCTCCTGGCCTTGGGTTCCTCAACCATCAAATAAGGAGCTTGGGCTAGAAGTTCCCTTCTAGTTGCAAAGTTTCATTATTTTCCCCATGTGTACTCAATTTCACTCTTTTATTGATTTTTTTCTTCTCTCTGAGTGGCCTCAGAACTGAAACAAAATATTGATGCCTCCTTAAACCTAAAAAATCTACTCCTTATGCTTGACTCTTCAATAAAGGTTTCAGTTCTTTAATATGGGCAAATGGATATGCCCCCAATGTTGCTGTGTACCAGAGAGAGCCATAGTTTCTAACATTGAAAATATGTGCATCTATACAAGGCACCCTATTGAAGTTTCATTCCTTAATGCAAATGGGATAAGACTCTGGGACTTGACAACCCTTTGAGTATGAGTCAGTGACAAGATGACAGTGACAGCTGAAGATGAGTCCAAATTCAGAAATGTTTAATACCAAAGGGTTGGCCAGCTGGGGATGAGACTGATTTTTTTCAGTCGTATCTTCTGAAATCAGTCTATAAGTCAAAATGGTCTGCGATGTCCAGGAGTAGAATGTCCTTGGTTCTGTCCATCCTATGGACTGGATCCTGGATCCAGTGGATGGCTATCTTGCCCTCCCCATTTGTTCTTCCAGAGACCATCATGGTGGATGATCCCCCCACCCATGCCAGATCACACACATGGCATCACACACACACACACACCATCAGAGAGAGTAAATATTTATTAAGAAAGAAGCTAAGAGGTTTTTCCTCTAGGAAAAAGGAACAGCATGTGCAAAGACCTGAGAATAGAAAGAAGGTATTTTCAGAGAGTAAACCAATTAAAATGGAGTCTAGATTACAAGGAGGGGAGATACAAGAGATAAAGCTGGGAAGTAAAGTGGCACAAGATTTTGGAGCATCTCAACTGATAAAGGACCATGAAATTTACTTTACTGGATAGAGGTTTGCAAGTTAATGTAGTCCAAGCTTCTCATGTTGTGGCTAAGGAAAATAATGCCCAGAGACATACTAGCTGTAAAAGTCTGTTCAAGTACTAAGCATGCTGAGGTAGAATTATATTTTTTAAGAGAATTTTTATTTTTATTTTTTTTATTATTTATTTGTTTTCAATGTTCCACAATCACTTCCATATAATTTAGATTTTTTCCCCTCTCTTCCTTCTTCCCTCCTTCCCCCAGTTCTCCCCTCCCTCCCTCTCCCCTCTCTCCCTGAGATAGCATACAATTTTATATAGGTTCTGCACATACATTCCTGTAAAATATATTGTGTAGAAGAATTAAAATGAATGAGAGAAATCATAAAACAAACCAAAACGTAATACAAAAGAAAATGATCAGCTACATTCTGCGATCAAATGCCATAGTTCTTTCTCTGTATTTCTCTGGCATTTTGCCTTAAGAGACCATTGGGAATTTTTTAAGTCCTTACATTGCAATGAAGTTCTAAGCCTACCAGAAAAAATCTTTGTACACTGTGGCTGTTGCTGTGTACAAAGTTCTCCTGGTTCTGCTCTTTTTTGCTCAGCATCAGTTCATATAAGTCTTTCTAGGTTTCTCTGAAGTCTTCTGGTTCATCATTTCTTATAGCACAATAGTATTGCAATACATTCATATACCACAATTTATTCAGCCATTCCCCAATTAATGGGCATCCCCTTGATTTCCAGGTTTTGGCCACCACAAAGAGTGCTGCTATAAATATTTTTGTACATGTGGGACCCTCTCCCATTTTTATGATCTCTTGGGGATGCAGTCCTAGAAACAATATTGCTGGATCAAAGAGTATGCACATTTTTGTAGCCTTTTGGGCATAGCTCCATATTGCTCTCCAGAATCGGTTGGATCAGCTCACACCTCCACCAACAATGAATTAGACTTCCAACTCTCCCACATCCTCTTCAACATTTATCCTCTTCCTGTTTTGTCATGTTAGCCAATCTGATAGGTGTGATGTGGTATCTCAAAGTTGTTTTGATTTGCATCAGAGGCAGAATTTAAACTCAGAATCTTCCAACTCCAAATGTAGTGATTTTTCAACCACATTCAATTCAATTCAGCACATTTATTAAACATCTACTGTAAGGGGATTTATCATTCTCATATTAATTGATACGATGTATAATGATTATACTATATGGATATTTTAGAACTCCCATTTTCCCAAGAGATTCTTGTTTGGGAGTCAGAAATGCACTGCAGCTTAAAATGATCAATCAAGGTTTTGATAAGCTCACAATTCCTGCATTCTTATGCCAGTGAGCATTACATGAATTGAATCAAAGAGTATAAAACCCATTCCCATCACAGAATCCTGGTTCTGTAGCCCACCGAGTAATAATAACCACCAAGACTTGAGACAATCAACTTAAGAACTCTGCCAAAGAATTCCAAAACACCTGCATAGTCCCTAGAATGTCTACAGGTAGGCGATAGGAAGAAACATATGGGGAAGAGGGAGGTGGTGGGACCTGCAAAGGTCTTCAGCCAAAAGAAGCTCCTGAGCTGAGTCTTGGAGGAAAACGGGGATTCCAGGAGCCAGAGGGCAGGAGGAAGATGAGTCACTGATAGATAGGCAGGAGAAGAATCAGCAAAACATGTGCCATTTGTGTGATGCTGAAGGAAGACAGAGACCCAGAGAAAGTCCACTGAATTTGGCAATTCTGGGGTCACTGCTAACCAATGAGAAAAATAATTGTTATAAAAAGGAATGAATTGCATGCTTAATAGCATGTGGCACTGTACAAACAGCATTGGGAATTGACTGTGGAATGAAAAGATTTTTTTTTATTCATTTAATTCATTTTAAATTATAAGGGGATGAAATAAGATTTTGGTAATTTAGCTGAGAGATAACATTAGTCAGGAAATTAAATCCTGGGGTGGAGAAGAGTCTGACTCTTTTGTTGGGGGAATTTGTCAGCTTCTTTTTTATTCCTCAGTTTCTTCATCTGTAAAATGAAGATGATTGTGTTTCTCCCTCTTTAGCTCCCTGAAATATTGTTAGATTAGACCAAAATAGGTCTACAGAGAAAGAGAAACTTGTACAAATTCTGAAAGGATTCATGAGTAGTTTCCCTACCAAATTTGCATTTCTAGTTACTTTAGACCTTAATAAATAAAATTAAATAAACAGACCTTTGATCCTGCACTGCTGACTCTCTGGACTTTCCTCACCATCTTCTGGAAGCTCTCTCCACTCCTGGTACCCTCCATCCCTTTACTCCTGCTCTCTGATTGGCTGGTTCCCCCCAGAAGCTTCATTTTCAGATCAATCTTGCCCTTCAAACTCCATCCCTTTTTTTTCCTGTCAGCTTTTCAGCTTCCTTTCCCATATTGCCTTCCCACATTAGAGGGTGAGGTCCTTGAGGGCAGGGACTGTGGCTCTTCTTGTTTACATCTGTAATTCCAGCAATTAGGACAGGGCTGGTTAAATAGCGAATGCCAAATAAATGTTTACTGGCTTGACTTAAAACTCCCAGTCTCTTCTCTGCCTTTCAGAAGTCTCTCCTAAAAAAGGCATGTGAAACCTCTCAGGTAAAATGGAATACATACATACATACATACATACATACATACATACATACATACATACATAAGATATAATGGAACGTTGTTATTATTATTCAAGTAAAATAAGATCTTTTGCTGTTCTTGTTTTAGTATAATCAAGAAATATAATGCCTCTATTTGAATGTGACTGGGGAAGATCTTTCCCACCCATTGTCATGCCCAGAAAGATTTGTGAGAAAGTCCGCACCTTTTGTTAATGAGGCACTGGTTCTCCAGGGATGTGATGCCCTCTGGCTCTAAAAAGTATATAAAGACTCTAAGGTGCAGTTTTATTTTGGGGTTTACATACTGGAAGTGTTTGTTTGGTCAGATGAGGACTCTAGCAAGCTGCTAAGGAGCCCCCCTTGCCCCATTCCACCCCTGCCTTCCCCAACCCCTGGCTTTGAGAACTATAGTAATTAACAGGCTGTTGGAATTCAAGCAGAGGAAGCCATGTCTGTTGATTACTTTGGGGTTCAGGGTCTTGACTCCCCTGAACTAGGTGAACGATATATGTGCTTGACTAAAGGATTAATACATGTGCTTGATTAAAGTGATTGTTGACTCTTCAAAAGTTGCCTTTCCTTTTAAGAATGTAGATCTAAGTACCTGTGATAGCAGGCCCCCCCTGGGTATGCTGGGGTGCTTAGCGACACATTCAGTCATGTTTGCCTCTTCATGAGTCCAGTTGGAGTTTTCTTGGCAAAGATGCAAGAGTGGGCACGTGTCAGAGACCAGATTTGAATTTAGGAAGATGTCTCTTCCTGCTACCTGCCCACTCACTGCTTGGGGAATGAATAAATAGGTGTTGGCACATTACCATAATGATAACAAGTATTTTTTAAGATTCACAAAGCACCTTACATGTGTTATCTCATTTGCCTCTTAAACCATAAGCTCTGTGCTATTATCTCCGTTTTCACTGATGGAGTAACTGAAGTTGACAAAGGTTTAGCAACTTGTCCATAGTTGCACAATTAGTTAATGTCTGAGATCACATTTGAACTCATGTCCTCCTACCTCTGAGAGGGATGCTCTATATCCCATCCTTCCTACCTGCAAGAAGTAACTGAATTGTAAGAACTGTTCATTCAAGTTAAATGAACTTGATGACTACAGAAAGAAGCACAGGATGACCATTTGAGCTGATAAAAAGGAAATATACATTCCTATATACATACATACATATATGCATATATATGCATGCATACACACATGGTAAAATAGGAGAAACAATTTCAAAATAATTGGAACAGAATGCTATGAAATTATAACAACCAAGTCTGGTCCCAAAGAAGAGATATTGTTAGGAGGCATTGCTGGCAAATTCCTTAGCACTTCCCAACCCTTTTTAATGAGATTGGGGACTACAGATATGAAACACTGTATATAACAGACTTTTTCTGATATGCTGGTTAATTTTGCTAAACTTTTTTTAAATCTCTTTTTTAGTTCTTTGGAATCAGGGATGGCTTTCTTAGAGAAAAAGTGGATAGATACACTGGGAAATGCAGGTATAAAAGCTATAAATAACAACTTATGTTTTAAACAAAGAAATGCATAGGATCCTAGATCTAGAAGTGTCAGTGGCTATAAAGACTATCTAGAATTACCTCATTTTTCAGATGAGGAAACTGAGGTCAAGGGAGGTTAAGTAACTTGTCCAATGCCACACAGGTAATATATGTCAGATTTGAACGCAAAGCCAGGGTCCTTTAGACTACCACATCTTTTTAAACACAACATTATTTTACTGTCGGAAACTGATTGTGCAATTTAGGAGAGACTTGTGTCTTTTGGCTTGAGTTACCCATAAGATTTACCTTGGTGTAGTGGAAAGAACCATCCACCAGGTGGGTTTCATCTCTGGTCCTTTCCTTATTTCTAAAATCTAGAGCTAGGCCTCAGATGAACTCTAAGTCCATGATTCTAGGAATTTCTCTACCACAGCAACTTTCAAACATCTACTAAAGTAAGGAGAGGTGTTGCAACTGCACTGAAAGGAGCGAGTCCCTACCTATGAAATAACAGATCCTTGAAATACTGAAGAAACAATTAAGAAGCTGGCTCTGGAGTGAGATGACACTGAGTTCATGATCCAGATGTGATACTGCGTGACCACCTCTGTGTCATAAAAATGAGGGAGTGATTCAATAGGTATTCAGCTGCTACTACGTGTCAGGCATTGTGCTAAATGCCAGGCATATAAGGAAAGGCAAAAGAATCCCTGCCCTCAAGGAGCTCAGTCTATGGGGGGAGACAACGTGTAACGACTCGGTAAAAACCAGCTCTCTACAGGATAAATGGGAAATACGCAGCTGAGGGTTTGTCATGAGCCCCCTTGGCAGACTGGTGACTACCACTACCTGACCCCTTCTCAGAATAATGTTTGTTGCTTAGATTTCACAACTGAAGGGAAAATTCAATTTATGTTAAAGGTTAGCGCATAAAGATGTAACTTTTGCCCATCCAAGTTCAGACACCCTGAAATCTACCCACGGTTCTCAGGTTAAGGACATTTGGTTTAGAACAGCCTCTTAGACTGACTTATAGTATACCCTCTGGGTTCAAAGCCTACTAGAAGAATCAGCTGAAATGACTTAAAGACTTAAAAGTAAAACCTATTTAAATACATGAATTCAGGTTCTCCGAGGCAAAGAAAACCCTTGGAGTTGCAAATCCCTAGAGTTCCTTGAAAAAGTCCAGCTGTTAGAGTCAAGTAGGACATAGGAACCCACCGCAGGGCAAAATAATAATAATAATAAAATTAAAGTATTTCCTTGTTTTTTAGTTTGTCGGAAGAGATGTGCAATGTTTTTGCGCACAATTTGGGGCTGCGGGACTATTCGGGTAAGCGGCCAGGGGCTGAGAGGTGTCCTGCGAGTTTCACGTAGGATGTGCTGCCCATAAACTCTCTGCCCCTTCCTTGCCTTCTGCCCGGGCTGTGACAGTGCGGGCAGCCTTCGGGCAGAGCGTGCGGTCCCAAGGCTGACTGGGCTTCTATTTAGGGCTGGAGACAGCGGGCCGCCCCCCCACCCCTACTCCAGGGTAGGGGGTCGGGAGTCCGCTGAGGTGGGAAGAGACGCCAGGGTTCCTGGCAAACTCTCAATTTACCATTCCAAGAATGTTTGACTAAGTCCTTGGGCGTAAAGAGAGGTGAGGGCCAGCCTTTCCTCCGCCTCTGGCAACCAGCACTAGGTCTCCAGGTACCCACTGGAGGAACAGTCAGTCGCCTAGGGTCAACGTGGAGGGGAGGGAACTTAAAGTCAACCCCCTACCCCCCATCTCTAGTTACTCTCCCTCACCGTCCAGCAGCTGCGTTGGCGGGTCTCGAGGGGGACGAGAGGGGATGGCAAGGCGGTGGGAGAGAGCGGAGGAGGGCAAGAGTGGGGAGGAGGGGAAAGGTGGTGAAAGGGATGCGGAGCCTGGCAGAACCGCGACTGGAGCTGGAGCGTAACTCGTGTGGCAGAAGCCACTAGAATAGCGAGGGCCAATCTCAGGGGGTGGGTGTTTGGGGGATGCCTGGGCTCCTAGAGCCGGCGGGACGGTAGTCAGAGCCGAGGAGGAGGAAGAGGAGGAGGGCCCGTTGGGTGCTATCCTCCCTCAGAGCGCTGCCTGTGCAGCGGCAAATCACCTCCTCCTCTTCCCCCTCCCCCTCTTTCCCCTCCCCCTCCTTGCCTTTCCCTTCTACCCTCCCCAATCCTCCTCCTCCTCCTCCTCTTCCCCCTCCTCCTCCCTTCCCCTCCCCCTCCTTGCCTTTCCCTTCTTCTACCCTCCCCAATCCTCCTCCTCCTCCTCCTCTTCCCCCTCCCCCTCCCATCCCCTCCTCCTCATTGCCTTCCCCTTCTACTCTCTCTAGTCCTCTCCCTCCTCCTCCTCCTCCTCCCCCTCCCATCCCCTCTATCCCCTCCCCCTCCTTGCCTTCCCCTTCTTCTACCCTCCCCAGTCCTCCTCCTCCTCCTTTTCTGCCCCCGTCGCCGCTGCCGCCGTTGCTGCCATCGCCGCCACTACCTCCGAGGCTAGCTAGCGCTCGACTCTTCCCCCAGCTGCCCGCTGCTGCCAACGTGCGCGCGGCTTGGGGCTCCCGGGGCAGCCCTCGGTCTCGGCGATTTCATTGGTTGGGGATGTGTCTATTTACATCATCCACGAACTTCTCCCAGATCCGACTGGTGAGTCCCGGGAGAGGGAGACGGCCCCAGGGACTGGAGGGTGGAGGGCTCCAGGGCAACGCACTGGCGAGCTCCGGGGCTGCTGGTGGGGACAGGCAGCGAGCAGACCGAGGGGGAACCTGCGCTGGGGTTTCAGGACCAGGTGCAGGGCGGCGGAGCCCGAGAGAATGGAGACCTGGGAGCCGGAGCTGGCGCTGGACAGCGGGGCCCCGGAGCGAGCAAGGGGGCGCTGGATCCCGGGAGAAACCTTGGGAAGGGAAGGCAGAGGCTGGGGACTGGAGACCAGAAGAGGGTGGGGTGAGACTGGACAGACTGGGCAGCACGTGGGACCCTCAAATAAGGAACCGGATGAACTGTTGAAAGACCAGAAAGAGGGCTGCGTTGGGCTTTCTCTCTCAACGCGACCGGAGTGCTCGATAACCTCTTTCCTCAAGTTTTACTTGGTGGGTAGTGGCAGTTTGGGGACCCAGTTCCGCGGCCGATTTGGGGCTTGGGCATGTCTTTGCCATAATGCTGGAGGGACAAGATAGTTTTTGAAACCTAGCTTCTGTCCTCACCTGGTGTCCAAACCCTATTCCCCTCTTGCGCCTCAGAAAATGCCATTCTCGCTTCTCCTTCGCTGCCCTGAAGACGTGAAGTAGCCCGTACCGCGTCTTGGCCTCTTCATCTCCTTTTCAGCCTGGGTGAGCTCACTTCTGATTGCACGATTATCTCCAGTACCTGGGCGAAGCGCAGCCCGCTTGTTCCTCCCCACGTTTCTATAAAAGTTTGCAAAACCCTCCTGTGATTCCCAACCTAAATTGAGCTAGAGATTCCGCTTTGCAGTTACAGGAGAGGAGCAGCACGCCCTGAAGCCCTCTGTTGATTGAGCCCTGACAGTGGGCACTCACTGATCCAGTTCTTAATTTAAAAAAGGGCAATATCCTTTAACGGCAGAAAGTAGCCACTAGTTTGCAGCGTAAGCGTTGCGGAGCTGTCTAATCAGCTCCGAGAGCAGTTACATGCCATGCCTTGTCTGCTGGGACGGATTTTTCAGCGTCTGCAAAGTTTTTTAGATTTGGTGCCGTTTCCTAGGCTCGTGCAATAAGACAGGCGATGTGATTGAAACTTTGTAGCCAGTCTCTTCCTAGTAGTGGGTCACTTCTCCACTACAGCCTGGAAAGATAAATTCTCTTAGTGAGCTGTTCACTGGCTTAGATTACAGCCTGAAGAATGAAATCTGTCTCGACCTCCTCCTGTGCCTCCATTTCCACACCTGTTAAAGTGGTATAATAATAAACATTGTAATTACATATCACAACCGCAGGGGTTGGAAGGAATAAGTTAATGTGAGTAGAGTAGTGCTTTGAAGAACTGCTAAGTACGCGTATCCTCTGAACATACAGGTTTTCCTCCAGCTCCTCCACTTGTCCATCTGATAAATAGATAGGTTTATACTCACTTATCTGGAAGATCGCTTTTCAATCACTTTGAAGTAGTAATTGTATTGGGGCAAAAATAAGCAGAGTCATCCCTTGATCTTAATTAGTCATTTCAGAGTGGTCCAGAGCCGTAACTTTTAGATGGTTACTAAGTGGAAGACTGGAGACCCTGTCTGGGATTAATCGTTCTATTTTCGCCCCCCCTCCTTTCCTCCCCCGCCCCTTCACTCACACTGTCTAAGAGACTGCGTGGGGTAGTGGATGGAGGGCTGAGCTTGGCTTCTGGAATACCTGCCAATGCTCACAGATCATCTGGATGACCTTGAACAAGTCTCAATGCTCCAAGAAACTCTAAAACTAAGGGGGCTGATTTGCGATAGTTGGAAGGAACTTAACCGTCCTCCCTGCCCCTCAGAAATACAGATACCTAGAGTCTCGCATTTTCAAAAACGTAGTTATTTCCAGTGGAAACACCATGAGTCAATGATACTGCTTAGCCTGCTGGTAGAGGAGGGAGGATTACCACTACTCCAGTTAACCTCTATTGAATTGTGCTACCCACCCACCCATTTTGTTTCTAGAAAGATCAGAGAGGAGGCAACTTGTAACCACCTAAGTGACACAGGTCTAAAATTCAAATCTCTCTCACCCACAAAACATACACACACATCTCCAAATTAACTTAGAATTTAGCTATGTGGCAATTTGGGTAGATACTTGGGTGCTAAAATTCCTAATATTTCCCTCTGGCAACTTAAGTTCCTTAAAAGAAATGCTTAGTACAAACCCATAAGAAAAGTAGCGATGCCTGCAAAAAAAGAGTTGCAAAAGAATATATGAGACATTAACACTTAAAATTCCCTTTCCTTAAAGAAAATAGATCTTAAGGAGCACTTTGGGTAGAGAAGAAGGCAGCTGCTGCCTGCCACTCTTAAGTCAATGTTGAGACAGCTACTGCCTACCTCACTAGGATGGCTGTGGACCTTGGGAGTCAGATGGTCTGGCCTCCAATTGGAGGAATTTGAGATGGAAACAGTTAAAGCGGGGAAGATGCCAGGCAGTATGGTACTAGAAGTCAGCATTAATTTGCTAGATTTTTTGCTACTACTCTCTAAAGAGATATTTATTTAAACCTTTAGCTGTCTTGGTGAGGACTAAGTTCAGCCTTAAGACTTTAGCTGGACAATTGTTATTTCAGTGAAGAAAAGATGTAGGGCAGAATTTAGGAAGCCTTTTCTTGATTATTCTGAGTGGAAAAAGGTTCTGGATTTGAGTCAGAACTACAGTTTCTATCCCCTCTGCCATGATTCCATGTGACTTTGGGCAGGTTATTTCCACTCCTTGGGCCGCAGATTGCCCATCTATAAAATGAGGGTGTTGGGGTCTGGGAATCATAAAAGGTTTGGGGTGTTCAAGACCCCAAAATACTGACTTTCCGGGTCCTCTTGAATGAATTTGACTCCGGCCTTCTTCCAGTCAAAGTAAAACAATTTATTAAAGTTTCGCCATATTGGGTTGACTCTTAAGGAGCCATTTGTATTGACAAGCGGGACAGATAGAATTTCAGCTACAACAGAGTCTGAGCACCTTCATGGAGGTGAGATGGAATTTATATACGGAAAGACTGTGGGAAAGATCTAGAGGTGATCTAGAAGTCTGGGAGGAGGTTCGGAAACAGCTGGAGGCAATTGGGTAGTATCAGACTATGGGGGGGCTTGGATGGGAAGCAGGTGGGGCAATCCAGAGGTAACAGATAATGGAAGGCCAGGCTAGATTTGAATATGAAAGGCTAGATTAAGTGGACAGATTCAAGGGGAGTTCAAGGAGGTTCCCAGAGTCTGTACCCCATCAAGAGCACTGGGCATAGTGACTGCTCTGGTCCTTTATACCATTAACTTTCTGATCTTTTGATAAATTATTGTGACAAAAATACCTGGAAGGGGGGAAATGCTTCAGTAAAATAAACATTTGGGGGCAATAGTAAGAATCCTCTAAAACCTCCTTAAGGCTTAATGAGACCTTTTAAGCTGGGGGGGGTGAGCATCCCAGAGAAAAAGGGAGCTGACTTTATCTAAGATCTGTCAGATTTATGCCCCTGTCCCCTGAACCAAATGACTCCTCCAGCTAATTAGTTCCCAGAAATGCCTTTCCCACTGTAAATGAAAATGTCTGTTTTGGTCTAAGCTTCTGTAGTTAGATAGTGGATAAGGTATTAAGTGATAGAAAAAAGAAAACTTTTGAAAATAAAGCTTGAATCTATTTAAATTATTCTTGGGTCCTATTGTGACTGCAATTAAAATGTAAAGGGACTTAATGTTTTTGAGGCTGCTTTTGTTTCCCAGCCCAGTAAGTTAAGAGCAGATCAGCAGGGTTTAGATAAGCACCAAGCTCCTCCAGAAATAGGAAATTGTGTGTGTGTGTGTTTTTGGGTGCACAAACTCTTCAAATAAGTAGGTAGGAGCACATTAGGACATCTAAGAGTTTGTGTCTTCTAACAATATCGATTTTTATGACATGTAATCATATATAGTTAGTTCAATGTTACATTTCTAAAAGTATCAAAATACTTGTAGAGTAAAAGGGCTCCCTTCATTCTAGGACTGTCCAATTGCCTTCTGATGGGGAGGGGTAGTCTCTGCACTGGAGGATATCAATAAAGTGGATAGCTTAATGTAGAAGAAAAGGCTCTCCCTTTCTTTGCATTCCCAGAGCTCAGTATAGAGCCTGGCATATAGTGGGCATTTAATAAGTGTTTATTGACTGAATGACTGGATTCCTCCTGCTTTATTTTTCTTCAATAACACAGGACAATAGAGGTATGGTTAGATTTGGGTTCTTTGGACCAACCCTGTGATTTCATTGACATAGAGCAGTGATTCTTTCCTTTGGGAATCCTCTCATGTAATGGTTTTCAAAGTGTGGTTGGACTCACTTGGGGATATCAGAGACCCTTTCAGGGATTCTGGGAGGTCAAGTTGATTTTCAAAATACTGAGTTGTTTTCTTTTCTAATGGTGATATAGATATAGTCCATATGAACAACAGCTCTTGGGGAGCGGAGAATGGAGGGGGGAGGAAGAGAATCTTCAATAATTTTTCAATGTATAAAGTGGTCATGAAACCAAAAAGTTTGAGAACCTCTGGTGTGAAGGAACTCCTAGTGGAGAGATCCCTCACTGGCACCTTTTCTTAAACTAGATTTTGACAGAATTTTAATCTGACACACTCAGAGTTTAAGTAACTTGGCCCAGATCATACAGCTCTTGGGAGTTAGAAGGGATTTGAACTAGTCAGACCTTCCTGACTCTGAGGATGCCACCCTATCTCTCATTTTAGGGGAAGGGACTAGATCTGTGGGATTTCATTGGTGCAGAAAATTCTCAGAGGAAGAAATTCCCTCTTCCAGTGCTGGTAAGCACTTCTGCAACTGAGTCTTAGACAATTTGTCTGGGGACATTATATCTGAGGTAGGACTTGAACCTGAGTTTTCTTAGTTCCTCTAGCCGCTATACTACACTCTGCTTTTCAATCCAAATCATATTTAATAGGAATCATAATTTACATCAGTCATACATACATTCACATGGAATGGTCTAGACCAGAGGTTCCTAAACTTATTTGACCTACTGTTCCCTTTAAAAAAAAAAAAAACTTAGTGCTTCCCTCCTCCCAAAAATCTACTTTGCTTAACGATTTAACCATTTTTTTGAAATTTACATCATACATTAAATATTTTTAAATAATGCATCTTTAATTTAATATAAATTTGTGGGTTTTTTGCTGAATTGATAATGAATTCAGGAAACCATATGGTATCATAGAGTAAACAAGTTATTACAATCACATATTCCTTCTGATACGTGCTGGACTTCCAACCATGCATGTCGAGCATGTCAACTCTTGGTGTAGGTGGACCTGTAGGTGGACTTGACCATTGATCAGTTATAACTTGCATTTTGTGTGTTTATTTGGAAAATAAAGTAATCACTATGACTTTGTCTTGTTATACAACAGATAAAACATGTATGAATGTTTTTCAAAATTCTCTTCTTTCCTTATCTTTCCACTATTCCCTTGTTCTTATTCAAAGCCTCCAATTGCACCTGAGGCTACTACTACACCACACTCTTGGATTGTTCCAGCATGCACACACACATCTCCAAGGGGACAATGTCTCCCACCTTGGGAACCTATGATAGATACATGTATGAAGACTTGTAAGGCAGCTGGGTGGTGCCATAGTACATAGAGCCCTGAGCTTGGAATCAGAAAAGACTCCTTTTCATGTCTTCAAATCCAGCCTCAGATGTTTACTAGCTATGTGACCCTGGGCAAGTCACTTCATACTGAGCTGGAGATGGAAATGATAAACCACTCTAGTATCTTTGCCAAAAAAAAACAAAACAAAAAACTCAACAATAAAAATGATTATTTGTAGACAATACACACACATGCACACAAATATTCTCAGATACACATACACACAGGCATGTAGCCTGTCAAAAGTGAAGCTGTTGACTTTTGGACCCCTGAGTAAATAAATGACAGTTTTCACATGTATTCTCCAGGCAAGCAGAGGTTCAGAGCTGATGCCAGCACTGTCAGAATTGCTGAGCTAAAGGGAAGCTATTTTTAAAAATTAAGAAATCAGAAACTTCCTAAAGGTGTTTGTGCATGTGCCCAGGGGTGTGTTTGTCTATTTGTAGAGGAGACTTCGTTTTGGAAACTCTGGTCATTTCAGTCATTATCTTACTTAACCAAAACCTTGAGGTATTTATTAGTCATTGATTTCTGGGATTATGAAGAGCCACGAGATATAAAAGTAAACTTTGACATCAGTTCAGAGATCAAGAGGAGGGGTTAAAAGTGATTCTTAAAGGCTGTACAGAAATTATTTGCTTATGAACTTCTGAGGAGCAGAATCCTGAGTGAGTATTTTTCTATATCTAAGCCACTTGGACTCACTTTGGCTTTTCCATGGCACATTAAGATCCTATGACATCTTGTGAGAGATAGGTTCCAACCTCTGGTTTTCTAGCATGTTTATTTCAGGGCAAAGATTTTTGGTAGCCCTTTGGACAAAACCATTTTCTAACCCACTTTCATCATTTAACCTGTATAAAGGTCAGGCATCTTAATAACTGCTGAACTGTGTGACATTTTCTCTGTCTTTTCAGACCTTAGGTTATGGGCAGATCAGAAAGCCAGATGGATATAACTGAAATCAGCAGCCCCAAGCCGAAGGCGAAACAGCGATGGACTGCCCTGGAGCTGAGTCTCTCTTTTCTTGTGTTTCTACTTACCATCATAGCCATCACGATGATAGTTCTTTATGCCACCCATGATGGTGAGTTGAGAGAGACCCCATGGGTCTAAAGTGGAAAATGAAATCCTTGCCATGTGCTGTTATACTTACTAGTACTAATGGAAAGTGTGGTTGTTATACACTGAGAGTTTGGGGTCATGCAGATAATCTATCACACGCACACAAACACACCCCGATGTGCAGACAGCCATCTCTATAGATAGATCTATATCTGTCTTCCTGTCAGTCTGCATCTGTATCTATTTCTGTACCTATTTATGTGAATTTGCATAGTTCACATCCCTTCTCTGGGGCGAATTTCCTTAATCTGTATGATGGAAAGGTTACACTAAATTAATATCTAAGGTCATTTTTCATCTCTAATATTCTCATGGGAAGATGGATTCAAAGTTTTAGAATGCACTTAGCATGAAACGTGGAATACAAAATATGTCATGCACTGTATCTAGAAATCACCCAGGGCCCAAAAATAAGGTGTTCGAAGTTTGAGCTGAGCTTTTAATTACTTAGCCTACTTAATTTCATGTGCTTTTTTTTGTCACAAGAGTCATGCAGTGATAGAAGATTGGAGTTGAAAGGGGCCTCCCATACCTTGTCTTTTATAGGTGAGGGAAATGAGGGCAAGAAAGGGGAAACCAGTTTCCCCCAAGAATACAAAATGGGTTAGTAGCTGATCTAAGTGTAAATAATTTTATCTGAATCAAAGGTGTAGGATTTCCTGGCAGAACTGAATTAGGAGCTCACTGCTCTTGGCTCATTGACATTCGATAGGGCTTCCTTGGAATTTAGGAGGCCTTATTTGGGGCTGAGGCGTTTGCATAGGAAGGATTAGTTCCTTAATGGGAAAAGTGATTAGCAGGCCTGAACAGCTGATTATTCCAATTTAATAAATCCGGGAGCTTAGCAGATAGGATTCTCTCACTCTAATACAAATCTCACTGTAAACACTAGATTTGTCTTTATCTTCTAAATGTAATGTATATGGTGTGCCTTTTTCATTGTACTGTTTCACTGTGACTCATGGAGATACATCATACTTGGGCTGCCATTGTTTATTAATAAACCATCCATTAAAATGACAATCTTATATAGAACAAAAAATTGAGCAAAAGTTTCTAGTAAATACACATAGTACACTTTTATCTATCTCTGTGCTCCCTTTTTCAGATGGAATTTGCAAGTCAGCAGATTGCATAAAAACAGGTAAGAGGATGAATTTGAAATAAAATGAATTGTTTACCTATTTATTTCTTTCCTTCAACCTTCCCCCCACTGTATATCTAAATGCTGTTATGTTTACTTTTACATCAACCTCATTTGCAGTCCTCCTGGTTTTATTGATCCATCTCTTAGACTCATGTTCAAGGAAAGTCAAATATATTGAAATTGATTAAATATTTTGGTTTAGCCTCAAGAAAAAGCCTACTCTTTTTGAAACAAAAAGTTCACTCTAGTTAAAAATTAACTCTAAACCCATTTAAATTCCAGCTTGGGAAACAAAAGGATTTTCTCTATGTGAAGCATTTGAAATGGACATCCATTTTGTTTCTGTGCTTTGACACATCCAAAGCCTGGATGCTGGTTAGTGTCCTAGTGAGGAAGGGCCCTTAAGAAGTTAATCGATTGGGATTCTGCTTAGGTTACTGTTTTTAAGGCTTTTGGCTTATTCTATAATTAAGAAGTTCTTCCTTGATGATAGGATCAAGAAATCTTGATATAGTTCTCTCTGTAGTTTCAAGCACACTTTGTTTGATTGTCACAAGTTTTAGATTTTGTACCAAGAAGTCAGTCTCATCCCATATTGTTATATGGCTACAGCTCTAATAAGGATGGAAAGCCACAGTTGGCCAAACTATTCATCATGAGAAATCTGCTTATTGTTTTCCATTCATTTTAGACATTAGCTGTTGGTTTTTAAGCATTATATGTGTGTACAAGAGAGCCAAGTTAACTTCTGTCAATGAAACAATAGAGATCTTAGTAAAGTACAGGGTGACATCATCCATCCTGACCAACACTTCTGACCTGGAAGCATCCATTATTGACTATGCGTGGTCAAGTCGATGTGTGTGGTAGGGAGGGAGGGAACAGTAGGTCTATGTATTTCTTAGATGTTCGAGTAGGCAATACTGTCCCTTCAGCTCCTTCTAAAACAAAAAGAACTCAGAAGTAGTGTTCTAAAAATCTTGTTTCCTGACCAGACTATGGGGATACCACTAGATTCATCAGAAGCCTAGGTTGAAAAACTTTGCATGTCCTCATTGCTATGCCCAGTCCTAGTACATAGTACTATGTGTACATAATACACATGGGCATGGAACACAAAGGGAGATGGGGGAAGGATGCTAACTTGATGAAGGAAGGCAGGACAGGCATGTATGGATGTATATATACATGTGCATATATGTAGTGTGATTTGAAATGGATTGTGTGGTTTATCAATTGCCTGATACTCTCTTAGGATTGGCTTTGTACTTAACCCTCTCAATCACAGTAAGGGAAAGGGAAGTGTAAGAGTATGTGGTCCCTAAACTCAAACAGCTTAGGGCTTAGTTGTGGTGACAGATGTAACACACAAAGAAAATCACAAACTGCCTGACATAGGAACTTTGGCACTGGTCTTGGAGCCAGGAGAACCTGCATTTAAATCATGCCTCAGATACTGACTACTTTTTGAGGCTTACTCACCACTTCCGTATGAATGTCGCTTGAGGCAAGGGTCGTTCTGTCTTTTTTGTCATTGTTTGCCAAGTTTCTGGTATGGTACCAATACATAGTAGTAGGTATTTAGTAAATATTCACTGAATGATGAAGTAAAAATTAAGACCAGTCAGGAAAGCTTTGTGAAGAAGGTACAATTTGAACTGGATCTTTGAGGAAAAGTCAGTAGAATTCGAGACTTTGATGGAGACATTCCATAAGAGTCATGTGGTGACTCTCATGTGCCTGAAACTGCTTGAACAAGGCAAAGACATGTACTAGGAAATAGTGCTGAGTGGAGGTAGCTAGGTTGTGGACTGTATTCCTAGTTCAGAAGAGAAGGATTTAGATAAGTCACTGAAGGTTTTTTAAGAGATCAATGACGTGTTGAAAGTTCATGGCATGTTCATCTGGGAGAGGTGTGGAGGGAGGGAGGAGGGTAAAGGGAGAGATTAGGAGTCCAGGTAGCCAGAGAGGGAGATGTTACACCAATAACCTGGGTGTGGTGATAAGGGCCTGGATAAGTTAGGGTGGTAATGGGAACAGAGGTGAAGGAGCACATTTATCAATGACATTTCAAAACACTTAATGAGTTACTGGATGTGGAGGATAAGGAAAATGGTAGATTCTACATAATTTCAAGCTTTGTAGTCTGCCTGAGCTGAGGATAGGGTGGCCAAAGACATTGGTATAAAGAAGTTAGGTGGGAACCAGTTTGGGAGAGAGAAGCTTACTAACCAGGAGAGCTGGCCCCCTCTGTTGGGTTCTCCTCGGGGGCTGGTCCCCTTCACTGGAAGGTGAAGCTGAAGAATCACCTACTTGTCAGGATTTTGTCTAGAGGTCGGAGGTCCTTACCCATTTTTGTGTCATCTTGGTGTTGAAATGCGTAAAATAAAAGATGTCATCAACATGGAAGTAATATTTGAAGTAATGAAAATGTTATCTCTCTCCTAAGCAAAGAGAAATGAAGGGAGAGTTTGGAGGAATCTCACCAGAACTAGGGAGAACCAGAGAAGGAAAAAAGAAACGTTAGCTGTCAAGAGTAGAAGGCATTTATAATGGGTCCCAGAAGACAAGGAAGGAGAACATTTCTAGGAGAGAATGTTTGATAATGGAAAGAAGTCAAGAAAAATGAGAACTGGAGAAAGACCACTAGGTATGGTGGTTTGTTTTTTAAATTAGGGTAGAGGCAGGGTATCTTCAAAAGCAAATGGAAAGGAGTCAGAGAGGTTGATACCAGAGAAAGTTGATGTGGGGGCAAGGTAAGATGCATTGTGTTGTTCAGTCATGCCCAACTCTTCATGACCCTGTTTAGGGTTTTTTTGGCAAAGATGTTGGAGTGTTTTGCCATTTTTTCTCCATCTCATTTTCAGATGAGAAAACTGAGGCAACCAAGATTAAGTGACTTGCCCAGGGTCAAACAGCTACTGCCTGAGGCCAGATTTTAACTATCCACCATGCCATCTAGCTGCCACAGAGGCGTGAATGACATCAGGTTTAGATCAAGAAGACATTGGGCAAGCTATTTAATGTCTCTGGACCTCGCTTTCCTCATCTGTAAAATAAGGGTGTTGAATTTGATGGCCTTTGATGATCCACCCAGTTTTAATGGATGATGATCATATGGTCTCTCAAGAATGACCAGATAGCTGGATCATGGATAATTGAGAATTTCTCCACTTGACATTTGCAGGCATGGTTATCACTTTGGGAGAGTGGCACTAGGTACGTCTTACCTAAGCAACCTGCCATCCCAGTCCTCTAGACTCTGCTCCCCAGAAATGCACTGCTGGCAGATAGGACTTCTCGTTGACCATATTTTTCTCCATTGCAGGGGCTCCCGTTTTGAGAGGAATAGGTAAAGAGACAACCACCACCACCACAACAAAGCCCTTAGGTTACTAATGGCTGCTAGGAGGTTAGACAGGTCTATACTGGTGCAGAGCTAAGTATGCATGGTGGCGGGCTCTAGTCTTTAGGGCTTCACTACCCCATCTTCCCAGGGTCTCGTGGACTCCTCTCATTTTTGACAGTCGGTATTGGGAAGAGATGCTAGCAAGTTGTGAGAAATGCAATTAGGCAATGCACAGGTTTCTGGATGAGCCCTGGAATCAGAAGGGTTTGCTTGGTGGGGAAGTTTGCTTGAACCCAAAAGGCAAAAACTAGTACAAGACACCCTGGGGGATATTTTATTTTTTAAAAATCATTGGCAAAGGTGTCAGCTCATTAAGATATCTTCATCCTAAATCCTTTATCCCATCCTATCTCTATCTCATCCTCTTCTTTCATAGCCTAGAAGGCACCATGAAATAGAAAATTCTCTAGAATGGGGCCTTGACAGAGAAAATGTTTAAAGTAGAGCCTCTCTCTTTTCCAAATATGCCTGCTTAAAATCCATCTATTTCCTCCCCATGTCCCTAATGTATCATCATTGTGCCAGTTGTGAGAATATTAGAAAACCTTCACATTAAATGTTACTGGCCTTCCTGGGAAAATTCAGTAGATAAGGATATATCAAAGCTCCTCTTCAGTCCAGAAAAATCTAATTTTCTGCCACAGAGAAAAGAGAACTATTTTTGAAGACTGCTAAATATTATTACCTGCTGTGTAAATTAGGAGAACTCAAGGGAAATCCTGAAAGGAAGAAGCCATTAGAAGAGGAAGAAAACTGCCAGGAATGCTTTAGAACCCCTTAAGAGACCCAGGAGAGTTAAAACTCATATAAAGAAATCTTTGAAGACAGAAAAAGTAGACAGTGACACCTGTACCGCCAAACTCATAAGTGAAAATGGCTTACAAATGACACTGGCTCTTAGTGTGGAAAAGGATGGTGAGACCAAAATGCTTGCCTCTTGGGTCCTGTAAAGTCAGGGGAGACAGGAAAAGGGACATTCATAAAGAAAATATTGCTAAACATGGAAGCTGTGGGACCCACTGGAGAAAAAGGTCACTGGTTCTGGAGTCAGGAGGGCCTTTGGAGATTTAACATTTCACCCCTGATTTCTTAATGACCACTGAAACCTTGCCAGTTTCCTTACCTGTAAAATGAGTGGGTTGGATCATGTAGCTTGTGAAGTCTCTTCAAGTCCCAATTCTACAACTTAACAACCCATTCACATGAGGAATTCTGCACATGGAGTCGGAAGATAAACTACACCAGTGCTTACTGGCTGTGTGACCATGGGCAAGTCACAACCTCTCTGGGCCTCAGTTTCCTCATCTGTCAAATGAGGCTCTACATCGATGATCTTATGGCCTTATATACACTTCTTGGAATGTTTAGTTATCTTGGACCTGTGAATTTATTCATCCGGTGAATTGCACAGATTGGCAAGTGTTAAGTCTTCAAGAGATTCTTAGGGCACTGAGTGATTGCTTGTGCGGCTTGCCCAGGGACTTCCAGACAAAATGAGGCTGGCTGAGCACTTGCTGAGCATGTTATCCTGGGGCTTAACTTGCATAGGGGTTCTTCTAGATGGCTGTTGAGGTCACTTCCAAATCTCAAATTCCCTGAAACAGAATTCTCACGTGTCTAGGGCCTTGTGGCTCTCATGGATGTGGAATTGTATTCTGCTGGAGGCACTTAGCTTAATTCACCCTCAGTTTACCTCATCTATAAAATGAGGACAAAAATAGCATCTCCCTCCCAAGATTCTTAGGAAGATCAGATGAGATAACAGGCAAAGTATTTTCTGAACCTTAGAGCTCAGCATAAATTCTAGTTACTATTAGTAATTTGTTTTTGTTACATCTTAGCTATTTCATGATAAATCTTGAAAATTTTATCTGTGGTATGATGCCATCAGACCCACAGACTCAAGCCAGTTAATCATCTGATTCAAAATTCCTTTGGAAAGGACATCCATGTCCTTTGGCCTAACCATAATTTTATTTATTTTTTTAAGGAAGACTTTGAATATTTCTGTTTTTTTTGGAGGGGGAGCAATTGGGGTTGGGTGACTTGCCCAGGGTCACTCACACAACTACTAAGTGTCAAGTTCATATTTGATCTCAGATCCTACTAACTCTAGGGCTCATGGTCTATCTACTGCCTCATTTAACTACCTCTGAACATTTCTGAAAAGAGTAATCCTTCAGATGCTATTGTATCCCCATGATCTAAACAAAGAAGAGGGACACCTAGAGGTTTAATGTGGGGGCTGCTGCCTTGTAGTGTTCTCTCAGTATATCTTCGAAGAAGATTTGTTATATGTAATTAAGTTTGAAACAAAAAACAAAAAAAATAGGTGACACATCCAATCCACTTCTTAGTGGAAGACCATGGGAGTGTAAGTTGTTTAATTTCAATCTGGCATGTGACCCTTGGTTTTGGATAACTTCTTCTCAGGACAGGTTTGTGGCAGTACCCTAAGACTACTTCAACCCAAGTGAGAACAATTCACCCCAAGCCTGTTTTCTCAGAAAAGGAGTAAGATAGACGTCAATCAGACATGGACCACTCTTACCCAAGAGACCTATCTGAAACAAAATGGTAGTGGGGTGCTATTGTTTTGGTAATATGACTTTACAGTGGTTTTAAGGATTAAAAGTAATAAGCAAAAATGATAAGCCAGGGTCAGGTTATGAAGGGCAAGGTGTGCCATCCTTGACATGATGACTTAGATGATGGAGGCCCCCATCTGAAGGAAACAAGAAGAAATATTATTCAAAATGAATAATAAAAATGAAAGCCAAAAATGCTTAAGACTGTCAAAAACATCATTTCAGGTTGTGATATCTTCAGATGTTCCTAATAGCAGGTGGAAAGAGACACCAGTTTGGGTTTGGAGGTTGTTGAGTTTTTTCATCCTGTTCTGACGGATTAAAAACTAAAATAAGTGACCTAATGGTCAAACTGCCCACAAGCCCAACTATTTCACACCTTGCCAAAGCACATTGGCCCAAAATGATTTTATATTGTTGCTGTAGTGATTAAAAATAAATCTACAGACTTAGGTTTTCATGACCCTGAACCATTAGAGGTGATTTTCAAGGTGTTAAAAATTTTCCCCGTAGCTTTTTTCCCCCTTTGACAATTGGAAAAATGATTGGTCTTACTTTGAGCCCGAGAGTATGTGCTATCTGGTGGTTATGAATAGTCTTTTCTCAGGAACTGGACAGGAATTAAGTCCAATCAACTGGAAATTTAACATTGTTTAGGTTTTAAGGTTCAAAGAAGGTAATTTCTCATCTATGTGGCTTGATTTTCCCATTCCAGAGGAGTTAGGTGACATGGTGATTGTCAGATGTACCTGATCCTCATTCAGAGCCCTGAACCACTGCCAAATTTCCATGTCTCCCAGCAGGGAATAACTGTATGCCTCTGGGAGGAGGGAGGTTATTAAGTCAAAAGCATTGTTTCAAAGAGATACAAGATTTATCATGTGGGCCTAGCCTATGCCCAGATGAGTAAAGATCTATTTATATGGTTTGACTTTTGCATCGTTGCATGAATGAATTATTATGGATAAACCATAACATAACTGGAACATAATCATGACATTTTCTAAAATTTATATAGTGCTTCTTTTGCAATAGCTTTCCTATTCATTAACTTATTACCATATATAGTACTTTCTTTTTTCTTCCATTGTGCCCCATTTGAAACATGGAATGCCATCCATATTTTATAGGGGAGGAAATAAAGGCACTGTGGACTTGGGTACTAGGTTGGCCATTAAGAAGACCTGAGTTCAGATCTCACACCCAGTTCCAGTTGCTACCACTAATCAATCCTAACTTCAGGAAATCACTTAATTCCCATGACCTTCAGGCAAGTCCCTAGGATTTATTGACTAAGGAACAATGGGAAAGCTCTTGCACTAGATTCAAACCTACTGTCTGACTTGCCTCAGTTTCCTGATCCAGTAAAATTGGAATGGTACTTGGTTTATGTTCAACATCTCTTCCAGTTTAAAATATTACTGTCTTTATATGAACTACAAGAAATAGAAGGACTGAAATTTACAACTCTACCCCTAGTTGAGGGTTCTCCTTTGCTGAAGAAAAGGCAGAATCTTTGCATATTTCCTTGTATTTGAGAAAACAGACACTGAGGAATCAGGTACTAATTAAGCATCTAACAGCATGCTGAACTGAGCACCTGAAAGTCCCAGATTAAGTTGAGACACCTCCATCCAGAGACCCCATTTGCTCTCAAATTTGTCTCTTTTTTTGAGATTTGCCCTGACTGGAAGTGCATTGGCCAGTGAAGAGCCCAACCTCCTTGCTGATCTGCATGGAGGCTTTGACCTTCTGTTTCTTACCCACACTAAATTATCGCTCCTTAGGCAGTCTGGTATCATCTTACCCTTGCTTTCTCCACACATCCTCCTCCAGATTTCTAGAGGTTCATCATATTGGTTCTGAACTTAATGTAGGTATCCATTTAGTCTTAGCCTTCTTGCAGCTCAGACATCCACCAGTCTCAGGGTCCCAGCGTAGCCAGGATTACAGGTGTGTGCCATCCTACTCACTTTCCACTGTCCGATGTGCTCTTGACAATCCGGTGGCAGCCAAAGCTGACTTGTTACAGCACTGTCTCCAAGACCACTTTCTGCTCATTAATCTCCCTTTGCTCTTGGCAGTAATTTCTGCATGTTGAGAAATCCAGTGGCTTAATTTGTCCATTGTTAGTAAGCCAATATAATCATAATGCCTCCTCTCTAGTCACTTAGTGTCCTCAGAGATAAGCAAGCAAATCAATGATTCGAGTGGCCCAACTTCCCTTTCCACAAGAGAAAGTTCCTCTCTAGAAAATGCTAGGAACTTCATGTCCTGAGTTAGCAGCTGCCAGGCTCTTGACAGGTATCATAAAAAAAGTCATAAAATCAGAGCTCTGCTTGGTAACTATACTTATCCCTAAATGGACATTTTTTTTCCAAGCCAGAACCATATGCTGTAAGTCATGAAGCACTCAGTGGATTTCTAGAGACTCATGGCCAGGTCCAACCCATTGCTCAGATCCCCAGTGAGTTCTGTGCTGACAGGACAGAGGTGGAAGAGGAAAAGGAGGCAATGGCTAACCCCAGGCTAGGCAGTGGAACCCCTTCCATAGAGAAGCCCTCTGGTACTGTGGAATCCAAGGATCACCTGGGTCATCTTAGGTCAGAGATAGAACTTCTCTGAGCATCTTCTAACCTGTAAAATGAAGAGGTTGGTCTAACTCTATATTTTTGCATAGAGTCAAAGACCTAGACTTGCCCATGGGTCCCCCAGGGAGTGTGAAAGTCAGGATTTGAACCAAGCTCCTTTAACTTAATTTGTTTTTGTGCTGAGCTATTCACCTAAGATTCTAGGAAATGCAATAAGGACACTTTTTTTGAATTGAAATAAATAACTTGAATCCATATCAACAAGAACAAGCATATCTAGAGTATGCAGTATTAGGACAACAGGAGCTGAGTATGCTTTTTTTAATAGGCTGAATCTGGTATCTGTGATACTCAGTGAAAAACTGAAAGAATTACTCCCCTACTTAAGCAGAGGTGGTATGACTAGCCCTTAGAGAATGACTAGTTTTATGTCTGTGAATAATGGTAGTTAATAGTATCTATTAGTAATGCGTATTAGTAGTATATATTTGTATATTGTAGTACATATAAAAAACTAATACTAAATAGTAGTGTATATAATCTAGTATGTTAGTAGCATATATAATACTAATAATACCATTAATAAACTAAATAATTGTTTTTATGGCATCTTAAAGTTGGTCCTAGCTGACCTTTATGAATCTGAAAGTTTATAAAGCATCTTTGCATGTATCTTCTCATTTGAGGTACTACAGTATGTAGAACTGCATTTTGTTTCCATGTTACAGATGAGGGAAGTCAAGTCAGGAAGTGTTTATTAAACATTGTGTTTCAGGTTCTGGACTGGGGATGCAAAGAAAGGCAAAAATTCAGTCCTTAACCTTATGAGGCATACATTCTGATGGGTGAGAAAGCATATAAGCAATTAGGTTACATACAAGATAAACTTAGAAAAATGGGAAGTTCTGAGTAGGGAAGTCATTAGAATACAGTGGCTTAGAGGAATCAGGTACCTTCCCTATTAGAGCCCAGGTTTTGTCTCAGTCCAGGACTTGAACTTGTCCTCATGTATCAACCGTTTGGTCTAAGCATTAGATCGACTTAAATTACTGAGGATAATAAAATCACTTTTCCCCTGACTATTCAAATAACTAACACAAAATTATCTTTGTCTTGGATTAATTCTCATTTCTTTTGCCCTTTCCTCCATGTACAATAGTACATACAGTAAGCTCTACCAACAGGAGGAAGTTTGAATTCTATGTGCTATTGAACATTGGTGGTCACCCAGCCTGACACCCTTATTTTACAGGTACATAAACTGATATCGTTAATTTATTCATGCAAAGTCATACATGGAACAGGTGACATTTATGAATAAATTAAGGACATCAGTCCTAAAACACTTAATAAAGCAGGTACAATGTAAATTTTTAGGAGCAGCTCTCAAGGTGAGGTCTAGAGACTCCCGAGGAACCGTGGGACCCTTTTAGGGGTCCTGAAGACCCTTTTCTGGGGTGTCTGCAAGGTCAAAAACTATTTTCATAATAATATCAAGATTTTAATATTGAATATGTTAGGTATTGCTAGGTTTAAATCATGTAAATAAAAGCTGTTTGGAGGAGTCCTTGATTCTTTTTAAGGAAGAGACCAAGAGAATCACTGTTCTAGGGGACAGCTCTAGGGGCCAGGGGAACCCAGAAAGATTCCATGCAGAAGGCATTGCTTTGATCTGAGTCATGATGGAACCCAAGAGGTCGAGAGGTAGAGGGGAGTGGGGAGTTGCCTGGCAAGAGAGGCACAGATGGGAGGGGTGTGCGTGGGAGGAATCAATGTGACATGACTGTTCTGTGTGGGGACATGTGGAATTCTTTGTAAGGCTGGAAGGGCATAAGGGGACAGGTGGAGAAGAGCTTTGAATACAAGCAGAAGAGCCATGGCATGCTCATATATGAACCTGCTTAAATCAATTTTCCTCTTTCTCATTTTCCCTATCTGCAAAACTGGAATCAGAAATTTCTCATCTTCTAGGAAAACGGCAAAAACTAATGACAGTCGATTTCATATGCCTCAGAGAAATGCACTATAAATAATACGTACGATTATGGCATGAAAATTACCAGTGCATTATTAGAAACTTTTAATGAAGAACAAAGTAGGTTTAATACATTTTTTAAGAATTCTGGAGACAGTTTGGCAGAAAAACTGACAGGGATTGAGACAGATGTTGCCAAGTAAAACTGTGAATGGTACTTGAGATTTACTTTGACAGCAGGGTTCATCGACGTCATTTGGTATCACCTCCACTGTCTGTGATCTGAGTTCTGGATCAGCTGGAAACAAATACAGACTAGCGGCAAGATCACGCAGATCTTCATGCAAGTGTTCGGTGATGGACCACTTGTTGGCCAGACACCATGAAAAGTGCCTCCAAGAAGTTTGTGTTCTGTGTAGTACATGGCTCACACTGGACCCATTCAGGCAAAGCCCTGTCAGGTTTTTGTTTTTTCTCCTATTTCATTAAAGAGTTAGTTTCCTGAAGCAGGTTAGGAAGGAAGTAGCAAGGAACAGAGAACCCTACCAATGAAATAACAGGACCAAGGGCTGAAATTGAGGAGATAGTTTCTCTACAAATGGAGAGACTGTCCAGTGATGAGAGGAACAATTTTATTCAACCCCTTCCCAAACACAGCTTCCTCAAGCCCCTCCTTAGCCACTCTAGGCTCTCCAGGGGGAGATAATAGGGTAGGCAGGGACTGAGACTCTCTGCTCATTTAGACAGTATTTTGGGGGTGCAGAAAGGACAAGATTTCAAAGTTTACCATAGGTGTTCTTGCATAATCCCATGCCCCTCTCCCACCTGCCCATGCCCAATTTCTCTTAGCCCTATTGACGCTAGTGTTTTCAAACCCTTCCACCGGCCACTCAAAGATCACAATAGCACCATATCCAATCTTTTCTTTCTTCTATCCCCACAAGATGTATAAATATGATCAGCAAATAGTTTGGGGGACCCATCTTGCCCTGAAATCTCTGGGATCAACCATTTCAAGATAGCTGAAATTCTTGGCTAATACATATCCTTTCTAGAAACATTTCCCTTAATTCTTTTTTTTAAAAAATGCCAGTATTCCTGAGAAGGTAGTCACATTTGACATCTTACTGTGAATTAGTTTAGTCAGAACCTTGCAGTTTTATCAGTGTTTTCTTCTGCTAAGACCTGGGCATCAAGAAAGCATTGGTCACCTTGGGAAATGGGGAGCAGGTGATGTGAGGGGAGAGTGACATTCTCCTGAAATTCACATAGCACTAAGTTACATCCATTTCTCATGTGTGCATCATCTTCTGGCATATTCTTATCCTCTGTACCAGACTCCATCTTCATGAGGCAAGGAAGTTTACATAATTTTACATCTCCCCCAACGCCTTCAGGAGGCCCCTGTGTACATGCAAACGCCCAACAAATATGTGTTGAATTAAAATGAGGAAAATGAGAATCAGAAAGTAAACTTCTGTGATTTCTGCAATTTTGTTTAGGGCTGGCGCATAACAATACCAGGTATACCTGCGGTTTTAATGGAAAAGCCCAAAGACTCAGGGACTGTTAAGAAAAACCAAGAACTTCACCTCTGTTTGAGATTAAGGCATTTGTCATAATTCATACAGATCTTACTCACCAGGGATTGCATTGTGTGTAAATGCATGAAATACTTTTGTTGAATCCTTTTGGGAAAAAATTCGTACATTACATATGAATGTAGGATCCTTGAGTGTAGTACCTTTCTTTCTTTTCTTTCCCCTTTCCTCCCTCCATCTCTTTCTTCCTTCCTCTACCTCCCTCCTTCCTTCCCTTCCATCCTTCCTTCCTACCAAAGTGACTGCTTCTAGCACATAGTAGGTACTTAATAAATGCTAGTCGAATTGAATAATAGTACAATGACGGTGATGGAGAATACCAAGCTATATGTTGATGGGTGGAGACAGACATAAGGAATGACTGAATTTACTGCAATCACACCTGGCATGAAGCTATTCAATTTTGTGGAAACTAGGTCACGTATTAATAATAGAACATTCAGTCTGTCAACCTCCATAAACTTTTGTAGCATGCCTATGGAGGGCAATATTTACAATGCTCCTGCTACAAAATTTGTATTTCTCTGATAGCAATCAATGTTTTCTGAAACAAATAAGATTTCTATGTCTACGAGGATCATATGATGATTTCTTGACGTCTCATGTAGCTTATCTGGTTGACACGTTGTCATAGTTACTCCCATCTCTTGATAATAGGTAAGTAGAGAAGGAGGGTAGCCATCTGTCAGGGATATTAGGAAAAAAAAGACTTGAATTAGGTGGAACAGTTAACTAAATGACCCCTAGGTTCCTTCCATTTCTGACTTGTTAGACATATGTTGGCCACAAATCAGAATGCAAAAGGCTTATTTGGGCTTGTTAATAGGTGTTTTAAAAAATCTGTTAATGGCTTGCTAACAGCTACACAATCTAATGGCTAGAGTGCTTTGCTTGGAGTTAGGAAGACCTGAGTCCAAATACTGCCACTATCATATACTAGAAGTTACCAAAAATGTTCTAGCAAAATGGGGTCATAGATTCATAGACTTTGGAACTAGAAAGAGATCATCCAATCCAGTCGTTACTTGGCAGATGCAGACTCTGAGGCCCAGGGAAGAAGGGATTTGTCTGTGATCCTATAGTGAGCAGATCACATTTCCAAATCTATCTTCACTATTTACTGGCTGTATGACCCTAAGCAAGTAAATCTTTTCATTTCTCTTGGCCTTGGTTTCTTCATCTATAAAATGAGGTTAACCTCTATGGTCCTTACCGGCTCTAAATGTGTGGTGCTTGGGACCAATTCAGACTTTACCTTCTCTCTGAAGTTAAGTCCTAGAGAGCTGAATGAGGCATAGTCACACAGAGAGTAAGAGTCAGGCCTTGACCTTAAAGTCAGATCTCCTGACATGTTAGACAATCATCTAGTCAGCACACTATGTTCCTAGTTCATTCCCAATAGAGTAGAGCCCTTAAAGGCTTGGGAATTTAGTAGGTAGCAAAAAAAAAGTGGCAATGGGGAGGAGGAAATTCTGGGTAAACCTTTGTTCTCTCTGGACTGGTAGAATGGGAAATTGTGGGATGTTTTCAATGTAGTTTGAAACTTGAAGGTAAAATGAAGTCATCTTTTGAGAATGCGCACATATCTGGCTTCATCCCTCATCCTTATTCTCACCAGCCCAGATGAGGAAATGGAGGAGACTCAGATGTTAAGAGGCTTGCCCAGGATCACACATTCGGGAGATATCTAAGATGGCATTTGAAGCTTAGACCTGCCAACTCCAGGCCTAGTACCTAATCCTACAGCCTACCCTTAAAAAGAGGAGTGAATAAATATGATAGAGTCCTAACTGGTGAAACTCTGAATAATGTTTTGAATCCCCCTCATCAGCCCCCCAATAAAAATAGAAGATTTAAAGAACTATGAGAGGGAGGGAACAAGCACTTATTAAGCACCTATTGTGTCCCCAGGCATTGGGCTAAGCACCTTGCAAATAATATTTTATTTGATCATTGGAATTATCCTGGGAAATAGGTGCTAACCCTATTTTACAATTGAGAAAACTGAGACACAGAGGTTATATGAGTTGTCCAAGGTCACACAGCTAGTAAGTGTATCTGAGGTCAGATTTGCACTTATGAAGATGAGTCTTCCTGACAACAGACCTGGTGCTCTATCCACTGTGCCTCTTAATTGCCCTTCAGTTCATTATACCAGTAGATTAGAGGCCCAGCCTGGATCTCTCCATTCCCCCATTTGCTCAAAAAAGCCCTAGCCTGAGCCTAACACTGAAATCTCACATCCTTGTTGCCAAACATTCCACTGCCTCTTCCTCCTATCATCAAGTATCATTGTCTCTACTGGGAAAATTTTTTACGTGTGAGGAGCCCATGTAAAAGCAAGGAAATTGGCCTGAAAATGAAAAGCCTCTGGTTTTGCAGATGCATGATTTGAAATCCCTGAAATACAAATCAGTTTTCCAGCCAGTCATATTTGTGAGGAAAAAAATGAAAAGAATTTCAGTATCCTCAGGTATGAGGTTATAAAAAAAAATTGTTGGCCCCAGGAATTCACTCTTAAGAAAACTTTGATAAGAGAAAGAAGAATGAATTGCTATTCTATGAAATATTATGATGGAGGCCTAAATGAAATAATAACCTGGCTCCTTTTAACAGTATTACAGAAGAATCAGTTTCACCATCATCCCACCCCCACCTTCTATGTAGGAAAATAATGGGGAGGATGATAGCAGCATGTTGAATTCCTCAGAGGAAAAGCTATATATAATATGTGTTATTTTGTCAAACATAATATAATTATTACTGATGATGAAAACTATGATTGTCAGCATTTTCAAAGGGTATATGGCAAAAAGAATGCATTTCAGTTGTTCCTATGAAGACATATTACTTGGCCAAATAGTTGCTTCCAAGGGATACTGGTCCAGATTTCTCTTACTGTGAAGTTCGGAAGCTAACCTTATCATATCATGGAACTTAATTCAAGTAACCAAATTTACAATCTCCTTCACTAATTTCACCCTATTCCAAACTTGAAGACCTTTTCACAAAACTCTAATTCTAGCCTGGGCTCCATTACTTAATGAGTCATGTGACCATGGGCAAATCACTGCACCTTGCTGGCCTTCTGTATTCTCCTCTGATTGATGAATGCCTCCATTGGCTCGTTTCGTCTAGGTCACCTCCAGCCATGCTTTACTTGACTCAATTGTTTTCTCACCTGTTGACTGACTTATATAAGCATACCTTCCTTTTCCATAAAGGGAACTTTAATGAGTAATTACATTCATGGTTTCTAGAAAAGATGGCACCACCTGTTTTCATCGTTCATCTTTCATCATCCCTATAACTTTCCAGATGATAATACTTCTACCTGACCATTTGTTCATATATTGTCCCCCTTTGTTAGAATATCAGCTTCTTAAGGGCAGGGACTGTCTTTGCTTTTGTATTTGTACCCCTGTGTATAGTATAATGTTTTTAAATTCATTTACTGAAAAAAAAAAAGTGGTTTGTATTAGATAACTTCTATGACCCTTCACTGTTCTTTCATTTTGTGATCCTAAACTGTGCTGTATACTTACATGTGCCTTTCTCTAGTGTCCCTGATAATCTTTTCTCTTTCAAAGAGCATACAAATCTTTCCTCACACAACACATTTACTTTTGTGTTAGAGCATGGGAAAATGTCAGTGACTAGAAAACAGTAAGGCAAAGAAGAGCACAGTCACCGAGATGAGCACCATATTTGGGCCACCAGAGCAGGAGTTACCTTCACGCTTAGTACCCCTTCAAATACTTGAAGAGTTGTCATGAGGAAAAGGAAAATGAGCAGATGATGGATCCGGACTGAGGGATTGCCAGTGAATATCTCCATATCCCATTGGGATCCATGGAATATGAAGAGATCCAGAGAAAGGCCCTCAGTACGTTGTGTGGACATCAGCAAAGTCATCTGCCAGGGCACAGACAATATTCACATTGGAAGAGAAGTCATGATGGGTAGCAAATTGTCGTGTTGGAAAGATCACTCCCATTCATGGTGCTTCTTTTCTGAAGGCATATGGAAGAGATTTAGCTATGCTTTTGTGGTTTACGCCTTTCATTTATTTCTCTTGGTCCTACCCTCTGGAGCCCAGTGTTCAACAAGTTGAAGAGCCAAGGAGTGGGTCTCTGTTCTGGAAGTGGTCAAGTAAAGGTTAGATGAGATTCTTGTTCAGATAAGGGTGTGACACACTAGCCATGGAGACCCCTTCCAGGGCTGAGATTCAGTAATATTCATTATTAAAAAAAACCTTTCCGAATGACTATTCAATGAAATGCAAAGGTTAAATTGTTGTCAGTCACTTTTTGGTCATATCTGACTCTTCATGGCTTCATTTGGGTTTGGTTTTTTTTGTTTTTTTTTTGTTTTTTTTTACAAAGATACTGGAGTGGTTTGCTGTTTCCTTCTCTAGCTCATTTTATAGCTGAGGAACTGAGGTAAACAGGGTGAAGTGACTTGCGTAGGGTCACATAGCTACTGAGGCCAGATTTGAACTTGGGAAGATGAGTTTTCCTGACTCCAGGCCTGGCACACTATTTATTGTATTACCTTATTTCTGATGAGTTGTCTTGAGCGGGGAGGGAGAGAAAAATATAAGATGTATGGAAGTGATTGTAGAAAACTGAAAACAAATTAATTAAAAAAGATTAGTTGTCTTGAGCCAAACCATTTGCTGTCAGAAGGATGATTGATTAAGGTGAAAGTTATATATTGATACTCAAGTATAGGCACAAGGAACTGAGAGATTTTACCTATTATAAACTAGATGTCTCTCTTATAGATTTGGGATACAAGGTCCTTTCCAGCTGAAGGCCCTACTACCCTCACCATCTGAAAAGCTAGAATTTCTTCCCTAGTTTCCACGTTCCTCTTTTCGTCCTTCTAACACAACTCTCAGTCCCTGAAGAAATAGCCTTTTTGCCCTCTTCTCTATCTTGCCACTCAATCAATTTCTCCCTAAGCCAGAAGGCATTTCTAATCCCCTAGTTTAGCCTCTACAACAAAGCTTAATGAGGTGCCTCCTCCTTCACACACAGCCCACTAGACTAAAATCTCTAATTATCTCTGATTTCTTTTTTTCTCACCTGGCATCTCCCCACCTGGTATCTCCTCTCTAAAGCTCATTTCTCCCCATTTTTTTATACAAAAGTCCCTTCTCTCCCTGGACACTCAGGTCTCAGTTTTTATCCATGGTTTAGTTGGACATTGGAGTCCTTTGGTTAAAGACTCTAACTCCTTCTTTATGAATTCACTTGATAACACTTAAATTTTATTTAACACACAAAGCATGAATATTGGCCTTAGACTATAGTAGGTGACAGATGAATTATCTAGAAAAAACCTTGCACATAGTGGGTTTTTAATAAACCTAATCAATAACTGATAAGGGAGAAGTAAGACCTGTTCAATTCTATTTTGTTGCTACTTTCTCTGCCAAGATGAATGATTTTTGGACAGAAAAGGAATGGATAAAAGACCACTAGGAGGTTGTTACAAGACAGCAAGAGATGACTTGGCTTCCCTGTGTAATCAGGTTTGTCAAAGACCTTGTAGATATGATTGCCAAGCTTGCTAGTGTATTCAAAAAGTCATTTAGAATGAGAGCAGTACTCTAGGAATGGAGGACAAATTTCCTGAATGTCAAAAAGGGAAAGAGAATTAAGTCTGCTAACGATAAACCCATGAATCTGACTGATTCCTGGGGAAAATTCGAGAATCATCACAAGGAACCCATGTGGCTTCATCAACTTCACACCATGCCATTATTTTATTTGCTGCAGATAACTCTAACCTTGATTTTAACAAAGTATTTGATAAAGTAGCTGATGCGGTTCTTGGAGAGATGGGCTAGGCTAGGTGATAATACAATTAAGTGGGTTAAGAACTGGTTGAATAGTGATCTATCAGTTTATCAGGATGTTAATTTGACCAGAGTTCTCTAATGCAGTATGCTCTGGAGTGCTTGGCCTTACATGTTTAAGGATGCAGGTAAAGACATCAATAGTATGCTTATCCAGTTTTTAGATGATCTGAAGATGGGAGGAGAAGCTAACACGCTGAATGATAGATGAAGTCTAGATCTAAAAAAGAACCTAGCTGACTAAGGCATTGGACAGAATCTAACAAGATGAAATCTCAGGGATAAATGTCACTAAAAGTTTACATGTGATTTAAAAAGATGGAAATTCTGAAAATTGGGAGGCAGAATTCGACCGCACTTTGTCAGGAAAGGATGTAGGTAGGGGTGTTAATGGGATGTATGAGTCACTAGTATGATGTGATGGTCAAAGATTTCACCTGACCATTGACTTCATTCAGAGGCCTAGTTTCCAAAAATAAAAGGGTGATAGTCCCACCTTACTATGTAAGATTTGTCTTGATCAGACCCTGTAGAAAAGACTGAGCAATGCTGGGCCCCAGAATTAAGAAAGCACATTGATAACCTGGAGCTCTTCCAGAGGAAGGCAACCAGAATGGTTTGAGGTCTGGTCAAAGCAACTGGGGATGTTCATCCTAGGGAAGAGAAGGTTCAGGGGGTGACATTAGAGTTCTCTCAACAGTATTTGGAGAGGATTAAGACTTGTCCTGTTTGGCCTCAGGAAGTAAAATCAGAATGAATGGACAGAAGACATGGATACAAATGAGGCTTGTAACCAATAGGGCACAGAGAGTAAAAGGGGCTGCTCTGGGAGGTGTTTTCCCCATTACTGGAGGTCTTCAAGCAGAAAGGAATTCTTCCTTGTCAGATACATTGTGGTAGCTGATTTCTTATTAGTTATAAGTTATAAGTTATTAGTTATATTAGTTATAAGTCTTATTAGTTATAACTTATTAGTTATAAGTCTAGGCCTCTGATGTCTCTTTCGGTTGGGGATGCTCAGTAGAGTTCCTGGCATATAGTAGTGCTTCATAAATTTTTATTGATTGATTATTCTATAGTAATTGTGATATAATTATAACAATTAACACTTACAGAGCTCATTAAGAGCTAGAAGGTTCCTCAAAGGTCATGGTTTTACACTTGAAGGAAATTGAGACTCCCAGACATTTAAGTGATTTGTCAGAGGCCACACTAGTAGTAATTAGGAAAAGCAGAATTTGAATCCAGGTCTTCTAGCTTCAACCCTAGTACTTTTTTCCTTTCTGTAGTCTTCCATATATTCTGCTAACAACAACCCTGTAAAGAGAATAGTACAAGTAAAATATCCATTTTACAGATGAGCAGAGGAAGCCTTAAAAGAGTATGCTAAGGATAAGAGTAAATACAAGAAGTAGAATCAATCTATGAAACAACCCTAGGCCAGGCGTGCTTCAAGAAAATTACAAATATGTCAAAAAGAGAAGCAATTACTTTTTTTCCCCTAAGTCTTCAGAGATTTCACAAAATAAAGTTTTGGAGGGGTAGAAACACGCTTCCTCTGGGTAGGAGGAAGGTACCATCCTTGCTTGGCACCATCCCCACTCTGAAAAACTCTCTTAACTATACTTGGTGAATCATAAGATTTCATACAAGAACATGTTTTAATATCATCAGCTGAAGTGCTTGATCATGCTGCCCCTTCTTAAATTTGGGGGGAGGGACATTCCTGGGGTTTCTATTCTTAACACTTGAAATCTAAAGTAAAAGAAGTGAGAAATGATGAAGAGAAGGATGCCTCTTCACAACCTTTGCAATAACCTTCCTTTAAAAAGAGAACATTATCCTTCATTAACATCATAATCAACATGCAGCCTCCAATAACTTATTTTAAGTGATATATGGGATTTAAATTACATTGTGTTCCTTAATAGCTTGTGCTGGGAAAAAAGTCTTTCATTATTCAATATGCAAATCAGACTTGGAAAGAGAAATGGCTTTCAGATTTATGGCACTTTGCCACCTCCATAGCACAAGGATGAAGGGTTTTGGTTTATAACAGGAAATGTGGCTGGTTTGTCTGTTTTGCAGGAGTCACCAAAAGAGAATTATTAACATGTCCCCTCTTGGTTGTGGACCATGTACTTGCACCATCTATGAAATGGGGTGAGAATTCAGTCATTTGGACTCCAATAATTTGTGTGTCTATTCTGTGATGATCTTCGTGACGTTTTCATGAGTGACGCTAGTTAAGGTGAGAGAATGAGTCTAGCACCATTCATCGTTAAAGATCAATTAGATACATAATTGATTGAGTGGTGGATAAGAGCTCAGAGTTTAGAATCAGAGGAAACACGTTCAGATTCCTTTTGCTGTATGTGATCTAGATGAGTATTTTAACTTCTGGCTGTCTGAAGGCTGGACTGGATGACCTAAAGGTCCTTTCAACATAACTATATGACACAAAGAATGACCATTTAAGGTTTGCAAAGTGCTTGACAAACATCTGATTTGAACTTCACAGCTACCATATGATGCCAGCACCGCTGGTGTGATCCTCATTTTACAAATGAACGAATTGAGAGGCCTCATGTTGTGACCTTGGTCACAAAGCTAGTTAAGAGTTAAAGACTGGATCTGAACCCAGAGCATGCTGATTCTGGGTCCAGTGTTGTATCAGTGGTGCCAAATTAAGAAATTTAACACTGATACTAAAGGAGTTACATCAGATTGAGATAAAAAAATTAAAATCCTGCAGTCAACTTTCCTTGGTCTGTAGGTATTTGGGGGTGTGTTGGTTCATATAACAAAATGACTGGGTTCTTTCTAGCCCTACTTGCATGTCTGCTATGAATGGTGAATAATTTCTTTTTTCGCTATCAATGACTTTGCATTTCCCATTCCTGATAGACATCTGTGCCTGGTCATTTCCCCAACCTCTAAAACTCAACATGCTTTGCTCATCCCTTCCTCCCCTTCCCAAAGCCAGCCTATCACCATATACTATTAATTCTACCCCTAGAACATATCTGACATTGCTTCCTCCTCTTCATTCCAACTGCAGTTGGCCCTCTTCACTTCTTTTGTGAACTGCGCAGTAGCTTCTTAATTGGTTTTATGCATCCAGTCTCTCCCCTCTCCCACCCGTCCTGTTAGCTGCCAGTGTAATATTTCAAATGCCATTGCCTTTCTTTAAAAAAAGAAATAAATCTTCCTTAGTTCCCCATTGTCTATAGGATAGACAAAAAAAGTTCATTCTCATGGAATTCATTGTCCTCCTCGATCTGCCTCCGTCTTGTCTCTCCTGATTTGTTCTCCTTCAGGTAGACTCTTTGCCAGACCTTTGCACCAAATCAAGCATGGAATAGATATTTAATAAGCTCTTGTTGAAGGTCCTGGGTTCTTACCTGCTCCCGTCACCTCTCACCTGCTCCTAGACATTGGTGAAACTCTCTCCCCTGATTGGAGTGAACTTCCTTCACAGCGCCACCTGTTGGCTCTTTCTCCCTCCTTTCAAGGCCCAGCTCAGGCATGGTGTCTCTGGGCAGCCTGCCCTAATCTGTCCCTGTCTGGAAACTCTCTTTCTCTCCCCAAATCCTCATCTCCGAGCTCCTATCCATTTCTATTAATCCTAACCTGAAGCAGAGTGGTTTAAGGACATGTCTTCATGGTTTCCTCTAGGACGGGGGCGAGTCTTTCTCTCTTTTCTCATTTCTGCTTATGTAGTGCCAGGCACAGCACCTTCAGTGTAACAAATCAGATAAATGTGAGATAGATTGGACTGAACAGTTAGGCATTTAAATTCAGGCTTGAAATTGCACAGTAGTCACCGGACTTAGAGATAGATAGCCCATGAATGGACTATGTGTGTTTTCATGTGTAGTCTCATCTTACAGTCATGCCTTCAGTCTACATTCTTGGTGAGTGAGTCCTCTGCTCACAGTTTGCCTTATCCATTCCACACTCCCCTTGACAGCTTTTCCAGTGGTATCCTGGCTCTTAGAATAACTGACAGGCACTGACAGGTTCATGGAGCAGGGCATACTTTAGGGATTGCCTCAGACTTCCCTCTTCGTCCAGATTTCCTTCTGGTGTCAACTAAAATCCTACCTTTCTACAAGAAGCTTTTCTGGGTTTCCACTCTGGCGTAATCTCCAATTTATCTTACTAATGTCTTGTACGGACATAGTTGGTGGTTGTCTCTGCCATTAGGATGTGAGGTCCTTGTAGGCAGAGGTGGGTTTCGCCATTCTTGGCATCCCCAGCACCTCAGCACAGTGCCTGGCACTTGACTTAGTCAGTGTGACCGGCGGAATGAACTCGCCGTGGTTGTAAGAGTGGACAAACATTAGCCATGATGGCCTCAGGCCAGTGGCCTTCTTTGGAATTGGGGATGAGGAGAAGGGGAAGGCCCAGAGCCAAGGGTGACTTCAGGACTTAAGAATCTGCCATCCAAAAAACACCTGCTCTTTTTGCTTCCAGTTCGTCATTGAAACTATCTCCAAGGAGGATGGGTTTCAGGGAAGCTGCATGTTATATGGAAAGAACATCATCTTTCAGAGCCAGAGGGGCTGGGGTGGAATTCCAGCTCTGCTTCCCACCTCCTCTATGACCTTGGGCAAATAGCTACCTTAAAGGGCTGTGGTGAGGATGAAATAAAGCACTTAGCCCAATGCCTGGCACATACGAAGCTCACACAAATGTTAGCTAGTGTTATTATTAGTAATAATAAATCATTTAATTTGTCTTGATTTTAGCTACCTCATCTATAAAATGGCGGTCATGATGGATGTAGGGATCTTAAAGACTCCTTCCAGTGTCTAGAGTCCTTTGCTTGGTTCTTAATCTTTCTTTTGATGTGTCAGTCAATAAAGTACCTACTATGTGCCAAGAGCTATGATAAGTTCTAGAGATACCAAGAATGTTAAAAGATAGTCATTTGGGACAGGATCATGTTTTGTTTTGTTTTAAAAGGAGATGCTAAATTTCAACTAGAGTTTAGTGAAAATAAGGATTTTTTTCCTCTTCCAAGTCTATAGACCCTCTAGAATTTATTGCCAGACTCCTTGGTCTTACACAGACTGCATGTTCTCACACAGATACTTTGGTAGGTCTACGTAGTTCCCATTAGCATGAAATCCCTCGAATTTCATAATCTTGACAACTGTCAAGGATCATAAAGTTGTAGATTAAGAGCTGAAAAGGAACATTGCAGACTGTCCAGTTCAAATGACTCCTTCCAGACTAGAGAATCGAGGCTACAGAGGTTAGTGAAGCTAAGCTGACAGAGAGGGAATTATAGAAGGAAGACTTGAATCCAACTCTCCCAATTCAACTCGTTTTCTACCCTACCTAGGTGGTAAGGTGTGGCTTCTTCTGTATCTTGGATAAAGTGCTGGTGACCTGGTACAGCATCCCTGTATTCTTACAAAGAATCCCGACATTGCTTTTATCCACTTCTGAATTGGCCTCAAAGACTTTCAGACACACTCTGAACTCAAACAATGGGAGTTCAGGGGGTGCAGGAGGCAGTGGTGACCAAAACCTTACCAGCATTCTGAGTTCTGACCCCACAGGGGATGTGGAAGGCTGTCAAAGGGAATCAAGGCCAGGACCTAGTATTTGCTATAGAGAGGTAAAGGAAGCAGGGTAGTCTTGGCCTTAACACAGAGTCCCAAATCAAGAACAAAGGCCAGAGACATGAGTAATAAAAGAAAACATTAGGAAGAAAAATATGATAGGACAAGAAATGCTCAAATCCAGAAGAGAAATCTTTGACTCCACAAAAAGCAAGGCTTCAGAGAGGAAGGGGGTGGGGGAAATGGCTTCACCATAAGGACTCTGAGAGACTTGAAAGAAGCCAAATAGAATATTTTTTAAAAATGATATTATAAGTGAAGTAAGAGCATGGGGAAGAATTAGAAAGAGAATAAATAGCTTAGCTTCTGTACAACAGAAGGTAGAAAAAAACCTTACCCAAATGTGATGGGAGAAATTGAAGGCAAAGCCAAATAAAATTACTGAACCAATAAATAAAACAAGTAGCTTTAAAAAAAATACTAAAATAGTTACCTGCCTGATAATTTAAGAAATGAGAAGGGTAAACAAAATTACCAATATGAAAAAATGAAAAGAGGGAAAAAGAAAATCACAAGAAATCTTTTATAATTATGAAATGAATATTTATAACATCAAATATCCAGATGTGTAAGATAAGAAATGAATAATTAACCTAAAAGCAAACAAAAACTTGATCAAGTCATAAATATAAAGCCATAAATTTAAAAGCACTTGGTGGTTTAGTGGTCCTAGAGTCAGAAAGACCTGAATTCAAATCCAGCCTCAGATTCTTTCTGCTATATATGACCTTGGGCAAGTCACTTAACCTTTTTGACTCAGTTTTCTCAGTTATACAGCTGGGGATAATAATAGCACCTACTTCACAGGGTTATTCTGAGGGTCAAACAGAATAATATTTGTAAAATAAAAAAGTACATTTACCACAGTGCCTGGTATATTAGCGGGTGATACATAAGTGCTTATTCTCTTTCTCTTCTCCAAAAATAAATTCCTAAAGGAAAAATAAGTCAGAATATGATGGATTTATATATGTCAGACATTCAAAGAACAATTCAGATGTTATATAAACTCTACAAAAATAGAGAAAGGATCCTACCAAATTTTTTCTATGATACAAATATGTTCCTGATCCCTCAACCAAGGAGAATTAGAACAGAGAGAAAATAATACAGTAATATAAAAAAGTATTAAATATTAGTAAAAGAGGTTATAGCAAAATATTAAAATTATAACCTATGGCCAAGGTGAATTTATGCCAGTAATGTGGGGTTATTAAATTTATTAGAAAAACCATAAACATGAATCACATTAATAGCAAAAAATAATTTAAAATCATCAGATCATAGTGATAGATAATAGTAAAAGATTTTGAGAAACACTATAGCCATTTCCATTTAAAAAACAAAATAACTAGTTATCATAGGAATAAGTGGGCCCTCCTTAATAGAATAGTGTCCTAGAAGTAGAAAAAAAAATTCACTTGGAGGAACAAAAGGTCAAAAATCTCAAGGGAAATAATAGAGAGAAAGGATTTAGTACGGGCAGATCTCCAACGAGACTACCAAGTAGGAATCATTAAAGCTATTTGGTACTGGTTAATAGCTAATATTTATAGTGCTTATCATGTGCCAGGCACTATACTAAATTCTTTCAATTATCTTGTTTGAGCCTCTCAAGTAAATATTTGAAAAATTATTTATTATCGAATTTATTTGAAAAATATTTGAACTTTAGGAGATAGGTGCTATTATTATCCCTATTTTACAGATGAAGAAGCTGAGGCATAAAAAAGGTCAACTTACTTACTCTGCTAGTAAGTGTCTGAGGCCAGATTTAAACTTAAGACTTTCTGACTCCAGGCCCAGTGCTCTATCTACCTGCAAGGAGAGTTAGTTGATCAGTAGAACATAGCAGGCACACTATATACAGAAGCAAATGAATATAGAAGTATAGAAGTATAGTAGATAGCTCACCCAAAGATATCCACTACTGATGTAATAATTCATTATTTTACAAAAGCTGCTGAGAAAACTGAAAAGTAGTCTGACCAAAATTAGTTTTAGGTTAACATCTCACACCATATATAATAAATTTCAAATCAACATAGGACCTAGATACACAAGATATGCATCATAAACCAATTAGTGGAGTAGGGAAGGAGATAACTTTTCACCATTCTGGATAGGGAAAGACTTCTTGAGCAAACTAAAAAAGGAGTAGGATCACAGAAGATAAAATAGCCACACAAAATTGAAAAGCTTTTGCACAAACAAAATCAATGCTGTTAAAATTAGAAGAGAAGCAGTTAACTCAGAAGGAAAAAATACAGCAAGTTTATCTAATTCCCAATATATAAAAAGAACTGGATCAAGAACAGGCAATTCTCAAGTGAAAAAATTCAAGCTACAACTAGCCAAATTGGGGGATAAATGCTCTAATTCACCACAAGATTATGCAAATTAAAACAAGTAAGGTTCTGCCTCAATCATCAGATTGGTAAATATGATATTCATCTAGTCACTATGGAAAATAACATAAAATAACAGCCTCCAAATCACCATACAGTAATGCTCTGTAATACTATTGCTAAGCACATAACCCAAGGACACAAAAGGAAGAAGGAAAGGACCCGTATGTACGGAAATGTTCATAGCATCTCTTTCTGTTGTAGCATGGTCCTGTTAATAGATGTGGAATGGCAGAAAGAACAGAATGAATTACACAATACGCAGTGTAAAAGGGATGAATTCAGAGGAATCTTTGGAGACTTGTATGAATTGAGACAGAGTGAAATGAGCAACTTTAGAGCACTATATCCAATGACTAAAGTAGTGTGAACAAAAATGACTTTGAAAGACTTATTAACTCTGACCAGGGGCAGCTAGGTGGTGCAGTGGATAGAAGGACCTGAGTTCAAATCTCACCTCAGACACTTGACAATAGCTGTGTGACCTTGGGCAAGTCACCCAGTTTGCTCATCCTGGGTCATCTCCAGTCATCCTGATGAATATCTGGTCACTGGATTCAGATGGCTCTGGAGAAGTGAGGCTGGTGACTGAACAGCCCTCCCTCACTCAAAACAAAGTCAAGTGCAACTCATGTCATCATCTCTCTGATGGAATGGTCTTCTTCAGCAACGAAGGACGAGCACACAGCTGACCAACATCTTGCCTAATCATGACTCATTAGCTGAATGAAGGCTGTTAACCCTGTCCTGTCAGTGTGCTAAGCTTTCAGAATTCATAATTAGTCATAGCTTTTTGAGATACAAAAATGAATTTGCTTTGACTATACTCATTTATTAAAGGAAGGTTTCTTTGTGTAGGGGAGGAAGTGTAGTGGATAGAGACCAAATGCTGAGTACTAGTGATGGGGGTTGAAGAGGAGAAGATGAAAGACTGTCATTGAAGCATTTTTAAAGTGTACTAAAGAGAACAAGAGAAAATTTAGAGGGAGAGACAAACAGATCAGTTTTGAAAACAATATACTTCATAAAGCAAATGATTAAGGTAATTAACATAGATTTATAGTTTATTCATAATTCTGTAGTTTATCCTCTTTTTCTAAAATGTGTAAATGTTCATGTTTGTCAGCTTCAAAATTAAAACTTAATTCGGGGCAGGAAATCCACCATGACTTTCTCAGGGAGTCAGAAAAAATGAGGATAAAGTCTGGCACCAGGAGCCAAGGGGAAAGTCCTTCAAAAGTATTCTATAGAAGAAATAAAGCAATTTATTCCCTTATCATACTTTTTGGCATATTTGTAAATAAGCAGATAAAGTGAATTGAATTGCATTAAATAAATAGTATCTTGGCCTCTGAACCTTGAGAGAAGATTTCTGGAAATTAGTAGTTATGAATATTCACAGAACTTAGACCGTAGGTCTAAAGGCAGAGCTAACACCACCACCACCCCTTTTTTTTTTATAAAGATGAGGAAATAGAGCCAAGGCAGATTAAGTATAAAAGTGTAGCTTGGCCTTAGGATAATGGTGGCAGGTCCTTGTTTACACCTGGATGATCTTCCCTGGAATTGGGAGGTGGGATGTCGGTTGTAGGATGGATGGGAAAAAAGGGAAAGAAAAATATCTGTAACTTAAGGGCTAATGAAACTCCCTCCAAACAGTATTTTTTCTAAGCAGACATTTGTTCTCCATTGCCTCCCAATGTTTAGCCAGCTTTTTGGGCTTTCCTCACAATTTTCTAAAGGAACCAAAACAAAAAGTGATAGAAAAACATTTTGCAATTCCCATCAATCACTGAAAATGTCCGCTCCTATGGTACCAGCATGCACAGAATAAAAATGTTATCTAAATCCAGTGAAATGAAACCTATGAGCAAAGAGCAACTGCCAGAATTTTAAAGTATTTTATATTCATTTGTAAATCACAATATTTATTTAATTTCTTTTTCCCTTGAGTTTTCAACTGAAAGGAAAGGTCACCCTTCTATATGGTACATGGCACCATTGTTTCTAAAATCCTTTTCCAAAGTGGAACTCTTCTGTGTTTTTTAAATCAAAACTTCCTAAGAGCAACCCCTTTCAATGATACAAATGGATAAAAATAGTAATAGTGTGCTACACTCAAAAAAAAAAGTGATCATTACCCTACCTTGAGGTGTAAATCTCTTTCCCTGGCCCTCGGAGGTTCATGCCTGCTTCTGTTGATTGTCAGGGCTTTCAGTGGTGAAAACAAGCTGTGCCTCCCCCTCAGAACTAGATGGAAACACCTACAGGGGAAAGAACAGCAGCTTGAATTGTCCAGGTAAATGGCACCCTACCATGCATCTTCTCAGTCACCCCGAAAAGACTGTGGACATTTGATGTTCTATCTTAAAGGATTCTTCCAGTGTATAGAATCCAATTTTGAGGACAAATAGATCCTTCCCAGGCAGCAAATTACTGGGACCTTTGAAAAGGTCCATCCTACCCTAGCAGTGTTTGAGAATAGCTCATCAAGACTAAATTGCTCTCATAGGAAATGTCCTTTAAAAAATATTGACTTTCTGGTTTCTAATATGACACAGTTTTCAAAGATCCTGTCAGATGAGTTAACTTCTTACTTGGTCTGTGAAGCAAAAGAAAAAAATGACAAGACAATTAGCTAGAAAATCTTTCCCAGTGTTTGTTGGCACCAAGAAGCATTTGGGATTGGTGGTAGCAAAAATGAACCATTCTTCATGCAAAGTGTGATTGCATGTGTTTGTATATGAGTGTGTATTAAAGTGACAATTATTTTTAAAAATCACTTTGAGAAGCTAGAGACCAAAATAATATGCAGTCAGCTGAGGCAGCCGGGTAGGTGTGGCTGTGGAGAAAGGTTGTAGAAATTCAAAACAAAGTACAAAACATCATTACAAAACAAAACAATTATGACCAGTTTGAGAGTTGAATAGCTTCTTCCTACTGCCCTCCTCCAAACACATGGGCACCCCTAGACTTCAAAGCCAAGTCAGCACAGAGGAGGGCCAGATGATGAGGTGCAAAGAATCAAACCCGTGATGTAGATTAAAGGGAGGTTGATCAAAGAAACTACATAAAAGTCTTGCCTTGGCTCATGCCCCAAAATGTTCATCAGAACAGAGCTTCCTTTGAAAGTCTTTGGAAGTTCTGTGCTTAGATGAGCTCCGAGGTCATGGGGAAATAGGAAAAGTCTCCTGGAACAGAACTGGATCCTGCAGCCTAGGGGCTTCTTTCACCGACTTTCTTCAGGAAGTATGTTTGCCTGATTGCTTTGGTATGGGACTCACAAACGGCAAATAGCTTAAACACACTAGGTGTCAGATGGGTATATTTGATCAAAAAGAAATGGAGACCTGTACTACTTCATGAAATACGGAGGCCATGGCAGTGTGGCAATGGGATGAGAACGGGAAATTCCATTCATCTTTTTTATTTGGATGTTTTACCTGGTGTCATAGGGTGTTTTAAAAAGGAAGCCAGGCTTCCCATAGAGGCAATAAAATGTGCATCAGCATTCTATTATATCAGAAAGGGTTCATGACAGACGCCTTTCCAGTTCCCAAAGAGGATAGACAATGAAATCAGCAGAAATGGATGCAGCCCCTCTAATATTCAATTTAAGTAACAGAGGCATTTTCCCAGAGACTTTGCCTCAAATGGGCTCCTAAAATATCTTTTCTTAGCACTTTTTCCAGGTTTGAATTTCCTGGCAATTTGCATTAAATGTTAGCTTCATATGTTTTTAGGGCTTTTCGTACTCTTTCTGCCTTCTTCTAACTTTGTACCTTTATCTCATTCAAAATTCAAAGTTTCTTCCTTAGTTTATTTTCTTTCCTGATTGTGGGACATTTAGTTCCATCACCCTGGTATACCTCACTTTAGTCACTTCAGCAATACATTTTGTCTAATGGGCATATTCAATGTGAAGCAAGCTTTTAAGACCCAGTGTGTCCAAGGTATCGTCTCAAGATGCTTAATATTCTGCCTGGAAGGATAAATGGAGCATGTACTTTGGCAGGAACAGGGAAAAGAGGCCTACCTTCCTCTGGACTCTGCTCCTTGCACCTTAGACAAGGCATTTAATCTTTGCAGCCATCTTCTGCTCAGTTGTTACCACCTCCTTGTAGCCCAGCCCCCAATCCATGCCCTTTCATCTCCAGAACTTCTGCCCTGAGGCTCCACTGTCCTGATTGGTGACTGACTCCCCAATCCGGGCCCCCTATTTCAGGCAGACCAAGGCAATGCTTCACTGCCCTCTCTTGCTCCCAGCCCAGCTATCTTTGAAATAGCTTCACCACTTCCTGTTTTGAGCTCCTCATTCATCTCCTGCCCTCCATTCCTGGAAGCAGGATCAAATCACATCTGCTGTTGCCCTTGGAAGGTGTATTGTGTCCTTCTATTCCCCTGTAGTTTCCTTCACCATTCCTGGAACTTTAAGGACCAAAGTGCCCTCTCTGCCTATCATTCCTCATGTGTTTCCAATTGGAATGTAAATTCTTTAAGGTCAGGAATTGTCCCCAGAGTCAATAAGGGCTTTAAGAAATGGCTTTTTCATTCACTTGGCATCATATTCTTACCTGAAAAATGGGTTGTTGGATCAGATTGCCCAGAGGCAGTTAGGTGATGCAGCACATAAGAGTCTGAAGTCCAGGAAAATGAATTCAAATGCTTCTTCAGACATGACTGGTTGTGTGATCCTGGAAAACTCATTTACCCTCTTTCTGCTTCAGTTTCCTCAGCTGTATAATAATAGTAACACCTATCTCCCAGGGTTGTTGTAAGGATCAAATGAGGGCATATTGTAAAGCACTTAGCAGAGTGCCTGACACCTGGCAGGTACCTAATCAAGGCTTGTTTCCTGTCTTCCTCCTGAAGCCCCTTTCACCCTGAAGTTGGTGATTCTTGAAGAACCCAAGTCTCCTGCCTTGTATCTCCTGTAGAACTTAGCTCAGGGCTTGCCTATTATTGGTGCTGGTAAATACATATATGGATTTGATTTTTTTTTCCCCTAAGAGTTCCTAGGGATCATTGAAAGAGCAGAAGAATTGACAAAATAAAAACAAAGCCCCATCATGTAAATTACTCACATTGATAAACGATATATGTTTTCTTAAACAAATCAATGAACACAAACTCTATGTTGCAGTCATTTTTTAAACACAGCCCAATAACCAAAAATTGCATTACAGACTTGCAACCAAGTGAGAAGGTCCAAGAACAACCCTCAGCCCAGCTAAATGTTGAAGTCACTCAATGGACATTGGAAAGGTGAAATTTCCTCACCTCCGGATGCTCAGGTTGCTTTAGGCAGTAGTCTGAGATCCATCTGTCTCAGACCCAAGACATTCACCCTCTTCATCTCTTCTGAGAGACAGATCAGTGTAGTGGAGAAGCTTTAAACTTACGATGAGAAGACCTGTGTTGGAATCTTGCCTCCAATATTTACCAGCTATCTTAACACAGGCAAGTCCTACTGCCCAGCTGAGCCTCAGTTTCCCTATCTGTAAAAGTGTAGGTGATGGCACTAGGAACTTCTGGTATGGCTGTAGACCTGGAAGCACTTTGCTAACCTTGAAGTATTATATATTCGTGAATTGAGACCATATGGCATAGTACATAGACTACTGACACTGGAGTCAGGCAGACCTCATTTAAAGTTCTGTCTCTGATTCCTATTAACTGTATTATTACTGTGGTCAAGTCAACTGTCTTCCCAGTACATGTGTCTTCTCTCAAGGACTTTAAGGTACAGACGAACTGGCAATCTGCATCTGTGGTGGGAGTTTCTAGTTCCCTACTAGATTAAATCACAGACTTAGGTGAGAAAAACAGGGATAAAAATGTGAATTGTTCTTAGGAGTGGTATGAGCTAATCAGTCAACATTTATTAATACCTGCTATGTGCTAACTGCTGGATGTCAGATCCTAGATGAAGAGCTGGTAAGGACATTGGGGATCATTTAGTCCAACTTCCTCCTATTTGACAGATTAGGAAATAGGGACTCGAGAGATTAATTAACTTGCCCATTTGTATAGAGATGGTAAGTAATAGAGGCAGGATCTGAACCCTGTTCCTCTAATCCAACTCAGATGCCATTTCCAACATATTCTGCAGCCTTTCCAAGACCAGATGATGTCTGTTGCTCCTAGCTCCAATAATGTGTGATTCCTGGCTTACTGAGGAAATGTGTTTCTTATGACTAAATATTTGCACTTAAGTTTTTTTTTCTTGCTTTCTCAATGAGTGGAAGAGGAAATGGAGAAAATTTCAACAAAATAACAATTGATTTTTTTTTTAAAAATATGTATGATTCCCTCTTATGTTTAATAGACACTGGAGGACAAATCAAGCAAACATATTTAAGTAGAACATAAATGGAATAGCAAGAGACTCATGATGGAAAACTGCCATCCACATCCAATGAAGGAAATAGGGAGTCTGAATGTAGACTGAGGCATACTATTTGCTCTCCTTTTTTTATTTTGTTCTTTCTCATGGTTCATTACATTCATTCTAATTCTTCTATACAGCATGACTAATGTGAAAAATATTTAACAAGAATGTATATGTAGAACCTACATCAGATTGCACCACATACTGGAGAGGGCAGCAGGGGAAGAAAGGCAAAGAAAATTTAAAACTTAATGAAAGTGAACGTTGAGAACTAAAACTAAAAAAATAATAAACACAGAAGAGGATGAAAGGAAGCAGGACAGCTTTCAAAGTAACAGCTTGAATTTACTTTATATACGTATTTATATATCTATATTTAAAGCAAGCTGTATGTAATAGAGATTGCGCATTGTGCATAAAAATTTTTTTTGTTCTGTATGAAGAAACATTCTCTCTTTGTGCTTGCTAAACTCAGAATTTTTTAAATTTATTTTCAGCGTTCTACAATTACTACCATATAACTTAGACTTTTCCCCCTCCCTCCCCTTTCTTCCCCCCTACCTCCCCCTCCTGAGACAGCATACAACTTTACATAGGTTCTATATATACATTACTATTAAATACATTTTCACCATAGTCACTTTATATAGAAGAATTAAAACAAATGGGATAAACCATATAACAAACCAAAATGTAATGCAAAAGAAAATGTTCAGCTGCATTCTGCAATTGAATTCCATAGTTGTTTCTCTGGATGTGGAAGGCATTTTGCCTTAAAAGACAACTGGGAATTTTTTAAGTCCATGCATTGCAGTGAATTCCTCATACTATGGTTGTTTCTGTGCACAAATTTCTCCTGGTTCTGCTCCTTTCACTCAGCATCAGATCATACAAGTCTTTTCCAGGCCTCTCTGAAGTCCTTCTGTTCATCATTTCGTATAGTGCAATAATACTCCATTACATTCATATACCATAATTTATTCAGTCATTCCCCAATTGATGGGCATTCCCTTGATTTCCAGTTTTGACCACCAAAAAGAGTGCTACTATAAATATTTTTGTACATGTGGTACCCTTTCCCATTTTTATGATCTCTTGGATACAGTCCTAGAAGAGAGATTGCTGGGTCAAAGGGTATACACATTTTTGTACCCCTTTGGGCATAGTTTTAAATTGCTCTCCAGAATCTTGGATCTGCTCATAGCTCCACCAACAGTGAATTAGTGTCCCAACTCTCCCACATCTTCAACATTTATCCTCTTCCTGTTCTGTCATGGTAGCCAATCTGATAGGTATGATGTGGTATCCCAGAGTTGTTTTGATTCACATCTCTCTAATCAATAGTGATTTAGAGCATTTTTTTCATGACTATAGATATCTTTAATTTCTTCCTCTGAAATCTGCCTGTTCATATCCTTTGACCATTTATCAGTTGGGGAATGACTAGTATTCTTGTACATTTGCCTCATAAACTCAAAATTTTTAAAATTGAATAAAAAGAGGAAAAAATAATGCATTAAAGACATTAAAGTGTTCTAAAAAAACTAATTAAAGGAACTGAGATTGTTTAGACTGGAGAAGAGACGATTCCAGGGGAAGCTGATTTTTGTTAGCAGGTATTTGAAGTACAGGAGAGGTAATGTAAAGGAAAAGAACTCAATGTCAGCAGAGCTCTGCTCAGCATGGTGATCAATCTCATGTTCAGATGATTGATTGATGGTGAAGCATTCCTTCTTCTCTGAAGAGTTTAGGTGCAACATGAGGTGGCATTGAAAAACTCAACTGTTGTTCCTGTTGGTTTTGGCTACTTTGTTACAAGAGAGGATTCTGTTGTGAAAAGTTGAGGAAGTCATGCAGCAAAACATTTATTTAATTATTTAATAGGGGGATTAAACTTGTTTCACTTGTTTATTCCTAGAGGTCAGAATTAGGACCAGTATGTGAACATTTCAAAAAGGTTTTGTCTGGATGTCAGGAAGCAATTAGCACTATCCCAAAGAGGAATGGGCTGGACAACTCTGAAAGGTCATTAATTTGTCCTCATTGGAGAGGATCATACTTCCCAAAACAATATAATCTTTTTTTTTCTCAGTGGAACAGATTGTTCTTTGAGTAGACTGGTGTAGGTGCCTTCTGAGATGCTTACTGATTCTGAGAGGGAATCCTTGAGGGCAGTTTTTTTGTCCTTTATCACGAGACCCTGTGTAGACACTTTACACAGACTCAATGGATTAAAGAGATTGGACCACCTGGTCCGTACATGCACATAATTTGGACAGTTTCATAGGATGAGGAATAAAGGGATATGCAATAAATAGAGCTATGAGGGACCTTAGCATTTATGTAACCTAGCTCCCTCTCCCATTTTACAGATTACAACTCTGAGGCTCAGATTGAGTTACTTGTTCAAGGTCACACATAGCAAGGAGCTGAGTTTGGATTTGAATCTAGGATTTCTCTGAGCAGACAGAAAGAACACTGACTATATATAACATCACTGCTCTAACTTGATGCTAACATCTGATCCACACAACTAATGCTGGTCTAGTTAGAGGTTCAGAGTCTCTTCTCTCTCTGCGTTCTCTCTCTTTCCTTCCCCACATGCTGCCAAAAGTCTATGTAGCATCTGTTTTTTCTAGTAAATGTTTACACACAAATATTTGTTTCCCTTGTATTTTAGCTGCTCGGCTGATTCAGAACATGGATGACACCATCAACCCTTGCACAGACTTTTTCAAATATGCCTGCGGAGGCTGGTTAAAGCGAAACATCATTCCAGAGACCAGCTCACGTTACAGTAACTTTGACATTTTACGAGATGAGCTCGAAGTCGTTCTGAAAGGTCAGTGGATTTGTTTCTGGGTACCAAATGACTTCCTTTTTGGCACATTTTTTTTTTAAAGGCAGCAGTTATAAAGCAAATTGCAAAGATTTATTTCAGTGGCCAACCCAGGCCACTGGAGAATAGCCCGAGCTGGGAGAAATATGGATGGACCCCTTCCACTGGGAGACAAATAGTGATGGAGGCATGGTAACTGCATGGACTCCTCAGATCTATTGGCCAACTATTTCAACTGTAACTTCATTTTATGAGGGAGGAAACTGAGGCCCACAGAGGTTAATTTTCTCTGCCCAATTTCTTACAAAGAATAGATATTATTTGGTATTTCAACCCAAGTCTTTGCATTACAGAGTCAATTAACTTCTGTTTCTTGAGTATCCATTCAAGGAGATGGAAGGACCCAGGTGTGGGTAAGAGCCTATGCTTAACCTATCAGAGCAATGAAGTGTCAAAAAAATTGAGCTGAGTTATTCGTACTTTTTCCAGAAAGAGTAATTCCATTATTCCAGTCACCCCTTCAGTAGGGAAGCAGTAAAAGAAGTCATTCCCTGGATCAATCCCAACATGAATACACACTTTTATGAATACACAACTTTTATAGCATTTGACATGTTCAGCTAGTTCACCTACATATATAAGATTTTCTTCCTGGTTGTAAGCTTTTGTAGATAAGCACTTAAGGAGGAACCACATTGTTACTGACATCCATCTTTAGATCATAGCTCAGAGACCATCTAATCTTGTGTCTTCATGTGGCAGATGAGGAAATAAGATTTCCAGGGAAATCGAGTGACATTTCCAAGGTCACATGAGTGGTAAACGTTCAAGGCTGAGATAAGCACTTAAGGAGGAACCACAGTGTTACTGACATCCATCATTAGATCATAGCTCAGGGACCATCTAATCTGCTGTCTTCATGTGGCAGATGAGGAAATACAGTTCCAGGGAAATCAAGTGACATTTCCAAGGTCACATGAGTGGTAAACATTCAAGGCTGTATTCCATGTCCAGATCCTCTGACTCCAAAAGAGAGTCCATTGTACTACAATTGGACATATCCTCAGGCCTCTATTTTTCCCTCCTGGAAGGTTATTTTGTAGAAGAGTAAGTTTAAATATTTGGTGACTTTCTCAACAAGCAGGATCAATTTATAGAGATAATTAGGTATTACTGTATATTTTAACATAATATATACATATTATAATTATGTATCCTAATATATGTTATAATAAAGATAATTCATTATTACACATTTTTTTTAGTCCAGATTTCCCATGATTTCCTCAATGTGGGCAAGTTTTAATGTGTAAACTCCCCTGATGATCTAGACAGCTTAACCCTATAACTTAGGGTCTTACAGAGTCACCTGAGACACCAGGACATAATGTATCTTGCTTAGGGTCACAAACAGAAAGTGTCAGACTGGGTTTGAACCTACTTCTTCCTGACTCCATCCAGTCAAACACACTATTCCTCAATACCCTCATAAAAGATCAGCTCCATGAGAATAGAGGCTGTTTGCATTTTTGTATTGGTTTTCCTGGCTAAAGGTGCTTCATAAATAAATCCTTGGGGGTTGATTGACTGACTCCAGGTCTCCTGAGGCATAAATCCACTTGACATTCAGGGATTCTTTTGTTTATTTGGTTTTTTGTTTGTTTTGGGGTTTTGTTTTTTTTTGTTTGTTTTTTTTTTTTTAGAATATTCATGGGAAACAATTGTCATCAAAGCAGATTAAAATGTAGCGGATGTGTTTCTATACCTACACCCATACATACACACATGGTTACTTCGGTTTTGGAAGAAGTTTCTCTTTTACCAGAGCCAAGAAAGAACAGATCTGTTTCTAGAAAGACAAGGTTTATATTGAATCTGTTGAGAGCTTTAATTAAAGTTGTAAAGTTGAGTTCAGTAATTCAAATAGAATTTATTTTGTCCCTATGAGCTACGCTGTATACTACACTTCATCCAGGCAAAATAAAGAGAACACTCCCTTCCCTCAAGGAATTAACCTTCTGCTGGTTAAAAACATGTACCCAAATAGAGACCAAATGAATGCAGAATAATATCTGGGAATGCCAACAACTGGGGGAACAAGGCAAAATCTCTTGGAAGACATGGCCCCTGAGCTGAACTTTGAAGGGAACAAGGGCTTCTAGGAGGAAGGGGTGAGGAATCATGGCAACAGCCTGTGTAAATCCATGGAGGTTAAAGATGAGTGTTAACACCTATTTTAAATGCCCTGTTTCAGGTGTTCTTGAGGAGCCAAAACCTGAAGATATAGTAGCAGTACAGAAAGCCAAAACACTGTACAGATCCTGCTTAAACGAATGTAAGTGTCCCTCACACAAATCTTAGTCCCTGGATTTTTATCCAAACTGCACTTTGGTACATTGACACAGAGTGTACTGGCACAGAACTATTCCCAGACTTCCTATTGAATCCTTTTTTCTTCCCTGTTTCCCAAAGCTATAATCGATAGCAGAGGTGGCGAACCTTTACTAAAACTCTTATCAGAGATCCATGAATGGCCAGTAGCAATGGACAACTGGGAAACAGTATATGGTAAGGCAGTTGGCACATAGCATATGTTTGTTGCCAAATTCAAAAAGAATTTCACATTAATTTTCACTTTCCATATATATATGTCTTTAAAAACCTGACTTTGTCTTTCGTCACCTTAGGCACTTCTTGGACAGCTGAACAATCCATTGCAGAGCTGAACTCAAAATTTGGGAAAAAAGTCCTGATCAATCTTTTTATTGGCACAGATGATAAGAACTCCATGAATCATATTATTCATGTAAGTTTCCCCTTATTGTCATAGCCTAATACAATAAAACTTACATACTCATTGATCTCATTGCTATCTAGAAGTACAGTATTTGCTCATTTCAATTATAAATCCATATACTGTCAAGGATATGAGATTCTCATAAGAAAAGGGTTTCTTTAGTCATTCATTTTGCAAGCATTTCCTCTTTGCCCTCCACTCCCCAAGGTTTATAACCTAATCGCAGAAAGTAAAAGGATGCTGGACTTGAAAGAATGGAGGAATACGGTGACTAACCATTACTCTCGTGAAAAGAATTCAGGCTCCTTTTCATAAATAAAGCAGAAGAAAACAATGAGAAGTTCTCCCCATTTTTTTCCTCCATAGAAAAAACTGCAGTGTCCTTTGAATCATGTAACCAAAATGTCACACTGCAGCCACGATAAATGATTGAATATTGCACTCTGGACTGCTGCTGTTGAAACTCATGAATCTGATATAAGATGCAAAACATTTAGGTAGGTCAAGGCTAGAAACTTCAGGGAGGGTTTTGTATTGAAGACCTATAAATAAAGCAAAAGAAAGTGTTCTGGATTCATGGTTGAGAACTCCTCAGAGTCTTTGCCAGGCTAATTATACATTATTTTAGCCTTCCTGCAATCTACACAACTACCAGATTACCCTGCTGTCTGATTTGCAGACACAATGTTAGCTCTCGCACCTTCTTGCCTTTGCACCGAACTCCATGAACTTGCTAAACTTCAGATAGATAAAGTAAGGTTAAAAATCCTGGCTCTATTAAAGTGTGAGCTTCTTGATCAGAAATCTGCTATCTCATTTGTGTGTTTAGCACTTTAAGCAATGCATGTTATTTAGTAGGTGCTCAATAAATGCATGTGGGAAGAATTCATTCTAGTTCTTGATTATTTCTCCAGTCCCATAGTTCTGATACTGGTGGATCCCAATTCTCTCTGTGCCAATTCTTCAATGCTATAGAATAGACAGCATCAGTGTTTCATTTCTAGCAGTGGCCCTCCTTGGGACAATGGCAAAATGGCCTCGTTTCAGGTGTGGATTCAGAGGATTTGGGTCTGAATCCTATCTCTGCCACTCACTGACTTACTCTGGAAACCTCTTCTCTTCTCTGATTATGAATTTTCTCATTAGTAAAATGGGCAGAGGTGGGGAGGGGAATTGGACTCGATGTCTAAGGTTACTTTTAACTCTAAATTTGATGAACCCAGGATATTTTCATCAACAACTCCCTCTTCCAAATACTCTTTTTGTGCAATGAGAAGCAATGTGAGTTGGAGGCTATAGAGAGATGGATATTGGCTATAGACGGCCAAGAGTTTGCTAAGCATTTGAGTTCTTCAAAGACAGAACAAGGTGCTTTGGGCTTTCTATCACTAGAGGACTTCAAATGAAAACTAGATGGTGGTAATTCATTGTGTTGCAGCACGGATCCCTTTTCAAGTACAGGTTGTATAAGTGGCCTCTGTGGTATCCTCCAATGTTGAGATTCTATTAGTCTGTAATTGACTGCCTTGGCAGCGCCACATTAGGTATATCGTTGAATTTTAAAGTAGGAATTTCTATATGAAAAACATGCCCAAGATGTAAACATGAGTGAACAGGAACTCTCTACCTCATGAGGTTATCCGTTACACCTTAGGGCAGCTTGAGAAAATGAGCTGGATTTGGAGTGAGAGGATGTGTTCAGAGCCTGGCTGAGTCTCTTAGTAGTAGTTGTATGACCTTGAGGAAGCATAAAATCTCCATGGGCCTCAGTTTACTCACCTCTAAAATAGAAGGATTGGACTAAATTGATCCCTTCCAACCCTTTAGTCCCACAGCATCAAGCCAATATTTGCCTCTTGGTAACTTGTACCCATTGTTCTATGCAGACAGAATGTCATTATTATGGAAAGAAAGAACTATGACAACTCACAGATAGGGAAGAATGTTTTTGCCAAAATGTGGTATCCAATAGTATTTGAATTATTTGTTTTTATGTGTTTTTTAATAGATTGATCAGCCTCGACTTGGCCTGCCATCACGAGACTACTATGAATGCACTAGCATATATAAAGAGGTACATATATATGTATATGATTTTTATATTTTAAAATTGATTTAAATGTTTGATGATAGTGGCAACTAAGTCAGCATAGTGGATGGAATTCTGGGAAGACCTGAGTAAAAATTTTGTCTCGCTATCTGTGTGATCCTGGGCAAATCACTTAACCTTTGTCTGCTGCAGTTTCTTCACCTATAAAATGGGGGTAGATAAATGGCACAGTTGACATTGTGTTCCTCATCTGTAAAATGAATTGTAGAAGAAAATGGCAAGCCACTCCAATATCTCTGCCAAGAAAACCCCAGATGGGGTCACAAAGAGTCAGACATGACTGAAACAACTGAACAACCACAAAATGGGGATGAAAATAACACCTACTTCCCAGGGTTGTGAAGATCATAAGATAAAATGTGAAGTGCTTTGCCATTAATTTTAATCCATATTGGAAAAATTGAGCTCAGATTACTGTTTCTTCTCATGTCTTGATTTACCAGTAGATTCTATAGAATAGACAACAGAGATGTTTAACACCCAGCACATTCATGGGGTGCCCTCAATCATCAAACTCAAGCTTTCCCATTTCTGTTATGGTAATTAGCATTTGAGTTAAACTCACCATTGTATGTTATTATTGTTTTAAAAATCATTTTCCAATGGTAACTTCAAGTAGAAACTGGCATGATTGAGAAAGAAACAGATCAGTCATAAAATAAGTCCAGGATAAAGAGCAGCCTAATCAAGGCCAGGTAATGAGACGATGCTCTGTTGAGTCAATTCTGCTTCTCCCATCTCCCTGCTGATGTAGTTTGCTTAGAAGACCATCAGCAGGAAACTCTGCATTTTTTCTACATGGATGGTGACAGAGGCATTCCAGAATTGTCTGATTAGTCAGATGACCGTGTAGCTTGCCCATGAATCAGAAGTGGTGGCCATCAAGGAAGCTTCTTCTGCCTCCTGCTGGAGAAAGATTTATCGGGAGGATGCTTCATGTTACCTCTTGTAGTGATAGGACAGATAATTTTGTTCATTTCAATTAAATGCGGACTCTACCAGGCACTGCACTGAACTTTGAGCAGCAGAAGGTTTATGTGGATAGCAGGGAAAGAGGGAATATAAGTAGTTTTCTATTCCAGTTACACTCGCTCTTGAACAAATGTTATGTTTCACAGTTTTTAAGTCTGAAAGAGGTTCGATTTAAATCAATAACTAATTGTCAAATGACTGCTCTGTTCAAGGTCTGTGATGGGTGTTGGAAGTGTAAAAGACTTGGGGATACATAGGATAAGCCTTGCCTTCAAGGAACTAACAAAATGGATTGGGAGAGGGGATAATTCACAATTAAGTAAACTCAAGAAATAAAGCAATGTCAAGACAGACTACTTGATGAAGCCATAAGGATCTCTATAGGAAAGAGGTGGCTCCTGATTTATAGGTAGAGCTGAGACGGGAGTATGCTTTAGATATAGGGCATCACCTGGAATGTTGTATACAGAGAAGAGCCCACAGGCCTATTTGACTGGAAGGCAGAGTTGGAGAAAGGATATAATATATAAGAATGGAAAGATAGGTGGGATCCCGGTTGTGGAAGTTTTTAAATACCAGGCTGAGCATTTTGAATTCATTCCATGAGGCTACAGCTGGTAGATACTATCTAGTAGAATGTTCTAGGGCAATGGCAGAGTTGGGTTTGTGTTTTAGGAATGTCAATTTAGCAGTTTTATGGGGAATAAACTGAAGAGGGAAGAGATAGGAATCAGGGAGACCAACTGCACTAGCTTAGGAGGGGGGCATATGAGTTGAGAAAAAGATTGACATGAGAACTCTAGAACTGACATTCTTAGTTGCTTTTCAGATGTGAAAAGTGGGGAGGTAAGAATGAAGTATAACTCCTAGGTTGTGGACTTCAGTGAATAATGCTGGCATCTCAAGTTTCCCCTTGATCACAAGATTATAGGGTCCAGTATGTGGCCATACAGCATAGTGAAATGACCTTGCCAACTCTCACTTGTTAAGTCTCCTATAACCATAATCCCTGAGGATCCACAGCAACTTCACCACTTCAGGATGGAAGTTTTGGGTACAGGTTGATTCACTCTTGGGTTAACAGACCACCAAGGGAGTTAATAAACCAACCCAACTGTGCTCTGCTCTTCCTTGCAGGGGTTCATAGAATATTGAATATCTTCCTTAAACACGTAAAGTTCCCTGCCACCCCCACATTCTTAGAATATAATCCAAGTATTAAATTCTCTTAACTTTAAGATAGAATTCCTTCACAAAGATGCAGATAGCCTTAAGAAATTCATAGTAAACAGTGAAGTCTATTTTAATATACCACTTATCTATTGCCCTATTGGATATATTTCAACAAATTGTTTATCTCTTGCTTTATTTAATGGATTTCCAGCTGAAAACCCTGTATGGCCAAATAGAGCATGAGGGAGGTTACCTTAGTCCTATTCCAAACCTGAGTTTGTTGAGGACTCTGTAATCTTTGAGGAATGTGATCCTTGTCCGACTTCATACATAAATCCATTACTAGCAAAAATGACTTGTACGATGATTAAACTTAAGATATTAATAGTTATTAATATTAATAATTAATATTATATTTGTGCTTGGGTTTTACTCTTCAGATATTAGATTTTGTATTTTTATGTGACTTCTTACTCAAATATAACATGTAATATACTTTTATGTGGATTTTTACTCTGAAAAATGTTTACCCCTATTATCTAATTTGAGTCTGTTGATAACCTGTGACATAGACAGAGGCAAATATTGTGACATGAAGTGACACAGTTGCTTCCAGAGCCAAGACTCACTCTATATCCTAACATAGTACATCTTAACTTTCTAGTACAGCATCTTTCCAAGATAATGACCTTACCAGTAGAACTGGTCGTTTTGTTTGTCCTTCGATCTTGAAGAGAACCATGACAGCAGAAAGATAATGATGTGACTGCAGTTGAGTTCGATTTGAGTGAGGGAGGGCTGTGCAAGGTCACCAGACTCACTGTCTTCTCCAAAGTCTTCTGGATCCAGTAGCCAGATACTCATCAGGATGACTGGAGATGGCCCAGGAAAGCTGCCTAGTTAATTTGGAGTTTGCTGGCTAGATTTCTTTCTCAAAGACCATTAGAACTATTGCTTACTTAGCTAAATGAAGAACCAGCAGTTTTTAGATAATTATTAAATTTCAACTCAATGTCACTCCAGACACTTTCACTTTAAATGTAATCCAGAAAGTAGTTTAACTTTAGTAAACACCAACCATGTTCTAGGTACAAGGGGATACGGGGAAGCACAAGGACAAAACATAATGGAACATTTTTTGCTCCCAAAGAGCTAACATCTTACTATGTTCATCAAAGTCCTGGAATCCTGGACACAGTCGACAAAATGATCTTGCAAAAAAGCAAACCCTGGTCATGCTATAGAAGTGACAATGGAGTGTTCTCTGTCCTCATTGCCTTGAGGCCCTTCTAGCCTGGCCTCTGTCGCAGGCAAAGTACCAAAACGAAAGTAATTAAACTGTGTCTTATAATCCAAGGAATGAAGCATGGATTCTGTCAAACACAAGCTAATCCTTTCAAGATATGAACAGATAACAAGGTTGAATAGTAGGAATGGATTTTATAGGAGAAAAATTAAACTGCATGTTTCAAGAAGGAAGGAGGAAGAGAGGTCCGGCAATGAAATGAGCCGTATTTGTTTTTATTACCCAGTTGGGTGTCTCCATGAAGTACTTTATGCTAGCTTGAATGCGATGGGATGGTCGGGACCAAAAGATCTCATTGTGAGAAGGACTGATGCCAAAAACAACGAAGAGACCCATAAAACAATCAGAACAGAAACACCCAGACCCCTGCAGCACCTGCCCTGAGGAGGGGAGTGTTCTGCTCCATCACTGCGCAGGTCAGAGAGGCCTCCTGAGTTAAGCTGGTGCTGATTGCAATCTGAAAGAATGGGCCAGTTCTCTTTGGTGACAGCTCAAGGCATGTTATGTTTCATTACCTTGTCCTTATAATATCTCTGGAAGGGAAACTTGTCATCCTCCTTGACCAGAGATGTCTGTCTCTTGTCATCTTATCTGTGTAAGATCAAAGTGTTTAGAGGTGGACTTAGAATTTATCTTGTCTAGACTTACAGATGAAGAAGTTAAGAGAAGGTCAGTTACTTTCACAAGGTCACATGGATAATACATACCATCGCCAGGATTTGAACTGATTTCCCACCCCCCTTTGTCCTTCTCATTGTCATTAATATTTTTGCTGATTTTTTTTACATTATAGTTATTTTTGAATATATTCCCTCTCTCACCCTATCCAGAAATCCAGACCTAACAACACAGATTTGAAAAAAAAGAGGAAAAAAGGCCGTTAAATTAGAAAGATTAGATACTAGATTGTGGAAGTCAGGCAGGTGTACAGTTTAAAGGGCTTGTTGCCTTATTGGACATGAGTGATGAAGATACAGGAGAGGAAGAGAAGGGCTCAAGAGTAAAACCAAGATGTAGCAGAGCAGACTGAAACAACTGATGGTGGCACAGATAGAAACAAGTCAAATGTAAGACCACACAGGAATCTGAGGAAAATAGGGCTTTGGCTTTCTGATACAATGAGTTGGATCCATTGACCCCAGGACCTTCAAAGCTCTCACCCCACTGCCATGCCTTCTGTTTTACAAGTGACCCAGGGAAGGCATTTCACCTACGTTCTCTGATAAAATGAATCCAATATTCCTTTCTATTCTAAATCCATGATCCTCTACCATCCTTCCCACCAAGTTGTAATTTTGAAATTCTTCCCATCCCCTGTTCACTTGGAAAACCAGAACATTAGCTACAAGCTAAGTCCAACCCATAGTCTTCCTAATGACCCAGGCCCCTTCACTGCATTCACAAGTTGGTGACCACTGTCTTAGGTTCATGGCCCATCCCAAGAAATATTTTACAGTTTTTATAATCCTTTGGATGCATTTCCTTTTTTATAGTATTTTTTCAATTATAGATAGAAATTGTTTTCAACATTCATTTTTATGAGATTTTTAGTTCAACATTTTTCCCTCCCTTTCTTCCCTCTCCTTTCTTCAAGATGGCAGGCAATATGATACAGGTTATACATGTACAGTCATGGAAACATAGTTCCACATTAGTCATGTGAAAGAATAAACAAAAGAGAAAAGCCACAAAAAGAAAAGTGAAAATGATACGCTTTTATCTGCATTCAGACTCCAGAGTTCTTTTTCTGGATGTCAATGTGTTTTCTGTCATGAGTCTTTATCTGGGATCATTTTACTCCTGAGAAGAGCTAAGTCAATCACAGATGATCATTGCAATGTTGATGTTACCCACAGATGCATTTCAAATATGATAACATACAATTTCCATCTCCACAACAGGGGGAGAAGCCTTTATTTCAGGCCTTTTTCTGGAATTTTTGCTTGAGTGCCCAGAATTATATGTCTCCAACTCTATTTGATATTTGCTTTAAACTTAAAACCCTTAAATCCTAAGTTAACAAGGTACTTGGTATTTTGCTTATATAATCGGCAGGGAAATTTTTCTTTCATCCTACTGGCTTTTATTTAGTGTTAATTTAATTAAACGTTTCCATAAAAAAATGTAAAATGTGCCACATTCATAGTGAACTTAGAACAAACTCTCACTCATTTTAATTCCTAAGAACAAACAGATGAATAAATACTTTTTTTCCTAAGCCTTGTTAATAGTGAAAAATGAGCAGAGGTTCATATTCCTAGAAAACATCTACATTCTTTTCCATTTCAGGGGCTGGCTACGTAAAGTCAGCTAAAAGTGGCACACTTTAATTTTTTATTGAATTGTTTACATTAAAACTAAAACCCAGTAGGTAGGACATGGACAGTGACCTCTTAAGAGAGACCTCTTAAAAGGAGCAATCATAGGAGAAGAGAAGACAGCGTCATAAAATCCAATGAGGAGAAGCTGTCTGGGTAGAGGGAGTAGTCAACAATGTCTTGCCACCAGCTGCAAAAGTCAGGAAGGATGAGGTCTGCAAAAAAGACATTGGATTTAGCAGTTAAAGATTGCACAGGGTGGACTTGGGGAGGAGGGGTGTTACTCTAAAAGTAACCATTTCAATTCAGCGGTAGAGATGGAAACTAGAACACACAGCTTTGAGAAAAGAGTTGGGAGAAGTAGAGGCTAAGAAGGGAGGTGACTTTTTTTGTCTGGCCGTGAAAGAGAAGAAAGAAACAGGATCAGTCCTTGAGGGGACAGAAGGATAGCGGGAAGATTTGGTTGGTTAAAACAGAGCATTACTCTATTTTTCTGTCACAGATGCCTTTGATAATCTAGTGCTCAGAATGACTTGTAATGACTGAAGGAAATAACTCTAGATAGCAGTTAGTGAAAATGAAGATTATATAATATATATGTGTATGTGTGTGTATATATATATTATATATATGTATATTTGTATATGTGTGTGTATGCTGTGTGTGTGTGTGTGTGTTACCATCCAAGTTGATCAATCCCCCTGAAATTTATCTGCTTCCTACAGAGGACCATGGACTACATGTTAAGAACTCTAGATTTAAATGAGGGCACCAATCTTAGCATATGTGTGGATAACAGGCAAGGAGCCAGTGGATAAAACAAGATTGAGGATGAAAGAGTGGTGGGGCAAGTTCTAGAGGAGAGAGGAAAGGATGGGATCAAGGACACAAGTGGGAGAGTTTACCTTGACCAAGGGGAAGGGTCTCCTCTTCCTCTAAGACTAGAAAATAGGAAATTAAGGGTCTCCTCTTCCTCTAAAACTAGAGAAGAGGAAATTAAGAGATAATGTTGGGGATTTGGAGTTCAGAATCTGGGAAAACAACAAGCTTGCTTACAATAAATGACCCCCATTTTCTCAGGTCAATTACAAAGTGAGTAATCTGTGAAGAGTGGAGAGAAAGTGGTGTAAATGGCTTAATGAAAGAGAAGGTTTGTAGTAGCCCTGGATGGAGAACAACAAAGCAGTCATTTAGAGAAGAACTAAAAGAAAAGCTCTATGGCAGATCACTTTGCATAAACTTTTAGTAGAACGATTCAATCCAAGTGGCGTGGTATGTTGAGTAACCACAAATGGGAGCAGAGCAGGCAGACTGGTGTAACTTGGGATCGGGTTTTCTGAGGCACAGTGGAGTAAGGACAAGCAGATGAGGCAGGTGAAGGACAATGTAGAGTGAAACTGATTAACTGTAGAATTTAGATTTCAAAAGGAGGAAAGAAAGTGAAGTTGTGGCTGGTGAGATGGATGGAAGAAGAGTGAAGGGGAAAAGGGACCAAGGGGTGTGGCAAGGATGAAGAGGAGGTTTAGGAGGAATAAAGCAAAAGGAAAGATGGAAGGCTTGAAGGTTCAACTTAGAGAAAGGAATTTCAGAGGTCATGAGTCTTGGAATTGGGAGATTTATGGGTAGGATAAATGCTGTGGCCATCCCTGTATTTGACCAGGATAGAGCAGAAAAGGACTGAGAAAAAGCCTTTGGATTTAGCAGTCAAAAGATGATTGGTGACTTGGAAGAGCATTGTTTCAGCAAAGCTTGCTTCAACTCAAAGATTCTGTGACTCAGTGACCTACTAGGTCCCTTCTCTCTCTCGAAGGATTCTGTGGTACAAAAACAAGTGATGGTGGAGTTTCTTCATGTGGTTCAGTAATATCAAGGGTTTTCCAGTGTGGATTTGTATCAATAGAGACCTATCTCTAAAGGGATTTAAATTATTCATTGAAAGAGTTCACATTAACACAACCTCACTTTATGGGTAAAGACTGTGAAAATATTTTGGAGTTTCCTTGAGGAAGCTCCACCGTCACTGGTTCTATCCAACATTTAAGTCTACTGCAAATGTCCTTATTTTCTTGGCTTCAATTCAACCTAATTAAAATTACTAAACCTTGAGGTTGTGCAGAGAATTGTGCCAGGCACTTGAGGTAGGGGTAGGATTTTAGAACAAAACTGATCCCTGCTGTTTCCTGAGTTTGTAACAACAATATCCTCAAGCCCAGGATGTATCTAAACACTGCCTGTACCCCAACATGTTAAAGACTTCCACTTGGAAGTGTTTTCCTCACTCTGAAATCTCTTAAACCACTACTTGATTCCTGGCCACCTACCTCTGGCCTGTTCTGTTTAGGCTCCAGCCATTCCCATGTTAGAGACCAGTCCAGTCTGGACTGCATTCAAAATTTTGTTGACAAAATAGAAAACAATACTCATGTTGTTGTACTTGACATAAGGTATCAAGACCATATGGGGCTTATTCTTCTGGCCTATGAGTTCATTTTAGCAATACTGCTTGTGCCTGAACATGGGGAAAATGTATGAAAGTCAACAAACATGGTGAATCAAGGTAACTCAGATTGCTTAGTTGAAAATATTGAGGTAGGTATTCCCTACAATGAAACACTTATGTAAGACAGTATTGGATTTGAGAGTCACCATGTACCAGTGAGGATCCTCATTCATCAATCATTTATTGTTGCTATCCAGTCACGTCCTTCTCTTCGCTAGTCTACTTGGGGTTTTCTTGGCAATGATTCTGGAGTGGTTTGCTATTTCCTTTCCCACTGGACTAGGCAAACAGAGGTTAAGTGGCTTACTTACAGTCACACAGCTAATAAGTGTCTGAAACCAGATTTAAACTCAGGTCCTCCTGACTCCAGACCCAATATTCTATCCACTTGAGCCACCCATCTGCCTTAAGCATGTATTAAGCCCCTGCTATATGCAAAGCACAGGGATAAAAAGAAAAGTTCCTGCTGCCTTAAAGAAATGTATATTTTATTCAGTAAATACAATATTTAAACATTTGTATGATAGAACTTGAAAAGGGGAGTCAGGGCTATGGGTAGTTACTATGGGAATCAGGTAAGAATTCTGGGAGGAGGGGCCACCTGAGTGATGATAAAGAGACCCTTGTTAGTGGAAAGAGTCCAGGACACAGGCAGAAGCTGATGAGAAAGAATCCCCTTTGATCGTAAGTGAGTCACTTTCCCACTTAGAGCATGTATCTTTGAAAACTATTTCTGTAAGTGTTAAAATCCTAAATTCCCATTTTATGGATGGAGAAACCGACTGAAAGCTCTATTTTATTTCTCTGATGGGAGTTCTCTAATGATTTGATTTGACTGGTTCTTGACTCTTTGTGATTCATTTCTTTTGAAGGGTCTTCATGAAGAAATTTTCTGACTACCATGTTTTTGTTTGTGGTTTTTCTGTAACCAAAAAGTAAAAGTTGATTAAAAGAAAAAAAATGGGAAAAAAGTCTTAAGTATTTTATGACCAACATGTAGAAAACCTTCCAATGTTTTCCCCCCACAGGCCTGCATAGCATACGTGAATTTCATGATCTCTGTGGCTAAACTGATCCGCCAGGATAAAGGACTGTCCATCAATGAGACCCAGATTTCCCTGGAAATGAATCGAGTCATGGAGTTGGAAAAAGAGATTGCCAATGTAAAGCACCTTGTCTCCATTCCACTGAGTAGCATTTAGCTCCATTTCTATGCCTTTTTCCTCCCAAAATTGGATTTGGTGGTGAAAAGACCAATTTTGAGCTAAGTGGTAGAAAGCCATGCCTGTATAATGGAAAATGCTCAGCCTTTGAAATGAAAGAATCCCACTGCCTGTCTAAATCTCATTGGGCTATTTTGTTCATACTCAGTATTGCTTCAGTAGCAAAAGTACAAGAACTTAAAAATGAACCAAATATTGGTACTATTGGACATGAAAGCATTGTTCTTCCTTCCTTAATGATTACAGGAATTAATGGCAAGAAAAATTCCCTGCGAATTTAGGGCATCTGATAGGGGAGTCAGAAGTTATTTCACATTTTATTTAATTGTTTTCTCTTCCATAAAGTTTTATGTATTTAGTAAAAGGTCATTATTGGTACTGACCTTTACCCTGATGACATTTATGAAGTACCTTTTACATGAAAGATAATGTGACAGGATAAAAAAGGGAATATAGAGATGAATAAGATATGGTCCCTTCCTTCAAAAAGCTTATTGTCTAATGGGAGGAGTGGGTAGAAATAGGTATAAACTAGAATGTCTCTTATCACAATGTGCTATAAGAAAATTTGGAGAGGGAGAATTCATTTTTCAACCAGAAGGAATCAAGGAAGGCTTTTTATTAGAAATGGCACCTAGAGGAAAAGAATATACCAGATTCTCCCTAGAGTCTTTCCCATTTCTCACATTCTGTGATACCATGTAGAAAAGAGGAGTAAATGTGCCCCATGCATGGGAAATGGCTTGCATGAATGCATAAATGTCCCAAGTGGCTCTGGGAATAGTGTGTGGGTGTGTGGTCCATTCTGGCCAGAATGTAAAGTGTGTGAATGGGAGTGATGTAAAGCAAAAACAGGAGAGGCAAATTGGAGCCAGATTGTAGAAAGCTTTGAGAGTTGGTCATTTCTGGGTAACTTCTGTCTAAAGACATTTTTTTCATAAAGAATTTCTGAAATAACTATAAAAGCTGCTTAGACACAAATTACACCTGAGTTCAGGTATCAGAATCTTTCTCTAAGCCCTGATGTAGAATGGCAAGTCATCTCTGAACTTGGCATCAAGAAGTACTGAGTTCAGATCCTGACTCAGACTATTAATAGGTATATGATTTTAGTCAAGTCATTTCCCCTCAGTGGACCTCGATTATAAAACCGGGAGGTTGTAATTGATGACCTTTAAGTCTCTTTCCATCTCTAAATCTATGATTGGATGAACTTACTTTACTGCTTTCAAAGATATACATATGCTTGAGAAATTGGCAGAGAGGATAAATACCATGGCTTTGGAGCTAGAAGGAACCTCTGAAACCATCTGGTCTAATCTCCCTTATTTGATAGAGGATCAACCTATCAAGTTCACTTTTTGGCCAAAGGTTTATTTGGCAAAGATCACATGAATAATAAGAGTAGAGGGGGATTTTGAATCAAACTCCCAATCCAGTGCTACTGCCTCTGTAGAACTTGGAGATGACATTTCCCTTTCTAGTTTGTCCCTGATGGAGGCAGACATCCAGATTGTGTACTTGGATGTGGGTTCTATAGACAGAGTTCTAAGAAGGGAACACTTTGATCTACATCCTCTCTCCTCATGTGCTTCCCATGTGCTACAAACCCTAGAGCCTTGAGATGGTGATAACATTGGCATGTCACGCAATTCGATTGTATCCCTTTTCTACCTTGACTATAGTCTCATGGCTAAAGGCAACTTGCCATGCTTTTGGCAGTATGAAGAAATGCGAGAGGCTGCCATTTGCAGAAAAAGAAAGTGCATCACAGCTGATTTTGAGGACCCCCTTACTCTTGACTTTTATTCAGTTCTTGCTGAACTCCTTGGCTTTGGAAGGGGATCTTTGCAGACTCAACTTTCTCAGGAGGAATTACTTTAGACTCTAGAGAGTTGAGTGTTCATCCTTGCCCCAAACTCAAGGAGTAATCTCCCTGAGTTACCTCCATATTCCTCATTGGGCTATGCAGCAGGTTTAGTCCAGGATTTATCATAACTCAATCATTCTAAACAACTCAGCCCCTGGTCATTGCTCACTACAATTAGCAGAAAGGTCCTAGAAACCAAAGATCTGGAGGAGATCATCTAGTATCCCCAGAAGCCACATACCCCAGAGATTTTCATCTATCCAGATTGTCCTCAGGGACATTTTGAGTTCAATAGCAACTAGATAATGCTTACCACAGTGTTTGGCATATGGTGAGCACTTAATAAGTATTTATTGATTGGTGGCTACATTTGCTACCTTTGATTCTAAGATGACCAACATAACCCAGAAGGAGAAGTGGCCATACTTCTCTCCATTCCAAACCCAGACTCCCAGAGCTTGTTTACTCTCGTACCTACCAAGAACTAAGTTCATTATGGTGGCTAAATGCCTTCCATGCCAAGGTCTTTAGGAACTTTTCCAAGGAAACTTTTCAATTTCTTTTCAGTTCCAAATGGGAAAGATATTCTTGAGCTTATTCAAGAATGCATCAGACAAGCAAGCATTTATTACGCATCTGCTGTGTACCAGGCACTAGATATACAGAGACAAAAGCCAAAGAATCTATGTCTTCAAGGACTTTACAGTCTAATGGAGACAATACATACACATGTATGTTGAAAACATAAAGCAAATCCAAGCTGACTTTGAAGGGGATCTGCCTGAAGGAAACCACAGATTCTCAGAGGTGGAAATCAGGGGGAAGCACATACCAGACATAGGAGACAGTTCAAAGAAAGGCATAGAGATAGGAAATTGAGTCTTCTGAAAAGAAAAGGAAAGTAAGTAAGTATGGCTGAACCATAGAATGAGTGGAGGGAAGTAGTTGGTAAAAAGATTAGAAAGGTCAATACATCCAGATATAACTGAGCACCTGATAAGTGGAAAGCACAGAAATAGAGGCAATAATAAAATAAATAATTAAAGGAGGGAAAGCTGTCATTGCCCTCAGGGGTCTTTCATTTTGACTGGGCTTCTGACTTGTCCTTCTTCATGTTCTGTCTGCAGCACATATGCACATCTTTTTATTGACAGTTAATGACTTATATTAGTATGTTTTAAGTGGCACATGGTGCCCCAGAGGAAAAGTGTTGTTCTTGGGGGATTAATAACAGAATATATAAGACCATGAATGTCCAAGAAAGCTGTTACATGAAACAGTTGGAGGAATGACTGAGATTCTAACTCACAATCAAGGGAGAGAGAGCATTCCACAATTTGAGTATTCTTATTCTTATTCTATAGATCCATTAGTCACTTAAGTTTTCTTATGCCAAAAGTAACCTACAGATTTGTTATTGATAGTATATTCAGTCAAAAGCTCATCTATGCCAACATTTCTTTTTTTCTTAGTTATCATCATTGTCGATAATTCTACTAAAATTGAGTTGTTAGCATGGGCAGGTCTGTGATCGGATTTCAGCCCACGGACTTGGCTGGGGAAAAGATTATAGCTTTAATTTCCCCAACTCTCTAACTGAATCCTAACATTTTCTCCAGTTACTTAAAAATATGATTCCAGAGGAGGTCCATAGACTTGACCAGACTGACAGGACATTACAAGGTTAATTAGGTAGGAGGCCCTGCGTTAAAGAACCTCTTCTTGTTCAGTTATAAATGACTCCCTGCAATTGCTTCTGTAGGCTACAAGTAAATCTGAAGACCGGAACGACCCAATCCTCCTCTATAATAAAATGACCCTAGCCCAGATCCAACACAACTTTTCATTAGAGATCAATGGCCAGGTGAGTATTGTTTCTTTTCAAATTTCTTTTAGTAAACTATTGCCTGAAAAGAATGACTTTAGGATGAGCTATTTTCTTTAAGAAAAAGCACATTCCTTCTTTAGTTAATGAAACTTGAGCTTCAAAATTGATTTAAGTGACACTTGAGTGCTTTAGTTACATAATCATGTATAAAACCTCATTTCAAATCATTAGTTTGATATTAACTTAGTTGAAATTCAGAGAGGTACAAAAGTTAACAGGCCAATTATAGAATGATAAGGTCCTAGAAAAATCCTAGCAAGTACCTTTGCATGTAATGTTACCTCTTCATGAGTTGCTTCTCAGATGTGTCCCTTGTGTCTGGGTAGAAACTTACTTATCTTAGAAATCTTTCTACCTTTCCCAGGGTATCCCAGGTTATATCCACAATGCAGGTATCCCTGTATTTTTATAGAGAATGATTAAGATGCAATGGAGTGGAGCAGAATATGAAGAGTTAGAGAAGAGGAAACCTTGTGCATCTGGAGGCTGAGGGCCTCAAGTCAAATACTGTCTTTTGGATCTGTAGGACTTTGAACAAGCACTCTGCTGTGCTCCATGTTAATTTCCTCAGATGCAAATTGATGGGGTGGGATTAGATGTCCTTTAATGTCTCTTCCAGTTCTAAATATATGGCCAGAATGAAAAAGTAAACATACGCAGGTACAAAGGTATACCCAATTTGAAAGCAGAAATTTGAAGGGTCACATGGTGAATCTGAGAGACAACTAACCCCAGAGCTAAAAAAAATATAAAAGAAGTTCTGGTCCTGCTCCTGACACGTGTGGGCAAATCACTTAAACTGCCTGGTATCCTAGACAGCTCTAGTGCTGTACCTTGCAAAGAAGGTGCTAACCTGCGTTGTTAATGGGAGTTTCTCATATTAATGAAATCACAGTCCTTATCTCTTAAAAGGAAAGGGTGAGGAAACATTAGGTACAAGTCAGCCAGTCAGCATCACAAATTCCACTCCTGAAAATCCACAGACGCTTCTCAGTTAACTGGAAGACATCTCTATAGCTAATGTTCCCTATCTCTTCTTTTGAAGGATAGACACTTGTTCTAGTTACCTCTTTAAAAAAATAAAAGAATGACAGTAAATCATGAGCATCAGGAAATGATGTCCCTAAAGAAGATTCAGAAGCATCAGCTTTGAGAAAGGAATCCTCATGGGGATGCATGCTAGAACTCAATCTTTTCTAAATCCTTCCAGCTTCCATACACAACTGGAAAGCACTTGACATAGATTTTTCTCCTTTGATGTTCACAATCCTGCAGGTCAGGGAGCCATGAATATTATTATCCCTATTTTATAGATGAGGAAATGGAGGCTCAAAAGAGGTTAAGTGACATGATCAAAGGTGTAATAATAGACAGGATCTTTATAGCAGGTCAAGGTTTGCTAGGAACTTTGTCTTGTCCCATCCGTCTCACAGGTTGGGAATGGGACCTGTGGGCAGAGCCTGAATTCCAACACAAGCCTTCTCAGGCTTTCTCCACTCCACCCTAGGCTGAATTTTTTCTGACAACAGGCTGTTGAGTTGAATATCCAGTATCAAATGACTAAAAGGATCTGAGACACTTAAGAAAAAGTAAACCTCACCTTCATATTTTTACCATGTTCTTAATTGGACTCTACCCCTAAAGCTTTGGCTGACTTCCCCAGCTCCCTGTGATAAATGAGTAAACAGTCTCCTTTATCAAGTCCCATAGAAAACAATTCACAGTCACAGCACTGAGTCTAGATTCTTAGAAAGAGTCAGGAAGAATCACAGTAGGCTTAACATTGGTGGATTAAATCCATGTGTAATACATGTATATGCATGTGTGTGCTATAAATGTGCATGGATTTGTTCATAGTCATTTTCTTTTAACTGCATTTGTGTGTGGCTCTATTCATGATGGTATTTTTTTTTTCTGTCTTATCAGTCCATTTCACTAAACCATAAAAGGATCCATAGTCTTAAAAAAAATTTTGGGTGTTGAATTTCAGACAAATTTGTTTGTAGATTCCCTGCCTTTAGAAATAACAAAATGATCTCTTAATTTGTTTTTCCCCCTGTCAAAATAGTTATATCCACAAGCCTCATTTTTATTCTCAGAAAATGTGTTTTAGAAAGATTATATTACTTCTGGGAGTCAAATTTTAGAAAGATAATCAGGAGAGGATCCAGGGGACAGGATCCAGAAGAATTAAGGGTTTCAAGTCCATGAGATATGAGAATATGCTAATACAACTGAGGATGTTAATCTTGGAGGGGGAAAAAACTTGGGGTGGGAGAGGAGCTTGATAACTATGCAAGAATTTGAAGAACTGTGATCTGAAATAATCATTAGATTTATGGTAATTGACTCCAGAGAGAACATAAAGGAAAAATGGGTAAAAGTTGCAAGAAGGTGAATTTTGGCATGATGTAAGGAAAAAATCCCGAATAATTAAGCATCCTAACGTTGAATGAGCTGCCTTGGAATGCAGTGAGCTCCTTCTCACTGGAGGAGGAAAGATTGAATGGCAAATAGAGGTCATACTCTTTCATTTGTGAATTGGACTACATGGTCACTGAAATCCTATCCAATCATACCAACCATCATCCAATAAAAAGGCATTTATTAAGTGCCTACTGTGTACCTAATGTTGCCTTAGGCTCTGTTCATCCACAGACAGAAATGTTTAAGTCCTTGTACTAGTGGAACTTGCATTCTATTTGGGGAGGAGGGGACAACACGGATGTACATAAGTATATACAAAATGTGCTCAGAATATTTGAATACAATGTAATCTGGCAATTATTTTAAGCCCCAAAAATCTTGGTTGCTGTGATTATATATCCAGCCCCAGCATCTCTGGTGATTTCCAGTTCTGTATATTACTAACTACCAACTGGACGTTCACAAACCTCTCATATATGATATGGCCAAAAGAAAACAACATCTTTTGTTTAAAAGCCCTCCCTTCTTTTGAACTTTATTACTTCTGTAAGAGATACCATTTCCTTCTAGTCATGTGGCTTTGTATCCTAATTGTCATCTTCTGCTTCTTACTCTTACTGCACATATCTATTCCATTTCTAATTCTTTTTCTGTTTTCACAATATCTCTTCCAACTCTCCTTCATACTCACAGAGCTATCACTGCTTTGGGCCTTCATCATTTCCCACTTTAGACCATCACAACAACCTCCTCACTGGTCTCACTGGCTCAAATCCTTTCCCCATTCCAATCCATCCTCCAAAGTGATTTTGTTCAGCTCTCACCTTATTACTCCCCTACTCAATAAACCCAGTGGTTCCCCATCCTCTAGTGTCAAGTAGAATCTCTTACATTTGAAGACTTGTCACAACCTGACCTGACCCCAGGTACCTAGTCAGCCTTATTATACATTGTTCTCCTTATGATAATTCACCCAAATTTTCTTCTTGTTTCTCCTACATGATACTCTATCTCCTATCTGTATGCTTTTGCACTGGCAGAGGTGAGGATACCCCCATGCCTGAAATATCCTGCTTCCTCACCTGCCACCAAGAATCCCTCATTTCTTTCAAGGCTCAGCTCTTGCTTCCCCTTCTACATATAGTATTATATGACTTCCCCCTCAAGTCAACAGTGCCTAACCCTCAAATTGCCTTTTGTATATACCTATATATACAGACATATATATATAGTCTCCTTTTGTGCAGATCATAAGCTACTTGAAAGCAGGAACTGCAACACTTTTTAAAAAATTCAGTGCCTACACAATTCTTGGTACACAGAAGATACCTAATCAATAGTGATTGAGTGAATAAGAAGAAATTGTTCTCAAATAAGTATCATCATCATCATCATGGGTTTAGTCCACTAGTGGTAAAACCAGCCTCTGTGTATTTCACCCTAGTATTTCATACTAGAATCTTGGGACCACGTAATGAAACTAACAGACTACTAAACACATGATGCCTGTTTTTTTCTAGCCATTCAACTGGGCAAATTTCACAAATACAATCATGTCAGCTGTGAAAATTAGTGTTGCAAATGAGGAAGATGTGGTTGTGTATGCTCCCGAATATTTAACCAAACTTAAGCCCATTCTTATCAAATATTCTCCCAGGTAGGTGCCCGCCTGTCCTTTCATGAGTCACACTTTAATGTCACTATGCTCTCTAGAAGCCTTGCAGCCTCATCTTTCTTGTTGCCGGGTGGTGGTGTTTTTTTATACAGAGATCTTCAAAATTTAATGTCCTGGCGGCTCATTATGGATCTCGTAAGCAGCCTCAGCCGAACCTACAAGGAGTCAAGAAATGCTTTCCGGAAGGTGAAGAAAAAATCTCTCTCTTCTTAAGACTTAAACTTAAAGAGATCCAAAGTTGGGGATCTTGCTGCGTCCACCATGTGAATGTGGTGAACTTGGAAAGGGGGAAAAATGCCAGGTGCTAGCTGTCTAGCCCATGTGTAAATATGTCGCCTAGAAAAATATCCTGCTGCTCTGAGGATAGTCATCCTGCACCACCTGAAGTGTGGGAAGACACTGAACGCAAAGCAGTTCCCAAGTGCCTTTTCTGCTGTGCCAGGCGCTGTCCGAGGTGCTAGTTAAAAGACTTGCTCTCGGTAGTCAATCATTATCCACAGGAAGTCTCTTTTGTAAGAAAGATGGCGACTTCATTAGTGTCGCTGTTAGAATTTTAATCAACAAGGTAATTGACTTCCATGTCAAGAGTGTATAATGAAAAGAAAATGAAGAGACATTTGATCATACTATCAACTCATCTGATACAGAGTTAGAGGCAGCCTTAGTCCTTCTTTTAGAGCAGGGGTTCTCAACTTAGGACCCATGAATTTAAAAAAAAAAATGGTTTCCTTTATAACCCTATAAATTTTCCTCAATTAGTTTAAATAATTTATTCTGAGATGAGGTCCATAGGATTTTATAGAGTACCATAGTGGTATACAATGCAAAAAAAAAAAAAATATTCAGAACTCTAGATTTAGACCAAGCCTCTTGTTTTACAGATAGGTCTTAGAAATTCATTGCATCCTAGGTCTACAACTGGAACCAGCATCTTTGGTATCTAGATGAGGAAAGGGAGGAGCATAAACTTTAAATAATTCATTAACAAGCATGTAGGTAACCAAGATTTTCTGTCTTCAAAGCAGATGCACTGTCCATTACATCATGCTCCCTCTTTGAAATGATCTGTTCAAAGGCATGAAAGCAGGTAGTAACAGAGCTGGGATTCAAATCCAGATCCTCTAACCAAATTCAGGGTTCTTACCATAGACCCGTAGGATGTCAGAGTTAGAGCATTTTGAGATCATAATGTGTCCTACATACTTTCTCATAACATGTATTTTTCTAATATTTATGCAAATGAACTATGTAATAATAATAGTAATAGCATCTGTATAGTGCTTTAAAGTTGCAAAGTGCTTTACAGGTATTCTCTCATTGGACCAACATAACAATCCTTCAAGTAGATGCCATTATTATCACCATGTTACAAATAAGAAAACTCTGTGACTTCCCCAGAGTTACCCAGTTAGAAAATGTCTGAATCGAAATTTGAACCCAGACCTTCCTGGATTCTAGTCCAGAACTTTATCTACTAAACTATCTAACCCTGAAAAGCTCCTCAACATCACTTGTGCCTGAAGAAAACCTAAAAGGCATACTTTGAACCATATTTAAAACAACAATCATTCAGAGAGTGCTATAGGGAAAGTGATGTTCTGTGGAGAAGTGGAACCATTTCATCCATCAGATTGTTTTGCTTTTGACTATTTGCTAAGTGCCATGGAGATTCCATAATACCAGGAGATTTTCAAACAGGACAGTTTTAATGCTGTCGTTCCTTGTACTTAGTGAAATCCCTGTGTTGGTACTTGAGTGGATACCTACTTAATGCTTCTAGCTATGAGAATTTAGACTGAAATATTTAAAGGCAAGAATGTTTTTTCTGTTTAAGGGAGAGTGACCTGAAATCCTACCCTTCTCATGACAGAACATTAATTCTCATTTATATTGAGAGCATAGATGATGATCCAGTGTCATATTCCACATCAGCCCTGAAAAATATTAACATAGCCACAATGGAGGGTTGTAAGGATGCATTTGAACAATTGTCCAGATTTCTTAAAAAATCATTTAGATAAATAATTCAATTGAATGGTATTTTTCCCTGCATTAGCAATGTGTACCCATTGAGTGAGGTCTCTGACTCTCTTGGGATATAGAGAATTTTGAAAGCATAGAATTCCACAAAGTTTTAACTTGACCTGGATTCTAGGACAAACCACCACAAATTCTATTTTATATTTCCCCTCAACAGGCTCTTTATGGCACAACATCTGAAACAGCCACTTGGAGACGTTGTGCTAATTATGTCAATGGGAACATGGAAAATGCTGTTGGACGACTTTATGTAGAAACAGCATTTGCTGGCAACAGTAAACACATGGTAATGTTTTGGCACAATTAACTTGGTTATTTATTTGTACTTAGCAGTATAAGGCAGTAGGTAGAAATTAGCTAAGCATCTTATTTGTAGAGTACAAAGTCTAATTTTTGGGTTTGTTTTCCCTGTAAATCTTATCATTACTAAGTCCTTTTTAATTTTTTTAAATCAGCATAAAACCTATATAACTTTCGGGTTTTTCAATTGCTAATGCTTTTCTTTTTTTTTTCTTTCTTTTTTTTTATATTTTATTTTTTTTAATGTTTTACAATCATTTCCTTAAAGTTAAGATTTTATCCCCCCCACCCTTCCCCCAATACCCCCCTCCCTCCCCATGACAGCATACAATTCTGTTTAGGTTCTACATATACTTTCCTATTGAGCACATTTTCACTATATTCATGCTACGTAGTCGAACTAAAATAAATGGAAGAAATGATATAACAAATGAACACATAATACACTGAAACCCACCCACACACAAACATGATCTGCTACATTCTGCAAATGACTTCCACATTTCTTTCTGAGTGTGGAAGGCATTTTGCCTTAGAAGACTGACATTAGGATTTTTTTTTTTCTCAGTAAGTTCTTGTGTTATTACAAAGTTCCAAGTCTATCAGAAAAAACTCTCGCACACTGTGGTTGTTGCTGTGCACAAAGTTTTCCTGGTTCTGCTCCTTTCGCTCAGCATCAGATCATATAAGTCCTTCCAGGCCTCCCTGAAGTCTTCTTGTTCATCATTTCTTATGGTACAATAGTACTCCATTACATTCATATACCATAATTTATTCAGCCATTCCCCAATTGATGGGCATCCCCTTGACTTCCAGTTTTTGGCTACCACAAAGAGTGCTGCTATAAATATTTTTGTACACGTGGGACCCTTTCCCATTTTTATAATCTCTTGGGGATACATTGCTAATGCTTTTCTAAAGTATTTAAAACATGAAAAACTTATCAGGAGAAATTAACTACATATAGAAAAAGTGGAAAAATACTACTTCAGCCTCATCTATATGTCTTCATAACTTTAAATCGGCAGTGTTTGAAAGAATAGCACAGCCAAAAGAATGTGGCCTCCATAGCATCCCTGGTTTTTCAGGAAGCTAGCAACCTGGCAGAGGCTACCAAGATGCCTGATTCAATCAAAGCATTTTCCAGGATAATTCAAAATAGCCCCAGTTTCTCCAGGACTCTCTGTATGAAGAAGTTTGTTAATTCCTTGGGATAAATAAAAATAAATGAAACAATATAGTGATTTTTAAAATAATGTAAGACAATGAGTTGACTTACCAATTTTTATAATAAAACTTGTTTTTTATCTTTATAAATGTTTTGAATTTGCAGTATATCTGTCCTGCTTCTGCTTGTTTTACATAATTTGACATTAAGTGTCAAGCATTTTGAGATATTTACATATACATTTATGTAAGTGTATATATTCTTTGATTCTTCATCATAATACCGTACTTTTATTACTTTAGATATCTTTAACCAAAAGTCCATTTTTCTAAGTCTAGCCCATAGATTTTCAGAAAATGAATTAAGATAGATCACATTGAAGTGTTTTATTCACCCTCTTGGGTAATTTTTAACTTTTTGTGATGTGAGACATGGTGCAAAGTTGTATTGCAAGTATTTTTGCACAATTCGGGAATTTGTCATTTGCCTCATCAGTATGTTAACATGTGTATCAGAAGTCATCATTGCCTTTAAAAAAAAAGACACGTTTCTGGGTGGATGTTTTAAGTGTGGTGAACGTCTATCTGACAAGCTTACTTTTGCTCCAAAGCTCCCACATGCTCCAAGTCAGTCACATCAGTAAAAAACAGTATTTCAAAGCTTTTACATTGAAAGGGAAGAGGAAGGAGTTGGGAGGGAATAAGTGAGCTCTCATTGGATTTGGCTTAAGGAGGGAATAACATACGCACTCATTTGGGTATGCAAATCTATTTTAGCCTACAGGAAAGTAGGGGGAAAAGGAGATATGAGAGGGCAGATGGAAAGGAGGGAAGGTTTGGGAGAAGGTAGTCAGAAGCAAATGCTTTTGAGAAGAGACAGTCAAAGGAAAGAATAGAATAAATGGGCAGAGGATGGAGGGAAACGACTATTATGGAAGTGTTTTGCATGACTACACAAGCATAACCTACATCCAGTTGCTTGCTTTCTCAGTGAGCATGGGTGTGGAGGGAAGAGGGGAGAGAACTTGGAACTCAAAAGTTTTAAAATTGAGTGTTAAAAATTGTTTTTACATGCAACTGGGACACAGCGTATACAGGCCAGTGAGGGTATAGAAATCTAGATTGCTTTACAAGAAAATAGAGAGCATGGAGATAAGAGAAGGGGGTGCAGGGCAGTTTGGAAGTAGGGGTAACCAAAATGCATACCATCTTGGGGTAGGGAAGGGGAGAGATGGGGAGAAAAATTGAAACTCAAAATACTTAGGAAGTGAATGCTGAAAACTGAAAATTAATTAAAATTTAACTCTTTTCAAATCTTCAGTACACTATCTTTTGTGTCAGGAAGCTTAGGTGGTAGAGTTTATAGTGACAGGTGGACTTGAGTTCCAGTCTGGCTTCAAACACTAACTAGCTGTGTGACCCTGGGCAAGTCACTTAAGCCTGTTTGCCTGTTTTCTTATTCATAAAATGAGCCAAAGAAGAAAACGGCAAAGCTCAAATAGGATCCCAAAGAGTCTGGCACAAGAGAAATTACTGGACAATAACTCCTTTCTGGTGCTTTTCTCTAAATGGCAATATTTTCTCTTTCACTGCTTTCCCCCCTTCTCTTCCAACTTCAGCAATCAATAACAGCCCTTCTGGTTGCCACATCATTCTGAACGTCTTTGCTATTTTCTAAGGATTGTTTAGATCTTGTTGCAACAATAATAGAACACTTTGGCTCACAGAATAATGGCTCTGGAGCTGAAAGTGATCAGGCCACCTTGTCCACTTACTTCACTTACTGGCCCACAGTCAGCTCTTAGTAGGTTTTTGTTCCTTTATTTGTTTTCAAGCATTTTTTTTTACACAGTCATTGAAGCATGCTCAGAGTGTTCCTTACACTAATGCTGATGAAATCACAGATCTGGGCCCCCACCACTGCAAAAAAAACAAAATAAAACAAAAAACCAAAGGTTTGAAGCTCACTTGTCATCCACAGTCCCAAGGAAAGCTCTGCCATCCTCAGTCCCAAGCATGCTTGTATTTCTGGACCTCTGCCATGATGCCAGTAGAAACTGCAGTAAACTACCTTGCAAATGGACATTTTGATTTTCACTCTTTCTTTAGATTGATGTCATTTTGCCACCAGGTTAAGCACTGAGTTACTATATATCCCACTGAGCTTCCGATTCTCTGGGAGCCTGGGAACCTTTTTAAAGACTAAACTGACCCTCTTACTTCACCTTGCATTTGGTTTGTTTCAGGTAGAAGATCTGATCTCACAGATTCGGGAAGTTTTCATTAAGACTTTATATGACCTTCCTTGGATGGATGCTGAGACTAAAAAGAAAGCTGAAGAGAAGGTAGAGACAAAATCAGGGCTTTTCCACTAGAGAAGGGGTGGGAGCATGGGCATAGAGCAACACAAAACGCATAACAGTCAAAGATCAGAGAATGAAAAAGTAGCATTCCTGCAAATGCTAGCCTGCCTGTATATGCTCCTTGATGGTGCTTTTCCTATGGGCCTCATACTTTTTAGTGATTTTTTTTTTCACTGAAACCATTGATAAGTTGTAGACCATTCCAAGAGTTTATCTTTAAACTTCTTATTTTTTTTTTCTATTCAATGCAAGTAAAAGATTGGAAAGGCCCAATTGTATACAATGCGGTTAAGGATGTGAAGGGTGTTGACCTGATCACAGTTGATTTGGTCCCTTGCAATCCCTCTAGAAACTTCAATCCATGCTCACAGGTTGCATGTTCTATGTTGATTCTGAAATGGTCTACAGAATTACAGTGAGAGGATGGAAAGCCATGTGCAGATGAGCCATGTGCCACATCTTAGCAAAGAAAAATGAAGTTGTGGTTTTTAAAAACATGAAATGCGTTGTTAAAAATCACATCACTTCTCTGGATTTCAGTTTCTTCACCAGTAAAATGGGTATATCATCACCTACCTCAGGGAATTGTTGGAAGCAAATTTGTAAGCTTTAAAACATGGAATGCATCAATTATTGCTGGATTATTGCAGTTACTGTTATTATTATATTGTATACATACTGTATAGAGAGACAGCCTGGCATAGTGGGTAGAGGGCTACCTTTGTTTGCGTCCTCCCCCATGGTTTCACAGGAATGTAGATATAAAGCTTAGTTATTCCAACCCCTTAACCTTACAGATGAGGAAATTGAGGCCCAGGAACTTTAAGTGATTTACTCAAGGTCACATAGGTAATAAGATCCCTAATAAGGAAGGATTTGATCCCAGATCTTCTCATTCTTCAGCCTGTTCTTTTTCACTGTATCACATTGCCACTCTGGGGCAGCTAAGTGGTGCTACAGTAGATAGAAGATCAAACCTTCAAACCTGGAGTCAGGAAGACATACCTACTAGCTCTGTGACCCTGGACACTTAACCTTGGTTTGCCTCAGTTTCCTCATCTGTAAAATGAACTGGAGAAGAAAATGGCAAACCACTCTAGTATCTTTGCCAGGAAAACCAAATGGGGTCAGGAAGAGTTGGACACAGCTGAATAGTGACTGACTGAACATTTCCTCTCTCCTAGCCCAACTCCCACATTTTACATGTGGGAAAAAGCCCAGAGAGGTTAGACTTGCCTGAGGGCAAGAGCCAGTGTGAGCTCAGGTCCCCTCACGATGAATCTATCACTCTTTCTGCCTTACCACATCACCTCCTAACTTCTCAGGACTTAAAGTACATTTCTTAGCCTAGAAGGTAAAAGTAAATTGCAGTGCTGGAGGGAGGTTTCACACTAGGAATTCTTTACATTGATGAAATCACAGATCTGAACCATATAGCAACTAATCATTGCATCAAAAGGCATTTATTAAGCACCTGCTATTTACCAGTCACTATGCTAGGCACTGAGGCTATAAATGAGACAAACTCTGCTTGCCCTCAAGGAGGTTACCTCTGTGGGTATGTACGTTATCAATTATGAGTGTACTTACATGTGTGTGTGTGTGTGTGTGTATAATATTATTGCATACAATATGTGTGTAAATATAATACGCATAGACATACCATATACTTAACTGCACATTGTAAACTATGTAGTACATGTATAAAGTAAAAGCAAATATATGATATTCATGTATATGTATGGTATGTACTATGTATATGTATTATATAATGAACTATGCACCTATTAAATATAAGTATACATTATATGTAGCCCTCCCTCACTCAAAGTCAAGTGCAAGTCATGTCATTATTTCTCAGATGGCATGGTCTTCTTCAGTAATGAAGGATGAACCCACACACACACACACATATTATATATAAGACATATATATGTATGTGTGTGTGTATGTGGAACCTGTAGTTGCAGAATTGGATAAAGAGACTTTGGATTCCACATACACAGTCAGCTTACACATTGTCCAAGTAATTCACTATAAATAAATGAGACCCATTTAGACCAATTTTCTAAGTGGTAAGTTAATAAACAGCGTCACTATCCCCTGTTGATCTCTATTGTGTCCTGGGACATTTTGGGGTAAGATTAATAAGTTAGAATTAATGTTGCTAATAAATAGTTCTAAATGACCAAATCTATAGCAAAGATCAATTCTATTCTAAATTATGAGGAATGCCAAACTAGTGGTATTTCCTTTTATGACCCAAGGGAGAAAAGGAAATTACTGTAGAAATAATTAGCCTCAATTTCAACAAAATCACTCCCCAAAATGACCATATTGTGACAATTTCTTGCCACAATCCCATAGTTATTGACGTTGGGGCTGAGGTGACAAAATCCCTTCTATAGTAGTTGTAAAGCTTCATTCTCTGGGATCAAGGGAAACAAAGGCAATTCGTTACAAAGCTGCAAAGTGCAAATGAATAGTTACATTTATAACACCTTTGGAGAATTAATTCTACATGTAGACAGATGTGAAACTCACTGAAGTTTTCAGGTCAGTGTGGCAATAACCTGTCATTGGTAGAGAGCATAGGAATGGCATATATTTAATATGTAGGCAAGGTGAGCCAGCAGATACACTGAAGGACCATTAATCTTTCCCATTCAATTAAACAATGTTATTCCCTCAGCCTTGAAGGGGCTGATGCCCCATAATCTACATGGATTATCTTGAAAAATAACTGGGTTGATGATGTAAAAACCTGTAAAGTTGGTGTGGCACCTCTAGCACTGTACCAAGAGCATCTGCCCTAAGCCTGCAAACACTTTCTGTTTTCTCAGCCAGATTAATGTAGTGGAAAGATGATTATGGGCAGCTGGAATGGCAGCCCACACCATCAGCCCTCACATAATATGTAAGTGAGAACCTTTCTTTAGGAAAACAATTTCATAAAACGCAGACACATAGGCAGTGGTGCCTTGTCAGTTTTCATTTCTGGTAAATTTCTTGGGAAAGCTGCACCATATGAGAAAGGCCTTGTAAAAATTAAGCACCGACCTTGTTTTAGTACCCTTTGGATTTTTGGAAAATGGGATTTTTTAGTGCACTCTGGGAACCTGCTATTGATGGGACTCCGCCTTACTTGAGAGTACATAGGTATCAAGAGGTTTTATTGTTTTGTTTTGTTTTTTTGTAAATAAAATTTCTCAGGTTCTTTGTGATTTCTATTTCAGTTTTTTCCAGTCAATTTCCAAATTCAATCTTCTCATTTTTCTAGGCCAAGGCAATTAAGGAAAGGATTGGCTATCCTGATGAAATCATTACAAATAATGAAAAACTAAACAAAGAGTACAGTGAGGTAAGTGTGTAAGGGAAATGGGCACATGATGCTCAGGGCTGGTTGAACTGCATTTACCATGGGATTTGGGGGCATATTGGCATCATACAAATTATACGTTGTTATGTTCTCTTTTAAATGTTTTCTTCCTGCCCTCCACACAATGGCTTTATTAACCTCGTCATCTGACTTCTCAGGGCCCCAAGAAAGTGCAAGGCATTGTCTTGATCTATGTTCTTAGAGGGAGTTTCCTTACTGGCTCTCTAGACCAATGAAATCACGCAACCACACAATCAGTTTTTAAAAAATGTTTAATTCAAGCCAACAAACATTTGGTAAGCAACTACTATGGCCTGCTGGAGAAGGAAATGGCCAACCACTCCAGTATCTTTGCAAAAAAACCCTAAATAAGGTCATAAGACTTGGACATGACTGAAACAGCTTAACAACAGCACTGTTACTAAGCACTATACTAGGGTCTAAGGACAGACAGAAAGAAAACAATCCTGATTTCAACAAATGTATGTTCTCTGAATCAGATATGGAGGCCATGCATTCCCGAAAGGGCTCGGTGGAGATGAACAGGTCTGTGCACATAAACATGCAGAAGTGTGGTACTCCAGAATGACTGAAACCTAGACTGCGTCCTAGGAATTAGTGTGAGAAAAGCTTCCAAAGGACCATTTGGCTAAGACAATGGCACGGCCAGACTTACTCCTGGAAGATTATTTTGGCAGCTCTGTGGATATGGATTAGAGGAGTAGAGCAGAGCAGGAAGATCAATTACACAGTCAGAACTAAGGGGATGAAGAGCCAAATTAGGGCTGTGGACAAAGGAGAGAGAATTGAGCCACAATCACCAGACTCACCTTTTGAAACTAATGATACCACGTTGAAAACTGTGTCTATGAGATGGTTCATTGTTTAGGCTGGGATCCTACAAGCACAGGTTCTAGCCCCAGTAATGTTTAACATTATTTCAGCCTCTAACTAGATTGGTAACTGAAGAATAATGAGAAAAAGAGGGGAATTTGAAAGAGCTAAGAGACTCCCAAATCAGGACAATGGAGTTTTGCATCATGAGTGGCCCCCCCCAAGTAAAGGTCATTCATGCCTAAAACCCTGAGGATCTTTTCCTTCCCAGTCTCCTCCCTTAGATAGCTGATGTCAGGGTGTATTACTTACTCTTCCAAATACATTTTTGAAACTCATTTCATCTCCTACAAACATTCCATTTCCCAAGGCTCTTCTCATCTTCTGAGGATATTTTTGAGCTTCTGTCTTCAATGAAGTCTATATTCACATTCACGCACACACACACGCACACGAACACACACACGCACGCGCACACACACACTGCCACCCCACTACATACATGGGGATGAATGAAAATGAATTAGTTCCACAGGGAATTTAAGAAATTTCAGAGGGGGATCAGACACAGACTGTCTCTACTTAAAATATCCACTCTTGCACAACACTGAAGCCCAAAGTGAGGGAGCACAGAATCCAGAATGGTTATTCTGGTCAATTGTGAACAGAATTCTCAGTCCTGGGGGTAATCAAGCCAGTAGTCTGTATCCTCACACTCCATCAGTGACTTTATTTTTCCTTTTTTTTTTTTTGAAGGGAAAGAGAGAAAATAAATGCTTAAATGTTTGGACCTGTTTGGCTTTTTTAATGCAATTCAATTCAACAATCGTTTATTAAATGCCAATTGTAAAACTGGAACTGTGCTGGGAATCGAGAGTACAAAGACAGAATGAAACCATTCCTACCCTCTAGGAGTTTGAGGGCCTATCGCCTAGGAAAGCTTCCCTTGCCTGTCTCCCTCTTCCCCCCCCCCCCCCCCCCCCCCCCCCCCGCACCTGACTCTCCCTATTTCTCTCTCTCCCTCTTCCCCTCTTTCTCTCATTCCCTTCTCTTTCCTCTTCTCTTGACTCTCTATCTTCTCTCTCTCTCTCTGCTCCTTCTCTCTCCATCTCTTTCTCCCCTACCTTCCCTTTCCCTTTCCTCTTTCTTTCTGTCTCCCCTCCCCCTATTTGCATGTTTGATGGGCTAAGTTAACAAGAGAAAGAACTTTGGAAAGGCAGAGATGGGAGGAGGTAGGGAATGGCCTTTTCACCTTCCAGGTCAGAACTCAGACCTTTCCTCCACTGTGGTCACCCCTGCTCTTGCTATGACTGGCTATCCCAAAGTGAGTCTCACCCTAGAGTTAGAGGAAGAGCCTGAGGTCCTAAAGGCTTTTTCATCTCAGCTTACCATTTCACATCCTTGACTCAAAATTACTAAGGCCTATAAAAACCCAGTATTTCCTAAATTTATCCAATTCTATGTCCTTATGGTGTCTTTTAATTTTCTCATTGCCAAGGCCTAGAGAATATTTTTAGGGACAGCTAGGTAACACCATAGTGCACAGAATGCTGATCCTGGAATTAAGAAGAAATTTTTGTGAGTTGAAATCTGGCTTCAGATATTTACAAACTGTGTGACCCTGGGCAAGTCACTTTGCTCTGTTGGCCTCAGTTTCCTCATTGGAAAATGAGTTGAAGAAAGCAAAGGCAAACCACTCCAGTATCTTTGGCAAACCCCAAATGGGGTCATGGAGAGTCAACTATGACTAAGAAGAAGAAGAAGAAGAGGATATTGTTACTGAAAGGATCTTTAGAAGGGTCCATTGGAACTGATCTATCCAAAATGAGAATATTGGCTCTTTCATCTATTTTAACTTGGACATGCCTACAGACATTTGGAAACAATGAAAGGTTATTATTATTCAGTTTCATTACTGATGAACAGAGGCGAATCCCCAAATCTTTTATCTCATGTGTAATTAGAAACTAGATTTATAGCTTTTAAATTGGTCATAGTAGAAAAAAACATTTCCTACCATGGAGGACAGATAGTTCCTTGTAAATGAGTTGTTTCTGTTTTGTTTTCTAGGGGACAGATGGTATGGAAAGTAGAGGTTTATGGGTCACAGTAGCTGTCAGATTGGGGTGGCAGAAAACAGAATGAAGGAAGTTCAAGAACCACTTGTTTGAGGCAAAACCCAAATGCTGGAGAGAACTTCAAAGCATTAAAAGAATACAAAGCACAGTTTGATATCAGTATATGTACTGAGGATAGTATCATTATTGTGGAAATAAATGAATTTCAAACAGCAAAACTAGGATTTTACACCAGCTTTCCATATCCTATATAGCACACTGAAATATGGTATGTGGGGATTAATATGAAGGAGATGAGGTGACAAAACATGTTTAAAGCATGCACTGAAGATGGATATTTTTTTACAGTGGGTACAATGATTTGCCTAAATGCAAAGAAATACTTGATCAGATCATTCAAAGTTATTAGGATTGGAGACAAGATCAGCTCTGTCCTGTTGAGTTGGAATTGTCTCTTTGAGTACTCACACTACCTTGATAATGAATGAGCATTGGCTTAGGTGACCTCTGAGGTCCCTCCTAGCTCCAAATCTGTGAACCTCTGAACTTGGGAATTCTTCAAGGCCAAGGTCACCATCTTAAACATCCCATAGATATCTCCTAGTATATTATCATTGTTTGGTTCCCATGGCTTTAAGTGTGTTGATATTTCATTTGGGTTGAATCATCCTTAACAGCGTTTAGCAGGATGGATGAGCCCATTTGGAAACAAACTAGTCTACCTCAAAATGAGTGTCACTGTACATAAGCCTCAACCTAAACTTAGAACATTCAAAACAGAAACAGAAATTGTGGTATGTTATTATTTCTCCGATATTTATGTACATGTAACTATTTGCATAGTTATGGAATTAATGGATCTTAATTAATTGTCCTATTCCTCTGAATCATCATTTTCTACTTTCCATGTCACTCACTACTCCCCAAAATGAATTGTCTTCCCTGTTAGTATTCTGAATAAGTTCCGGCAAGGTAGAAGCTTCTAGGTCTCGCCTGATTGGACGTGTGCCTGAATGTTTTTTCCTTTTATTGTCATTCATATTTACTCCATCAGTGATACTTCTGTGACAAATCTGTGTGACCTCTGTGTGATGTGGGCAAAACCAAGTCCTACTTTGGTCATTTTAAATAGAAATTTAATGTTTATTGGCCATTCATAGAATTTGAGAAAATACTCCTTCCTTACTAGGAGAGATGCTTGTACTACTTGATAACATACAAAAATAACCTAAAAGCCAGGTATTGCTGTTGGATTTCTAACCAAAAGCACCATTTTCTCCTTCATTTAGTTGAATTATAAAGAAGACGAATACTTTGAGAATATCCTAAAAAACCTGCTGTTTGGCCAAACTAAACAGCTAAAGAAGCTGCGAGAGAAAGTGGACAAGGAAGAGTACGTATAGTCTCATTTTCTTTGGGCTTGCTTTTGGATGGTTCTTGGAACCTTTGGTGTTCGCATGGCCTAAGGCCTACAATCTGTTCCTTCTCAATGAGATATCCCTTGTAACAAAGAATGAAAAAAAGAGAAAAACCAAGAACTCTGCTGAAATATCCAAGTCTAGCCCTTGTTTGGCTTAGAATTCTTCTTATTCCATGCCAAGAGGCTACTACCCCTTCACAGAAGGGCAAGGGGCCCTCCAAAGGTCCCTAATCTTCTCCCAAGCCAAGGTTGATCACTAGAAGTACACAACATCGTTATATTTTGGTTTTTGTTCTCTCCAGTGTCATTGTGTGTATACATATGTGTGTGTGTCCAGCCTCATAAATTTATGGGGTGAGTAATCTTGTGCAAATCCTTTAAACCTCTGTCTGCCTCAGTTTCCTCATCTGTAAACTAAGAATCATAATAGCACATCCCTCCCAGGATTGTTGTGAAGATCAATGAGAACTCTTAAAACAACTTACTGTCTTACCTTTCTTTCCCCCAGCCCCTCTTCGAAAGACTACTGTCATCTTTTGTCATATGTACCCAACTCTTGGGGGAAGATGGGACCTCAAGAGTTGGTTTGATTTTTGTTGTTACTCAGTCATTTCTGTAGTTTTAAACACTTTGCAACCTCATTTGGGGTTTTCTTGGCAAAGATACCACACTAGTTCACCATTTCCTTTTCCAGCTCATTTTACAGATGAGGAACTGAGGCAAACAGGGTTATGTGACTTGCCCAGGGTCACACAGCTAATAAGTGTCTGAGGCAGGAGTTGAACTTGGGAAGATGAGTGATTGTAGACCCGTTACTCTATCCACTGTACCACCTAGCTGCCCAATAACTTGGAACTAGGAAGGAGCTCATTTAATCCAATGCTAATTCATTAGCAAGGTAATGAGAGATTTTGATTTTACCTTTTTCTTAATATTAAGGATTCAGAACAATCTTTCATTCAGTCATTGATAGTTAACAATTCTTTTTTCTGAAAACTGTTTATGCCCTTTGATTACTAAGACTGCTGGTAAATGGCTGTTGCTCTTACATATATTCATTAATTGCTGTATATCTTGGATATCAGACACTTAGCAGAAGTATTTGAAACCAATATTTTTCCCTCCCCCATTTTCAGCTTCCCTTATGTCAGCTTCATTGGTTTTGTTTTCATGTAAACATTTTTCAATCTCATTATTAAAATTACCTTCTTCAATCTCCTCTATCCCTTGTTTAGTTAAGAATTCTCCCCTAGTCAAAATTATGGAAGGCACTTTTCTCATTATATTATGGTATCAACTTGAACATCAGATAATGTCCTCATTTTTTGGTTTATTGTTTTGTGTTGCAAAAGATATAGAGCTAACTCTAATTTCTGCCTAACAGATTTCTAGCAGTTGTCAGATAGGGAGTTCTTCCCCCCAGGAATATTGACCTTGATAATCCATTAATATTTTATTTCATTATAATATTTTGTTCTCTTTCCATGTCCTGAAGTGAAATGTCTTTCTCTGTAGCATACAACTCAGTAATGTCACAACACACACTGATCTTTAGGACTAGCCAGCTATTTATGGTCATACCAATGTTCTAAGAACTTGGCCTCCATTTCATAACTGAAGACCTCCAAGCTATGTCAGTTCTTCATTTTCTCATTTTTTTCCTTCATCCCTGCTCCATTCCCCACCTTGATGGATCACTCACCTTCTCTCAGATAAACTGATCCAATGCCTGTGTGGTCCAATCCATGGATCACTTCCTACTATTCTCATCCCTTTGGAATTTTATATGTGATCTTCAGCCTTGCACCAAGCATTCAGTTGAGTTTCAAAAGTCCATTGCCTTCCTGAATTGGAAATACAGATTTACATAGTATTAAAAAGAGTCAGTTCAGAGGTAATACTTCTCCCAGAGGCACCCATTGCCTATTACCTACCATGCTAAATGTGGAGTCATGAACACTCAGGCTCAAATCCGACCTCAAATGAACTCTTTGACCCAGGCAAGTCATTTAATCAGTGTGAACTTCATGTAAAATGGGGTTACTAATGGGACCTAGCTCACAGGATTATTGGAGGATAATGTGTTAAGGTGTTATGTGAAGGTCAACTCTTAACTATAACTTTAGGGCTCTGGGAGTTTTCCTTCATCCACTTAGGTTCAAATGAACTTCTGTATTTGCAAATAATAAATAGTTCATCTAGCTAGTGTTGAGAGATGGTTTTGGTGAAGTAGGAGGGGGAGGAGGAAAAACAAACATTAAGTAACCTGAAAATGTGCCGTGGCCTTGTGCTAGGCATTTTTTTTTAAATATTCCATTTGATCTTCACAATAATCCTGGGAGGTTGGTGATGTTACTACCTTCCTTTTACAGATGAGGATACTGAGGCGGGAAGTGGTTGATTTGCACAGGGTCACACAGCTAGTAAGTATCTGAGTCTTGATCTGAACTTGTCTTCCTGACTCCAGACTCAGTGCTCTAGACATTGCACCACCAAACTTCCTTGTAGAAAAACCTGTGCTTGCTCAGGACTCTTATGTTCAAATTCTTCCTCAAACATTTAATAGGATGTGGGCTCATGGGCAAGGCAACTGACATTTCAGAACCTCAGTTCCCTCATCTATGAAATGGGTCTGATAATAATGAGTACATTATCTTACTCAGTAGACAATAGATGTAGAGATGGAAAGTCTGACCTTTCTCCTCTTAAAAAGGAGGAAGCAGAATCAAGTGATTTGCCCAAGGTCACACACAGATAGTAAGCATCAGGAGGTAGGATTTAAATCTTGTCCTCTGAGTCCAGAGGACAGAGATTTCTCCCCTGTACCATGTTGTCTCCCAAGGAAAGAGCTTTGCTAGGGTCCTTAAAAATGTGAGTAACAGTTATCTCCATTTATGTAGATAAATTTACTAGCTCATTCATCTATGTCTTTGCATGTCTCTTAAGTGCAGGTCCCTCGGAGGCAGGGAATGTGCAGTGTTCATCCCTGTAGCACACCCAGGACACCATCATGCTGAAGCAGGTGGCTCCATAAATTCCTTTGCATGATGCCAGTGATGCCCTGTACTCATTACCAGGAGTAAAGACTGAAATCTGATCTAGGTCCCTCCAAAACTTTTAAATACCCAGAGACAGCAGTAGAACATTCTGAGCACTGAGAACCCCAGGATGCTTTTAAACACAGACTGACTTCAGGGTGAGGGATGGAGTCAGCAATCTACTGATTTGAAAGAAGAAGCAAGAACGTATCACACCATTTCTGAGCTAAACGTTGAGAATCCCAGGTGCAGAAAGAGAAAGGTCAGGGGCTAAAATACACTTAACAATACAGCTACTACATCCTGCCTCTGGAAGCCTTAATTCTCATTGAAAAGATAAGCCTGTCAATCTGAAAAAGGAAAATCACCTTGTTATGTAGCTTTTTTTTTAATTTTGACATTTTTATTTTTTTTCTCAATTTTGAAAATGTCTTTCATCCATCAGAACATATTTCATGTCTTTAAAATACTCAAAATTTAAACTGAAAAGCTGTTTTATATAGATGTCAGCAGGCAAAGCCGAGAGACAGAATAGGTGTTGGGTAATCATGGTATTTGATTGGAGGAGGGGAAAGGGCAGGTTATGTAAGTGCAAGCAATGAAACCTAAAAAGATCTGAAGGAAAGAGTATTCAGGTAATCCATAGAACTAGTGGAGTCAAATCAACAAGGCTTTATTTATTTAGGCTTTATTTATTTACTCGTAAGTCACCCCTGAATCATAAAGTTGTCAGGAACCTCAGTCACCATCTAGTCCAAGCCAAATGTGAAAGGTACCCCAACAGTAATATAGCCAACAAGTGGTCACCAGCCTCTGCTGGATGAAATCCAAGGAGACTTCCAAGCATCAGTTTAGCTGCAGGGAATATCAGACCTGGTCACAGCCTTACCTCAGTGAATCTCTGATGGATCACTTAATCTGTTTGTCTCTGGTGCAACTGATCCAAAGTCAAGGAACCGAGGAAATCAGAAAATCTGCCTATATGCCAATACTTGGGCATACTTTCTTCTCTTTGATTTAAAAAAGGTAATCATAAAAAGACACAGATAAAGATGGAAAAAGGTGTTGTGTCTATGTAATGGCAGGGTGATCAATGTCAAATTTCAAAATTATTTCAAGCATCTTGATGATTTGAGTCTCATGTTTGGGGTGTCACATTTCAGGTTGTGTAGTTTGTACTTCATTCTTGGAAGAGGACCATGACATCAGGAAGATAAAATTGGTGACTATACAGATGAGGACAACCAAGATGATGGAAGGTCTCAAGTTCATGCCCCATGAGGGTCAATTGAAGGAACTTGGGGTGGACTTGGAGAGGTGTCCTTGATAGCTGGCTTTAAATATTTGAAGAAAGATGGTATAGGAATGTTCTCATTGGTCCCAGGGGACAGAACGAGAAGCAATAGGTAGACATAAAAAAGAGACAAATTTTAGCTGGCTTTCAAGAAAAACCCTTCATGGTAGTTAGGTATTTGTCTCCCATTGGAAGTCTTTAGGCAAAGTCTAGAAGACCACTGTTCAGTTATTTTGTAGAGGTCATTCTTCTGGGTAGTATTTGGCCTCAGTAGCCCCTTTCCTCTGGTTTTCAGTTCTGTTAAATTTATATGAGAATCATATACATGTTGTTCCTAAGTTAATGAATTGATAGCATCTATAAACATGCCATTGTTCTGGTACATGAGCTGTGAATTTAAACTTCCTTTTTGGATGCACAGGAGGCTCCATGAAAAGAAACCTAGGCAGCCCTCTGTTTTTTTCTGTATCTGTTTCCCATCTTCAGATTATCGTTGGGATTCCTCAGAGCAGAACTTTCCATGGTCTTAACTATGAAGCATCGTGCCAATATTTGTATATCATGCTTTGCTGAGCAATTGTGTCACTTTTCATAAAACACAGTGAGTTTTTCAATACCAGGCTCTGGGTTCTAATCCTTCAAAAACCTGGAACTAAAATGCCAAAACTCAACCCTAAACTCCTTGTTTTATTCGGGTGAAAGTCTTCAGGCAAAAGTTAAAACACAGTATGCAGATAAATTCCAGGCATAGAAATGAGAAGAGCAGGTCCCTTGTATGTAAACTGCTCTGGGATTAGCTGACATTTCTACACTTGGACAGATGGAAGTAGAATCATGGAGGTTAAGGTACCAACAGACAACACAAGGCTCTAACTGCCCCCTGAAATTGTTGTTGGGAGGCAGCATAGTGTAGTGGAAATAGCCTTGGATGTGGGATCAGGACATCTCAGTTAGGATTCAGACTTTGCTGCTTACTAACTTTTTGAGATTGGAGAAGTCAGGTCAATTCAAAAGTTTTTATTAAGTTTTTATTTCTCTGAGCCAGGACATTTGCCAGGTGCTAGGAATGGAAAGACAAATGTAACAGCTCAGTCCTTAAGGACTTACATTCTATTGGTAGAGAGCTCAGTCCTTAAGGACTTACATTCTATTGGTAGAGAGCTCAGTCCTTAAGGACTTACATTCTATTGGTAGAGACAGAGTAATTTGGGAGAGAGCACCAATGGAGGCACTCAGCAAGGCCTTCCTGGCACTTGAGTTGAGCTTTTTAAGGGAACTCAGAACCAGGTCACTTGTTTCCTCAAGTAGGCCTCATTTTCCTCAAAAGATATGACTGGACTAGGTGATCTTAGGGACTCTCTAAAACACGGACATTTTTTACATTAATTGTATTTATTTTTAGTGTACTACAATTGCTACTACAAAACTTAGATTTTTTTCCCCCTACCTACTCCCCACTGCCCTCCTCCCTCCCCAAGACGGTATACAATTCTATATAGGATCTACACATACATTCCTATTGAATACATTTTCACTAGTCATGCTGTGTAGAACTAAAATAAATGGGAAAAATCTTATAACAAACCAAAACATTAAACACATGAAAAAAATGATCTGCTACATTCTGCGATTGAATTCCATAGTTCTTTCTCTGAATGTGGAAGACATGTTGCCTTCAAAGATCATTAGGAATTTTTTTAAGTCCTTGCATTGCTATGAAGATCCAAGTCTACCAGAAAAAACAACAGTATTCCATTACATTCATATATCACAACTTGTTCAGTCATTCCCCAATTGATGGGCATCCCCTTGATTTCCAGTTCTTGGTCACTGCAAAGAGTGCTGCTATAAATATTTTTGTACACGTGGGACCCCTTGCCATTTTTATGATCTCTTGGGGATACAGTCCTACAAGTGATATTGCTGGGTCAAAGGGTATGTACATTTTTGTAGCCCTTTGGGCATAGTTCCAAGTTGCTCTCCAGAATGGTTGGATGAGCTCACAGCTCCACCAACAATGAGTTAGTGTTCCAACTCTCCCACATCCTTTCCAACATGATCATTTTCCTCTTATGTCACATTTGCCAATCTGATAGGTGTGATGTGGTACTTCAGAGTTGTTTTGATTTGCATCTCTCTAATCAAAAGTGATTTAGAGCATTTTTTCATATGATTATAGCTCTCTTTAATTTCTTCTGAAAATTGCCTGTTCATATCCTTTGACCATTTATCAACTGGGGAATGACTCGAATTGTTGTACATTTGACCCAGTTCTCTATATATTCTAGAAATGAGGCCTTTATCCCAGGGATTGCCTCTGAATTTTGGTTGCATTGGATTTGGTTGTGCAAAAACTTCAGTTTAATGTAATCAAAATTATCCATCTTGCACTTCATAATACTTTCTATCTCTTCTTTAGTCATAAATCTGTTAAATACACTATTCCTTGCTCCTCCAGTTTATCTATGGTATCAATCTTTATACCTAGATTGTGTACCCATTTGGATTTTATTCTTGTGTAGGGTGTCAGGCATGGGTCTATGCCTAGTTTTCTGCTACACTGTTATCCAGTTTTCCCAGCAATTTTTGTCGAACACTGAGTTCTTATCCCAGAAGCTGGGGTCCTTGGGTTTATCCAACAGAAGATTGCTGTATTCATTGTATACTGTGTCTTGAGTACCCAGCCTATTCCACTTGTCTGCCCTTCTGTTTCTTAGCCAATACCAAGTAGTTTTGATAACTGCTGCTTTGTAATACAATTTGAGGTCTGGTAGTGCTAGGTCACCTTCCCAAGCATTTCTTTTCATTAGTCCCTTTGATATTCTGGACTTTTTTCCTTCCAGATGAATTTTTATATTATTTTATCCAGCTCTAGAAGGTAATTATCTGATAGTTCAATTGGTATGGCACTAAACAAGTAAATTAATTTAGGTAAAAGTCATTTTTATTATATTATATTTATTATATTATTATATTGGCTCAGCCTACCCATGAGCATCTGATGTTTTTCCACTTACTTAGATCTGATTTTATTTTTTGTGACATTTTATATTTGTATGAACATTCAGAGTCCAGTCAGAGAGTGACCTTCGCCTCATCCCTATCTGTTCAGTTGTACCAGAAATGGAGGTTATTTGGTGGGCAGATAGCAGCCAGGTTGGTGAAGGACTGGCCAAGGAGTCAAGACCTTAACTATTTTAAGCCATGTACTTCCCCCTCTGACATTTAACCTTCATATTTACAAAATCAGGGAGTTGAATTCTGAGCTCCCCTCCATATCTAATATTCCATTATTATGAACATCATAGTTTGGTAGATGAGAGGGAGAAATAAGGGAAGGTGGAGAAAAGCCCAAAAAGGCTTCCTTTTTAATTCACTATGACAGTTCCCAGCAATGCTGTAAAGTAAACAAAGAGCAAAAATGTATAACAAAGTCTCTTGTTGCCTGGGAGGTACTGAGCGAACCATTTCTTTTTTTATTTAATTTTTATGGATCTTTTGTTTTTCCAGTAAAGTCCCTCCCTCTCCTACACAGAGAACCATCCCCTGGCTAGTTGTGATCATCATCAGGAAGTTCTTCCTCACATGATTTATGACAATAACTTGCTCAGACTGGAAGACTGAATAAGGGACAAGCAACCCTGATGCCAGTTATCTAAAATTCCTCTTTGCTATTGGGTTAAAAGTGAACATTTCAGATAATCCCCCCAGCACACCGAGCCAAACCAACACAAATCACCTTTTACTATTTTCCTGGATGCATTTTTGTTGGATGTAGAAAGTTTTCATCCGCTAAAAACTGCTTTTTAATTAATGTTCAAGGAAGTCATTGGGGAGGGAGTGCCAACAAGTTTAAGATTGACTTTTATACATTATTGTATATGGATCATGTTCAAAACACATTATTAACAGTGGCTCTGAGTACGTTCCAGCTCTGTGAAGGAAGGTCCCAAGGGCTCTTTGAGAAATGCCAAAAGAAAGCAATGCTTCTCAAGGAATTCAGCTGGAGCAAGACACTCAGTGCAATCTCATGATTCCTGTTCAGGACTTACCATGGTATTCTTTCATCTTTTCCCCCTCCCATGCTCTTACACTTTCTTCCCTTCCATCATTTCAGACAAATGTTTCTGTGTTTATCTGCCTGGACTACTCTCGAAGATTCTCTCCTAGCTTATAGAGATTAAAGTTTGTGCCTCTCTTATATAGCATAGTTGAAGGATCTACACTTGATGACATTGCAGAGACTTGGTTCAAGGCACTGATTTTGCTATCAAGAGTACCTGGTTTCAAATACAAGCTCTGATATTTGCTACTTGTTTGAATTTGGGCAAGTCACTTTCTGTGAGAAAATTGGATTATATGGTATAGATGTTCTTTTTCCAGCTCAGGATCTAGGATCTGAGGAAAGATGATCTGTCAATATTAGATAAAGCAGAAAAACATAAAAATACTATTTTGTCTTCTTGTGAAAGGTGAACAAAAGTTCAAATACTTCCATGGTTCTCTGCATTTTGCTGATTGCATAGGAGCTATATACCAGCTGGCCCCACAACACAAGAGAGAACAAGAGAAATATTATGGAAGAATCTAAACAAAATTCTACTAGAAACAGGATGTAGTTTCAACCCTTTAAAAATGTTTTTCAATGTCAAGAATGAGACCTCTATAGAGGTTTGGGTCTACCAGCATTCATGATCAATCGGTAAACATTTATTAAATGTCTACTATATGCCTGATAACCATACTAAGCATTGCAGATACAAAAAAGAAGTAATAGTTTTTACCCACTTATATGAACTTATAGTCAAGTACCCACTGTGCCAGGCAGTAGCTTTAGGGGATTTGGATCCTTGGCCAAGTTCTAAAGTTCTAGAGGCACCTCAGGTAAATTATTTCAATTGAGATAGGGTTTGGGATTATCCCTAGGTTATTAGATACTTGAGCCCTCAAACAATACTCTTGGTGGTGGGATTGGGGGTGGTGAAAGATCAATGTTTGAATCCTGTGTACATTCTGGAATGTGAACAGCTAGTTTCCTAACTTCTCAGTACCTTACCTGGTTTCCCATTTGTTCACTGGGAACCCCAGTTGTGAAAGAAGCAGTGGGCTTTGTGTGTCAGGCACAATACATAGACTGCAAAACAGAAATAGATTTTCTTATAAGAAGGGGAGAGAAAAACTTAGTGTTAACATCATCTTGGTGGGCTCTTCTTGTCCTTTTCAAGTAAGTTTTTATTCCCAAGCTAGAGATGAAATAGCCACCTTAGGTCCAGTACTCTAAAGGGAGTTTGCAGTAGTATCATGATATTTAGTGCTGATCTTTTCATCGGGAATACTTGAAAGTCCTCTGTTTCCTTGAATATCCATTTCTTTTCTCCTGAAGGATTATATTCAGTTTTTCTGGGTAGATCATTCTTGGTTGTAATCCTAACTCTCTGGAATATTATATTCCAAGCCCTCTGATACTTTCATGTAAAAAGCTCCTAAATTCTGTGTAATCCTAACAGTAGTTCCATGATATTTAAATTCTTTCTGGCTACCTGCAATATTTTTTCCTTGACCTGGGAGTTCTGGAATTTGGCTACAATATTCCTGAAAGTCTTCATTTTGTGATCTCTTGTAGGAGGTGATTAGTGGATTCTTTCGATTTCCCTTTTACCTTCTGATTCTGGGATATCAAGACAGTTTTCCTTGACAATTTCTGAAATAAGGCTTTTTTTTAAATCATGACTTTCTAGTAGTCCAATTAATTCTTAAACTAGCTCTTTTCAACCTATTTTTCAGGTCAGTTTTTATCAGGAGATATTTCACATTTTCTTTTTTTCTTTTAAAGTTTTGTTTGACTGTTTCTCCCTTTTTTATGGAGTCATTAGCTTCCATTTGCCTGATTCTAATTTTCAAGGAATTATTTTCTTCAGTGAGCTTTTGTACCTCCTTTTCCATTTGGTCAATTCTGTTTTTTAAGAAGTTCTTCTCTTCAGTAGATTTTTGTGCCTGTCTTACCATTTGTCTTATTTTGTTTTTTGAGATGTTATTTTCCTCAGTATTTTGTTGTGCCTCCTTTACCAAGCTGTTGATTCTTACTTTATGATTTTCTTGCATCATCCTCAGGTCTTTGCTCAATATTTCCTCTCACTTGAATTTTCTCTCTTTTTTTGAGTTTGAGATCAATTTTCTCAGAATTCTCTGAGGCTTTGCATGTAGTTGCTTTGACATCACTTTCTTTTTCTGAGTTTCTATTTTGATCTTTCCTGTCCCCATTATAACTCTATAGTCAGGTTCTTTTTTTTTTCTGTTGTTTGCTCATTTTCTCATCCTATTTTGACTTTTAACTTTATACTAAAGTTCTATTCCAAGTGCCAGCAGAGTCTTCTGTAATTTCCTTCTTATTAGTTATCAGAACCCCTTACCATCTGGGGACTGAGAGCTCTGGAAGACACTGCTTCCAATTCAGTTGTTCCTAATGCCTTCTGCGAACTTGGCACCCACCATTGCCCACTGTTGACTGCCTGATGCAGGAGTACAGATCCTTGCTTCTGGCTTCCAACAGGTTGTGGGCAACTGCTGGCTTGTCTGCTGAGGATGGCCTGTGCTGGACTGTACTCCACTCTTACCCCAGTGAGACATAAGCTTTCCTGTCGACCTTCTAAGTTGTCTAGGACTGTCCTTTTGTTGACTCTGTTGCACCAGAATTCATTTTGAGGAGTTACTTAAAAGTTGTTTGGGGGCAAATTTGGGAGCATTCAGGTAAGTCCTTTCCTTCACCAACTTGGCTCTACTCTCAAAAAATGCAGTTTTCTCAGTCAATATTAGAAGTAAGGAATTTGTATTTCTGTGCTTTAGTTTTACCATCTGTAAAACAGGGGCAGCATACTACTTTCTTCCTTTTTTAGATGGTCAAAAGTGAAATGAACATATATAAAAAAGATTTTTTAGAGTTGTTTTTCTTTTTTTGTGAGAACATTCCAGACTGAATGCAAGGCATTATGAGAATTATTGGAATGAAATGATAAGAATCCTTTTCAACCAGAGATACCTGGGGAGGAGGCAAGGGTTGAGGGGAGAGATTCTGATGCATTAGTTACTTTGCAGTTGTTTTGAGACTATTAGATAAAAAAAAAAATTGAACACCTCCTGCAGGGAAGGGACATAAGCCAATATGTTGTTTGGGCTTTTAAAGTCACACTTGAGTGGGTAACATAGAAACTTTATTTCAGGCTTTTTATGATCTATGGGGTTTATTGTCATCAAAAGTCTGTAGCACGGTATAGTCTGTGCCTGCTCTCCTTGCCTGTTGTGAAAAGAAAGGTCCTGTGTGTTCTCATTTCATCACCATTTAAGCCCTTCTGGGTAATAAGAGTTAGAAGAGAAACACCTGGTCTCTCTCTCCAGTCTTAAATGTTGAAGCTTCTCATTTAAATGCTTAGTTCTGGTTTAAGAGACACATTGTCTATGCATCCCTTCCCCTTTGGGTTATGGAATACTCTAAAAGTGACCAACTAGTCTGAGATGCCATAATTGTCTCTTGGTTCTATGTGCTGTTGGTTATTATTAGCATTAATAATAAGAATATTTTATTTTCTCTCCTCCCCCAAGTCGCTTTTACTGTATAACTGACATACATGCAAACCTGGTGCATAAGGCAGCCCAGAGAGAAGCAAGGTTTATCTTCCTCTCTGGCTCATGGCTATGTCCCTAGGACAGTGTGCTTCCATCCCTCTATTTGTTATGCTGCCTTCTTAAAGTTCATTTCCTTGCCTGGATTTGGCTTCCAAGGAAGACAGGACATTGTCCTTTTCCCTGATGCAGCACTGAAAAGTTTCCAGTTCTTTTGAAATGACAAACATTTTCCCCAAGTTGGTACCTCATAACTGTTAATTTTATGAGGTAGATATTGACCACAGTCAATCAGTTTTCCAGTGTCTGCTGTGCAGGTTGCCTATTGTAACTTACAGCTTTTCTTCCTTGGTATTTGAGAAAATATTTTCTTAGTGTTGCTATCTCAACATCTGGGAAGCTAGGTGATGTAGTGAATATGGTCCAGGGCCTGGAATCAAATGTGAGCTCAGAATTAACTAGTGCAACCTTGAGTGAGTCACTTAACTGCTTCAGTTTCCCCAGCTGAACATGGGGATTATAATATTACTTTGCAGGGTTTTGTGAGGATTAAATGAAATATTTGTAAAGCATTTAAAAGGGGTAGCTGGGTGGTATAATGGCTAGAGCTCACCTTCCTGAGTTCAAATCCAACCTCAGAAATTTACTAGCTATGGGACCCTGGGCATGTCATTTATCCCTATTTGTCTCAGTTTACTTACCTGTAAATTGAGCTAGGGAAGGAAATATCAAACCACTCTAGCATCTTTGCCAAGAAAACTCCAAACGGGGCCAGGAAGAGTCAGACATAACTGAAACAACTCAAGAACAAAGTATGTAGCAGAGCATCTAGCACACAGAAGATGCTTCGTAAACACGTGTTTATAATCTGTAAAGCTGTACCTGCTACAAGTCACATGCTAATAAAAATGCAATTCCATCCAAATGGCAGAAGAATATTAAGAGGACAGCACTTGATCAAAATCTCCAAGAATGAGCTTTTCCCAAAATACAAGAAATTCTAGAAGAGCAGTTCTATAGAAACTTAATTTATCTCTGTCCTCCTGCATTTTAAAAGTGTCATCATTCATTAGCTAACACTTGAGGGTGATCTATCCTGATTCTCCTTTTTATTATATTTAGGGGAAAACAATTTAAAAACAATGGCACCAATTTTGTTCCAGTGTCTTTGGGCTGCCTTTCCCATTAGTCTTTTTGACTGGCTCAACAGTCTCCCATAATTTATGCAAACCATTCAAATGTAATGAGCCATTAAACACATTCTGATGTCTATTCTAGCAAGCTTGCAAGGCAACCCTATAAAAACAGGATCTCAAAAGTTGTGAAACTTGTGTACCATGAAAAAAAAAGAACCTGATGGGGGTAGGAAGAGGAGGAGGGTTTTTCAATAAAGGCTCAGCAGTCATAGGATACTTCAGAAATACTTGCTTTCATTTCCTGAATATTTGTGTCATGAATATCAATCATGTATTAGGAGTTAGAAATAATGATAGGTGAGTTCATATGCTATACTGGTATAACTCATGTAGGGAATCCCTGAATATAGGCAGGGCAGAGTATGGAGCCCTAGAACCAGTTCAGAGCTGAGTTCAACTGTGGGCTCAGATACTCGTTAACTGTGTGAACTTGGACAATTTAGTTAGCCTCTGTTGGCCTCAGTTTCCTTATTTAAGAAGGTGATAGTAGTACCTATCTCCCAATGTTGTTGTGAGGAGGAAATGAGACTGTATTTGCCAAATGATTTGTTAACCTTGAAATGCTCTACAAATGAGTTATTATGACTCATGGACGAGTTGAAATCTGTATCAGCAGAGGAAATGCTCACCACATGGAGATCACAGATTTATTTTAACATTAGAGTTCTATTTAGAGGAATATGAATTACTAATAGGTGGGTGTAGTCAATACGATAAAAATGAGGCTATTACTTGACAAGGGTGAAGTCTGAGGGTTGCCTTCCTGCCCTGGGATCTCTCGATTCCGTACTTGGGTTTTAGTGTGAGCAACACTGCTTGGAGTTCCAGAATACTGCTGCTGGATTTAGCCACTGCCAGCCAGGGGAATATCTCAGCAGCTTCAGACTGACAGAATATCAGGCTGCCCCACACTCTGCTCCTAGATCAGAGCCACAAAGCTTTTACTTGTTCATATATTGCTTAGTATACTCCCTAGGGTCCAACATTATTCTTGCCCTGAACTGTCCTATTACCGTCTCTTAACCCTCCTTCCATGGCATATTTTCCCTCCATAATTTGCACTGGATCTTTGTCTCAGCAGTCAGTAATGACAGACAGAACCTCCAGTTGGCATCTCTTGTTCCTTGCGCAAAGCCAATCTCTTTTTGCTAGATTTGGGGCTTTCTTCCCTGGTGCTCAGCTCTGGGTAGGTACTCATTCTGTCCCTATAGCTCTCCCTGTGTGCAAACCTGGGCTAGAAAAAAAAAAAATCAACCTTTTTTTCCTTGAGCTTTCCAGTAAGGATTCCACCTTGTATGTTTTCTGGGACTTTTGGGACTAGTTGTAGGGGAGAACTTGGCTATATTGTATGACCTCCTTCTACTCCACCATCTTGGCTGGTGTCTCTTTAGGGAGTAATCTTAAAAACTGACAGGGCCATATGACCTTCTGACAGAGGTTAGAGAGCAGAACTTGGAACTTCACTCCTTGGTTTTGAATTCCATTTCTGACACTGTACAGAAGAAAACAAATTGATTTCTCAATGGTTATAGCATGATATCCTTTCCAAAGGAAACTCTAAAGAAAACTCAGCTTTAATGATTTCATTGCTATTCTCTAAAAGTAAAAGTTAAGTACTATGATTGTATTGTAGAAAGGAAAATTAGCAATGACCAGCTGTTATGTAACAGTGCCTGAAACAACTGTGAGCCAAAGACAAGGAGCTAGCTAGAGGTCAAACGGTATTTTATAACAAGGCCTTCAGTAGCAATATGTGCTGCTTCATCAAGATGGGACATTCAGGTACCTCAATCAATTTAAAAGTCTTGATGAGCAATCCTAGTGGAAGCCAACTCATCAACATGTCTCTCAGTAGGGGAAGAACCATTTTCCTTTCTCATTCTTAACTAGACCAAGTGACTAGTTTGGGGCGAGGAGGAGGGGAGATCAGGAGTTGCCATCCTTTGCGGCCATCTACTTGGATAACCTGTAGCTACCCTCCTTCTACTTTGAGAAAAACCTGGCTTTTTTGACTGGCATTTTCCCTTTCATAAAAACATCTCATATGTCACCTCCTAAGGGACATTGTTCTTACACTAGACTTAGGAATAGATAATGAAAGATATTTTCATCCCCCTGGAAGAGAGACAGGATCAGTACCCTCATCACTAGGTCTACCATCCTTCTAACATATTACTGAGTAAAAAATAATGCAAGCACTGCCAGAGGTCTTTATATTATTTGTTTTTGATTTAACTATTTTCCTTTGTTACAAAGGAGGTTTCAGTTATGAGATAGGCGAGGGGAACAGTATATTTTGGTATTAAAACAAAAGGAATCAACGAAACTTGAAAAAAGGAAAAAAATGTGTCAAGTCTTTGGATCCAGGACATAAGGCACATGGAGCCTGTCATCTGAATCACTTCAGTACTTGGTGATCTATTGAAATCTCTTTGGTGATTACCCATCATCCCAGGCACTAGAGTACTCATCTAATCAATCTAGTGAAGACTCTTGGGTGGTGTGGGAAGTTGTTTCCATGAGTCACATGATCTAGGATGGTCAGGTAAAAGGTCAGAAACTGCTGCACAGGCCTGATGAGCTTTTTGTGGGAAAGCCAATCAAAGAGGAGAACGTGAAGTCACATGGCCAGAGGATGGTGGCCTGCAACATTCAAAGTTTGGAATTCTATAAGAAGCCTGGCTTATACTGACCTTGTCATAGTCTCTGGTAGCCATGCTGGAAACCACCCTTTCCTTCAAGGGAAGGAGTGTAGAAGGCCCTCCCTCCTCTGAGCTCCATTCCTTGATACCTTTTTGCATGAGGAGTTCATCTCTAACAGTGCTTATCCATCATTCCAAGCACTAGAGTACCAGATTATCTAGTAAAGACTTTTTGTTGGATCCAGACACTAAAGTACTATGTCATCCAGTGAAGATTCTTTGGTAATTAACCAGCATCATGCAAAATGATAGTGCCAAGCCAAAAAGAGAAAGTCTACGACAACACAATATACATTGTCATGAGGCACTGCAAATAGGGCCAAATTACAAGCCCTCACAAGAGAAAGACTTTTCAAAGAAATTGAAAAAGAAGGAACTCATTTGAGAGCCTTCTTTCCCCTTGTTGATTTTTTTCATATACTGAAAGTGAAACCAAAGCTTGGGAGAGCCCTATTTTATTGAGCTAGCTTGGCAGATGGGACAGAGAGTCAGTTCAGAAGACCCAGGGGCAAGGCACTTTAGGCTTTTGTGTCCCCAGGCACAAGTAGCACAGTTGGCTTTCTCCATTAAGGGAGTTTCCTTTCCAAGAGTTATTCATAGGAATGAAATAATGGCAAGGAGGTGGGGTGGGGAAGAGGTATATAGGATGTCCCCAAAGTCTTATGGCAGTTTTAAGCTTTAATTGCACATGTATCCATTTGTGTTTTGCGTGTGTGTGTGTGTGTGTGTGTGTATGTCTGTCTGCATGTCTACATCTTGTCTGTCTCTTGGGCATTTATAACAAATTTTTTCTTTTTGCACAGGTGGATAAGTGGAGCAGCAGTGGTCAATGCATTTTACTCTTCAGGCAGAAACCAGATCGGTAAGACTCTTCCCTTGACTTACCATATGACTGCTTAACTGTCTGTGACTTTCTCCCATGCCCTTCCATTTCAAAACAGAAACACTGTTATGAATGCTGTTCAGTGTTTTCTTTCCCTCTGATGGATCAAGTTTACTCTTTAGGGAGGGCTGGACTTGGGAGTAACCCAGTGTTGGGAATGGTTTCCATTGAAGCATAACAACCCGTCTCCTGAAGTTTGTAGTCTTGAGAAATTTCCTGGGACACAATCACTCCTCTGCATTGTACAGTCCTTGGGAGTTCAGTGGGGCATTGACTCAGCCAGTCAGTATGTGTGAGAGAGGAGACTTGAGCCTAGGTTTTCCTGACCCCATGAGAGCCCTGTAATCGCTATACCAGGGTGTTTTTCAATGGCAAAACTATATTCATGGGATTATAGGGTCACTTATTTAGAACCAGAAAGGATTGTTAGAGGGCATCTCATCCAAATCCTTAATTTTACCAATAAGAAATTTTAGACCTAGGAAGTCACATGACTTACCTTGGATTAGTCAGGTTCCAAAGCCAGCTTTTGAACTCATACCCTTCAAATCAAAATCCAGCACCACACATTCTCTTTTTCTAGGCTGGTAATGCACATTAATGCAAATCACTTGAAAATAACTCTTGTCCTCACAGGTGGCAGTTGAGATCTTGGTCTGAATTCTGAGTTTTTCTTTGCTAGGATATTCTCTTAATTGGATCCATCAAGTCGTATTGATTCTCAAGACCATCTCAGTGCCAGCTCTGAAGGGTCTCTAAGCTTCCTTGAAGGGTTTTTAAGGGGGTTCAAGTCCCAAGAGCCCACTTAACTGGCATTGCAACATATTTGCACCTCTTTGAATACCCAGTTTACTCTAATGGGATTGGACCAATCCCAGAAAATGCTCAAGGTATTGGGAGGTATAAGGCCACTTAAAATATACAAATGACAACTACTACATATTTGATGAGTGAATGAATTAGTGAATGATTATCACCCAGAGGAGCTGCCTCCACTAGAGTATACTTACCTATTTATATGTCTTACTTCCCTAATAGAATGTGCATTGTGGGCAGGGACTATTTTAAGTTTTATATTGGTAGCCACAGTAGCTAAAACAATGCCTGACACATAGTAGGCAATCTCCTAAGGGAATCTTAGGTCAATGCACAGTTAAGTGAAGTGGATAGGGTGCTGGGCCTGGAGTCAGGAAGAACCAAGTTCAGATCCAACTTTGACACTAGGCTGTTGCCTCAATTTCCTCAAACATAAAATGAGAATAATAAATGAGCACCTCCCTCTTGTTCTTGTGAGGATCAAGTGAGATACTTGTAAAGTGTTCCATGCACTTAGAAGGTGTGTGATTCCTGCCTTCCTAATAGGGTCAGTCTTACCAGGATTAGTCTAGACAAATTTCTACACAGATCAGTTCTGTATACCTGGAACCATTCCATTCCTGGAACCAAACCAGACAATTGAGAGTGAAATGAGGATATGTTCACTGGAAAGGCTGCCCTTGAAATTTCACCATCTCCCAAATTTCCCTTTCATTGAATCTCATTATTTTCCAGCAGAAATAAGGTCATCCATGTAACTTTCATCAGTAATTAAGAGAAGCTCCATATTCACTTACCTTTCTTCTTGAGTAACTAAAAGTTATCATTATGACCTCTAAAAAATGGGGACCTATAAATAGGACAGAAGTCATGTGCACCTCAGCTTAGGGAAAGGAATGTATAGTCTTGGCTTCGAGGTTTTATTGCAGTAAACTTGACACTTGAAATTGTATCTATAATGTTCCCTCTTTGTAATATTCCTTGAAGTCTTTCAGGCTGATGTATCAGGCCCTGATCAAAATGATACCTGGTCTGAGTCCAGTGTAAAGATGTATTCTTTAGAGCTGATGTCTATCTTAATGGGATTCCTTTCTCATCTTGGTCTTGTGCCTGGCCTGGAATGGACATAGGAGACTGGGGAAGAAGGGTTTACCCTGACCACATGTCCCTTATGTGTATGCCTTGCTCACATGGTACTCTCAGCCTCCTCTCTCCATTTGTGTTGTCTCTATTTATGGGAAAGTGCACCCCACATTTATGGGGGAGGAAGGACTGATAGCTATGGTTTTTATAATACCATCTCAACCAGTGCCTCTATATTGAACTAATTGCATCTGCTGACTGATATTAAAGGTAAGCTCCCAGCTGCCAGGGCTGTAGGAGCATGGACAAGGGTACCTTTGAACCTAGGGGCGGTGGGTTGCACCTAGAGTGAGAGCCCCAAAGTGGGGGCTGTATTTATTTCAATAGGTTAGTTTGTGTTGTTTCTTTAAGGACTATTTCATTATTGGTTTTGTATCTCCAGCAACTGGCACAGTGTCTGCCCTATGTATACCTTTAATCAATGTTTATTGACCATTTGCTATTCAACAGGCACTGTGAAAATTACGGGGTACAAAAAAGGGGAAAAAGAACAGTCCCTGCCTAGAATGCAAGTGGGGAGAAAACGGGCAAACGGGATAAGCAGGAAATAAAGAACAAAGCTAAAACACTAGAGTTAAGAGGGGTTAGGGAAGGCTTCCTGCAAAAGACGGAATTTAAATTGGAATGCCAGGAAGGTCAGTGGGCAGAGTTGAGGAGGGAGAGCATTCCAGACATAGAGCCAGAGAAAATGCTGGGAGCAGATAGGTGGAAAGTCTTGCTTGTGGAACAACCACGACGTCAGTCGGGGTCACTAAATAATAAATGCTTTGTGAGTGAGTGAATGAACCTGGGATCCAGTCCTACCTCAGACAGTTCCTAGCTATACCTCTCTAAGCACCAGCTTCTCTATCTTCAAAATGGGGATAATAGCAGTGCCTCGCCTTTCAGTTCCTTTTTTCCCTTCAGGAAAACATATGGGTCACATGTCTAATCAAGTGAGTCATTGAGCCTAGAAAGGTGTTTGGCTGTTTTTTTGTTGGGTTTTGTTTGACTTTGCAAATGTTTGGAAGTAAGATTAAATGATTACATGTACATAAAGTGCTTCATGGACCTCTCCAAAGATGAATTACATGAACTGTTAGGAAGAGGAGAAACTAATAGAGAAATTATTCTTGTTTTTTAACTTTATGTTTTTTTCTTCCCAATTACATGTAAAAACAATTTCTAATATTTTATTTAAAATGTTGAGCTTCAAATTTTCTCTCTTCCCTGCCCACTTCCTGAAACAGTAAGCAATTTGATGTAGGTTGTACATTTTCAATCATGCAAAACATATTTCCATATTGGTCATGTTGTGACAGAAAACACAGACCAAGAAAAAAGCTCAGAAAAAAAACAAAGTGAAAACAATCTGCTTCACTGTGCATTCAAACTCCATCAGTTCTTTCTCTGGAGGTGGAGAGCATTTTTTATTGTGGTTCCTTTGGAATTGTCTTGGATCATTATAAAAGAAGAGAAATGATGAAAATTGAGAAGCCTGGAATAGCCACACAGTGAAGAATGAGTCCCTGAATTAGCAGAAGTCGTGTTGATAGTCTTTGCAGAGATCCATGCAGACCCTCTCTTACTTTAGGCAAGCCCATCTTCCCCAGTGGAAATGTAAAAGGATAAAGATAGAACCGTGGGCTCTTTTCAGATTCTTGACTGCTCAGAAAGCAGTTCAGAGAAAAAAATGTCATGCAAGGGGAAGGTCTTTGACATTTTCTACTTCTTTTGGAAGCTTCATTTAAATCTTAAGTGGAGATTGTCTTGACTAAAAATAACAGAAGATCTCTGAAATTTCAGTCACTTTCCTTGACAGCAGCCTTGGGGTTGTGCCAGTTCAGCCTAAAGGTCCAAGGGAGAGATAAAGACAGAAGGATGTTGTGCATGTACCTCTCACTAAAGAAGAAATTCAATCAAGATAATTTAACTGTTAAACTGGCTACTGAAAAGAAAAATCAGCAAGTCTAGGCATCTCATGTGAACTGCCTCAGATGGCTTATGTCCATCCACAGGCATTTATTGAGCACCAGTATGCCAGGCACTACGGTCGTCTCTAGGGATACTTTCCTTATATCCCACCTCAGGAAATATAGCCTGTCTACATTTTCTATATTCCTGTATATAAGCATCTGTTTCTTCCAGGGCCAGAACTGCTTCTACCCTTGTCTTTGCATCTCTGACTTCCACCATAAATCTACAGTGGATACTTAAAAAATGATAAATGTCTGCCAGTTGACATTGTCATTTAAGCAGACACAGAATGAGAAGAAGAGTAATTTGATGGAAGAACAGCTGTGTGCTGGCTGATGAGAAAAAGCCAGTGTTTCAGGGAGGTCGTATTTGAACTCAGATGTCAGGAAACCTAGTGTCTGAGAGCCCAAGGTACAGATGGAATGGATTACAGGCATTGGGGATGCCCAGGGAAAAGTCATTAGAAATGACTCCATCATTGACTCTCTGTAATAATTCAGTAATGGACTTAATTAAGATTGTTTTAAAATTTAAAAAAGGGAAAATCCAGTTAGTATATGGCCTCAACAAACCTTCTCATGAACAAGAAATTGGGGGCACCTACTTGCATTGAAAATATTTTCTTTGATAGCTCCATCCCCTTGACAGATTTCCATAAACCAATTCTTTTTATGAAAGGACTCTGAGATGCCAGTTTTTGGTGGGAATGACCATTTTTGAAAATATTGTCAATCCTGTGAATTAAGTTCCATCACCAAACTTGGTTCCAAAGAAAAGATGAAAGCATGTACCATTTTCCCTAACTTTCAGAGGTAGGGTACTACATGTGCAGAACATTGCTGATGTCAGGTTACTCTGATGTGTTATCATTTTGCTGAACTGTTTTCCCCCATAGTCTTCGTTGTTCTTTGTTATAGGACATGACTTTCTAGGTAGGGGAAGTACTCTGATGTGTTATCATTTTGCTGAACTGTTTTCCCCCATATTCTTCGTTGGGTAGGGGAAGTAGGAAGGATAGATTTGGAAATTGAAGTTGCATAAAAACAAAAAATATCCATAAAATGTTATTTAAAGTTCCAGATACTTTCTAGGCAGATAACCAGATTGACAGCGATATGAGTATGACGGAGTCATTCCAGAAAGAAAGTGAATCCTAGGGCAAAAGAATGAGAAGTGGGAGTGATTAACTTAGAGTTTATTTAGCCCAACCCTTTCTGTTTTTGCAGAAGTCTCAGAGATAAAGTGCCTTATCACTTTATGCCACGTGGACAGTGTGTCAAAGCTAGTATTTGAACTCAAGGCCTCTCATGCCACGTACAACACCATGCTTTCTGTTGTCCCCTGAGCCTAAGAAGTTCCGCTTTGTTTTACTTTTTAAATGTTTGGAGTGTTGCTATATAGCCCCAATCTCTAGTGGTTTAGTTTAATTAAATGAGCCTTTCAAGACTTCTTTATGAGCCAGAAAAGCTTAATGCATCTGGTTTTGATCTAATGCATATCGTTGGTAAAAATAACAGTTTACATGCCTCTGACCCAAGAATGCTTCGGGCAGCGTGAGATAGTAGTAATAGTCCAGAGTAACTAGACTTGGTGTTAGGAACTCCACTTTAACACTTCACAGCTGAGTAACTGTGGGCACCTAGGTGGTGCCATAGTGCACAGAGCTCCAGACCTGGAATCAGACTCAGTGAGTTCAAATCTAGCCTTAGATACTTACTGGACATGTGACTCTGCCCAAGTCACAACCCTTTTGTCACAGTTTCTTCATCTGTAAAGTCATCTGGAGAAGGAAACAGCCCCAAATGGGATCACAGGGAGGTGGACATAACTAAATAACAGCAACCATGAACAAGTCACCTATGTCAGAGCCTCAGTCTCCTCACCTACAAAGTGAAGTTTCACTCACTAAGCGCCTTCTAATTTAAAACTGTATGATGAAAGAGTCAGAGCTGGAAATTTACATAGCTGCCACCTTATCAAATGACCTCATTTTGTGGATGAGAAAACAGACTCAAAAGTGGTTACAAGATTCACCCAGGGTGACAGTCAACAGTCTTCATTTGAACCCAAGCCCAGCATTCTTTTCAGTACACCAGACTGCTCTAGCAGAAGCAGCTCACAGACAAGGGATGACTTCTGAAGATACCTCAGTTGTGACAGTGATGGTCCTAGGAGGACCTTGTAAAAATTCAGTAAAAAATAGGAATTGGCTTTCAGAGCACTGGCCTCAGCAGAAGTGGCATGGTAATCATCATGTGTGAGGCTGAGCTTCATCACCAGTGTTTAATGTGAACTATAAAATCTTACCTTGTGCCTGAACTGTGGCATATCAGGGTATAATTAAAGCAGCAGGGACTTTGTAGTTAATGATCAGCCTTGATAGAACATTTCATAAAAGCAGTTTATGTAATGGGTGAATTTTAACCGAAGAGCAGAGTGTAGGAGACAGAGCTTTCCTTCACTTAATAAATGGGCCACATTATTTCATACGCTTGGATGTTTAAAAAGAGTCCCTTGGTGATGCTCACTTAGCAAGGGTGAACCTTCACGGGGGAGGCAGGATCTGCCAGCATTCAGGGCCTACTTGGGGCTGGGCTGGTCAGCTCTTAAGGTATCTTCTACATCTGAGTGTCTGTCACAGCTGTCTTCTTGTTCTCATCTGGAACTTCTCAGCTTAGAGCCTTTCCTAGAGAAAGGAAAGGGTTAAGTAAGTTGCTCAGGATGACATAGCCATTTTGTATATCTGAGGTGGTACATGTGATTGTACACACATAAGTATCTGTACAGGTAATCCATCTTGATACGTGTGTCTCTATCTTGATAGATATCTATATAGATATATGTATACAGAAAAAGAAAACAAAATTATAAAGGCAGTTTTAGAGAGAAGCACTGGCATCTGGGAATGGGAGCAGGAGATCACTGCAGTCAGGGAAAGCTATATGTAGAAGATGGCATTCAAGCTGAATTTTAAAGGAAACCAGTAATGATGCAAAACCAGAGGTGAGGATAGAGTACATTCCATTCATCGAGAGCCATCCAGTAAAAAGGCATAAATATAGAAAATGGAGGGATGTATGTGAGGAATGGATAGGAGGCCCTTTAGCTATGCCTTAGATATAAAAAGGAATAACGTAGTAAAAAGGTCAGTTAGGTCCAGACTGTGAAGAACTTCAAGTGCCAAAAAGAGGATAGATAGATAGACAGACAGACAAACAGAAGGATCTATGGATGGATATAGATGGATAGACAGAAAGATATACAAACAGAAGGATAGCTAGATGGAAAGATAGATAAATAGATACTTAGAATATGTAATTCTTGAATCAATAGGGAGCCACCAATTGTGTACGTCTCAATCACTGTTAGTGGAATGGTAGAATCATTCAAGTGGGGAAGAACATGCGGTAGACTTGGAGGCTATTGGCAGTAGTCCAGATAAGAGATGGTAAGAGACCAAACAAAGATGGCGGCTATGTGAGAAGACCTTCGGAAAGAGTTTTCATCTCCCTGGGCCTCAGTTTCCTCATCTGTAAAATGATAGCCTTGTGCTAGATGGCTTCTGAGGACCATTCCAGATCTAAGTCTTGTGACTTAGTCTGAAGTCCTGATTCTGCTACTCTGAACTCTGACCCAGAGCAAGTCATCTCACACTGTGACCAGTTTACTAATCTATAAAATGAGGGGAGTAAGATCTCTAAGGCCCATTTTAGCTGTAAAGTTTTAGGAGTTTGAGGTTCCCCAAACCTTATTAAGGATGACAAAATACCACCTTTCTCTAACTCTAGACATCAGCAGGAGGAGTGACCCAAGGAACATGAAGAAATATATTTTTTAAATAATGTATTTTAAGAAATAAGGACCTTGTTAACTTTAAAAAAAAAAAAAACACTACAGACTGTTCAACTTTTTCCATGGAAATAGCCAGGATTTAGGAAACACTATCTTAGTCAATTTCCAGGGTATCTTCTGGGATTCTAAATTGGTAGAGCTTTTAAAATGGAAAGAACCTTAGAGGTCTACCTAGCTCCTCATTTTACAAACAAAGAAATTGAGACTTAGGTCATATAGACAGTGAATGTTGAAGCCAGGACTCAAATTCCCAACTCAGAGTCCTTTTTGCTACCCCCAAACTGAGCTAGATAACTTTTAAGGTTCATTCTTACTATACAATTTTCTGATTGTATATTGTTTTAGTTAAAAAAAAAAAAAAAACCTGATCAGATCCAGTCTAGTTTCAGCATCTGTTTAATTTCTGTCCAGTATAGTGCATTGTATGTCCCACTTAATATCTGCTGAGTTGGCTATTCTCAACTACCAAGTTCATGGCCTTTAACATCATATCGTAATGCAGATCCTGGCAAAATCAAAAGTTTAGGGTTAGTAGACCAATACCCACCTTTACTTAACTACAAATCATTCAAATAATAATCACTCTCTTTCTTATAAGCAGGAACTTTTGTTCAGTTTGAGTTGGAGTGATCCACTTCATTTCCTTGAGACATCCTTGGATGGGGGTTTATCCCATTCAATATTTATATTATGTACAAACACAGTTTCCATTTGAACGAGGTTGATGTAGCAAGGTCAATGTGTGAAGCCTACTTCATGTGAAACTGATCCAGATATCCATAGGCTTCTGGATCCTTTTGTGAATAGAAAATTAAGCCAGATCCAGTACTATTGCCTTTGGATTTTAGCCATGATATTGTCTTATCTATCCTTGTTACTAACACTTGACTTTTGTGTCTTTCAATAGTCATTTGACTTTTTAAAAAATTCTCAATCCAGTCTCCCAATTAAAGGTAGTGTGGTCAGTACTTTCTGGATGGGAACATACGTAGAGAACAAATGTGAACTGATTTCCCTACAAGCACACAGTAAGTCTTACAGAGCCTTTAATACTGCATTTCAGGCTTAACAGCAGCAGAGCAGAGAGAGAAGGCACAGCTTCTGTATTGATTTGTCTGTTTATTAAGATAATAATCACCATTACTGAGAACCACAATAATAACTCACATTTATATATAGCTTTGAGGTTTGTAAAGTGCTTTCCACTTGGAAATGTTATGGTTCTTGAACAGCATCTGTAAATATCCAAAGAGAAATTTAAAATGTTTGTTTTTGTTATTTCTGATTCTAAGAGATAGCTGAGCACGGCTATTTTTATTACAAGTAAAATGTATTTTCTCCTATGTTAAAATGTTGAGGTTGTAGGAAACAATTCTGAGAACATTTTTTTTGTATAAAGAATGAAAATAACCAAATGCAATTACCTACTCTTGGATCCCCATAGTGTTGTTTAATCAATCAATCAAGCATTTGTGAAGCTCCTACTATGTGCCAAGAACAGTGCTAGAGCCTGGAGATAACAAAAAATGCTATAATCTCTTTTCAAGCTCATATTCTCCTGCAGTTCTGCTTGGGAAGGGTCAAAAAGCCAACCTCCAAAGATGGGAGAATCCAAAACAGAATATGCTTATGAAGCCTCTTGTGAAATTAATATAACAGCAGTGGTTCAAAGAATTGGGGTTGGGCAATGTCATCAAAAATAACTCCTAATTCAAAAGCTCTTAATGGTATCCTCTTTTTAAAAAAACAATTACCCTCAAAGAATTCTTTACAAAAGTTAGAATAGCTTTAGCAACAGGTGCTCTCCTCAGTCTCTCCTTGTCATGGTACCATGGAGATGACCCTGAGCTTTCAAAGTCAATAATAGAACCAGGAGGTTCCATATCTGAAAAGGCTAAAACAATGGGTCTGCTCAGGGATCAGGCCTTTCATGCAAGGAAGAGGAGAGCAAAGGATGGAGAGGCTCCTCACCAACCCAGTCACATTTGGAACCATAGCAGCTCTAGAAGATTGTTCTAGCATAGAAGGCTGAGATCTGTATGTGTGAAGGGAATACCTACATAGCTGAAATTGTGTGTTAGTGAAACATTGAGATCAGTTTATTAAGACTTAAGGACCTCAAAACAGGGCCAAGTTCACACCATTGGCATTATTTAAGGGGAGAGAAAAAAGTTAAGATAATGATGTAAATGACAACAAGAGTAATAAGTAGACATATGAGCAGATGGATGGATGGATGAAAAGTCATTTATTAAGCGGAAACAAAAGCAAAAGCAAAGATAGTCTTTATTATTGAGTCACTTACATTAATATAGGGGGAAGAAAATACATATAAAGGAGTGGTAGTCATGGAGGGGCACTTGGATCTGGAAAGTTACAGGGATGGTCAATGAAACCATAGGGGAGAAGAAAAGTAAATGCTCTTTCTAGCAATGGTGGTTGGATTGACTTGGTTAAGGCTCCAGAACTGGAAAGTACGTGAAGGGGAAGGAGTAGAGAACAATGACTGGGAAGTCCAGTGAAGGATGACTAGAGGAGCCTAATATAGGGGAACACGTGTGGTACTCACCAACAAAGGCCCAGGGACCCCAGGCCAGGATTTCTTGAATTGAAAGGATTAAAAATACCTGCTTTCTGGTCTAGGCAGCAAGGTAGCTGAAAAGATGTCAAGGAAATGATGAAATTAAAATTTCAGTTGTAATAAAATGACACTGGAGCCATATTCTGCCATTTGCTAGACATAGAAGGGGCAGCTAGGTGGTGCAGTGGATAGATTGTTGGTCTTAGAATCCAGAAGACCTGCATTCAAATCTGACCTCAGACACATACTAGCTGCATTTCCTCATCTGTAAAATGATCTGGAGAAGGAAATGACAAACCACTCCAGTTTTTTTGGCCAAGAAAACCCAAAATGGGGTCATGAAAAATCAGACGGAAACACCTGAACCACAACCAAATCTTAGGTGGGTCTCTTTCGCTAGAGAGAGTGCTGGGGTTACAGTCCATGAGGTCTGAGTTCAAATGCAGTATCAGCCAGTCTTTGGACAAGTCACTTTAACCATCTCAGAGTCTTGGTTTTCTCATCTGTGAAATGGAAAAGGCATGTACCTCACAGGGTTGTTCTGAGGATCAGTGGATATTGCTCTCTACCAAAGCCCAATTGTAATTTCATTGATCTGAGATAATGAATGTAAAACACTTAGACAATTTCACAGTGCTATGAAATGAGCTACTGTCATTTGTCTCCGAAGCTCAGTTTCACCATCTGTAAAAATGAAAGTAACAGAACTCACACTCTCAACCTCAAAGGACTTTTCTGAGAATTGCGAAATAAACATAAGCTGTTTTTAGTGCTGGTCTGCAAATAGACTTTTATCATGTATAATTTAGATTCTCTTATCAAGTTCGACTTTACAGTCTGACCTGTGTGTGCATATCAGTTCTGTATATCAGTTATAATTTCTGCTTATCATGTGATTTTCAGTCTTATTTCTTCAAAATCATTGTAAAGTTATATATCTCCAATCACAGAGGTTCTTAACCCATGATCCATGAACTCAGTTGGGTTTTTTTATATTTTGATAACTATTTGAATAGAATTGTTTTCCCATGCATTTTACTTTATGCATCTAAAGTTCATTCTGATAAGAAGTCCTTAGAATTTGCCAGACTGTCAAAGAGGTTCATGACTCAACAAAGATTAAATTCCCCTGCTCCATTGGACTCTGATAGCCCCTGTCTTCCTCCGCGCAATAAGACAAAACCCAAAGACTAACTGTTTTGCATATGGCAGTTACTCAGTATTTATTATTGACCTGCATTCCCCAAATCTCCAGTGACCATGCTCAGTGCTAGTTTTATCACATGCATAAAGAAATGCAAATACAGTGCCAGACATGAGATGATGCTATTACACCTAGGTGTCAGGTGCTAGCGAGACAGGCAGAATGAATGACAGCCAGGCAAGTTCACAAGATCAGGCAGAGATTGAGAGTCCATTCTCCATGGTCACACAAGGGCATCATCCAAAAAGTAGAGGCAAAATCCGATCACCCCAAGAGAAAACGTCTTCTAGGTGGAACATGTTGTACCTTTAGCCAAAGTCTAAACCGAGTCTAAAATCAAGATGTTGACCTGATCAGTGACAGATGTCAGGCAAGCAGAAGAGGAGTAAAGGAAAGGCAAAAATCCTCTGGCAGTATGTGCCTGGGACTCCATACTCTGTCTGGCCTCTTCTGTTCCCCTCCACACTACACTCCATCCAAATGGGGCTGTCTACCATATTCTCCATTGCTGTCCTCATGCTGCTCACTGTGTTTCTAATATTTTCCCCCACCCCTCTTTTGAATTTATATCCATCCTGAAAAGTGAGCTCCAATGTCATCTCCAGGACACCTTCAGAGATTCCCAAATCAGTCAGTAATGACCTTTCTCCCAGCCTCCCCTTTCAAACTCACATAGTACTCTGTGTGTCTCTCTTTTATAGGTATTTGTCAGGTATTAATTTTGGATTCTATTTATTATGTATGTGTCAAGACACAGCCTGGTATCTAGTGGATAGAGAGCAGGCCTTAGAATCATAAAGACTGTGCCTCTGCTATGAGACTCTGACTGTGATTCTGGGCAAGTTGGTTAATCTCCAGATTCCTTCATTGAGCTACAGAATGTAGCTCAATGTCAGAAGAATGTCAGAATGTCAGAAGAATGTCAGAATGTCAGAAGAAATTTCGTACCTGAAGCTTCTTACACCAATAAAATCACAGATGGGGCCAAAAAAGATAAAAAAAAATGTCAGCGTGATATGATCCTAACAGACAGAAATTTGAAGGCCAGACACTGGGTCTCGTTCAAACTTATCTCCCCCAGGCCTTAAGTGAGAGCTCTCTACTGGGAGAATTACTAAAAATTTGTCAGATGGCCTTTTTTTGTATCCCCAGCACTTAGCATAATGCCTGGAATGAGGCACTTAAGTAGGCACTTAATGAATTTTTATTGATTGATATGCTGAACTGAAACAAGGAAATTCAGCTCCTAGGAGAGAGGGATACAGGAAATAAATCCAGACCATTCCTGCTCTCAAGAAGCTTGGAACCTCTCAGGTTAGACATGCTATAGATCAGTAGGGGAATAGCAACTGAACCTGAGCTTCTTTGTAGGGAAGCTCCAGATGGGGAACATCCTCCAGCCATGCAGATCTGCCCCTGCTTCACATGCCATGACCTTGGGATGTTGCCTAGAGCAAGAAAGGAAAAGTATAGGTGACTTGGCTAGGGTCAAACAGCCAGTATGTATCAGAGATGAGATCTGAACCCAGGTCTTCCTGGTTTTCACAGTCAGCATTATAAGTACAAGATAGGAAGCCAGTCATTAAAAACAGGGATGCAAAGAAATGTACTTGCGGCCCAGGGAGGTAAGCTGGTCATAAGGGCCATGGGGAACCCAGGTCAGAATGAGATAGGCTCACTGCAGGCTGCCAGTATTGAGCTCCTGTTAGCTTTTCTGCTCAGGGTGAAGACTGACCTCAGAGGTGAGCTCTCATTATAGGGACCAGACACAGCAGACTTGGATTGCTTGTCCTCCTAATGCGTATGGGGCAGTGGTGCATTCAAATGAGTTTTATTAAAAAGATGCTAGTGGAGCAAAAAGTAACGTTGGTATAAGAGTGGCTTTGACTGCTTCTCATGTTCCTGGATGGAGGGGCAACAGCGACTGTGGCTTGTTGGCAGTCACATGGGCCAGTAAATGCTCCCCAAAAGGATGGTAGATTACGGCCATGGAGTCTTGGATTCTCCAGCTGAAAGGGACCCCAGAGGTCAGGAATTGATGTTCAGAGAGGTCAAGAACTTTGTCCAAGGTAACACTGATAGCAAACAGCAGAGTTGGGATTCAGAGCCAAGTCCTCTGACTCCTGAAGGAGCACTGTCCCACCTTGCTGGCTTCTGTCTTAGAAAAATTGCTTAGCAGGCAAAGTCTGCCTTCAGGACTATGGTTCAGGGAACAAAGTGAGATTTGAACTCCTGCCTTTTGTCTTTGTAGTGTTCCCAGCCGGCATCCTGCAGCCTCCGTTCTTCAGCGCAAACCAGCCCAGCTCCTTGAATTATGGTGGCATCGGCATGGTCATAGGACATGAGATCACCCATGGCTTTGATGACAATGGTGAGCCCCTAGCTCTTCTGTTCACTTTTCCCTACCACTAAATATATTCTATGAAAATTACCAACATAAGGGTGTGTCTTGCTCTTCCCTCTCCTTCACTTCACATACACACATACACACACACACACACACACACACACACACACCCCCTCTGGCATCTTTCCCCTCCTCTCAGTTTACAAAGGGACCCCACTGCCTCTTACCTAGACTGCTGTGATAGCTTCTAAATTGGCCTCCCTTCCTATCCCCTCCAGTCTTGGCTCTATACCACTGCTAAGGTGATATCCCTAAAGCACAGGCCTGATCTGGTTACTCCCATGTTCAGTAAACTCTAATGCTTCCTTGTTTTCTCTAAGAGGAAATGCACAGTCTTCTGTTAAGTATTTAGAGCCCTGACAGTCTGACAAGGTACCCAGGTAGAATGTGAGCTCCTTGAAGTCAGGGAACATGGTTTTCTTTGTCTTTTTCTCCCCTGAACCTTCACAATGGCTATTAAATGGGATAAGATGGCATGGGATGGAAGGCAACACAATGGGATGTGTAATCCATGAGGACACCGTCAGAAAGTTATATACCGTCGGATTCAGTTGAGAGGTTGGTTTTTGTATTTAGAGCTGGAAGAGTCCTCAGAGTTTAACTTCTTTTAAGGAAACTGAGGCCCAAGAGGGTTTAGGGGTGCCCTTGAGGCAGCCAGAAATGTGACTTGGGAACTCAGCTGAGGGGTCTGAGCAGGAGACATGAATTTGGGAATTAGCCTAAGCACAGAGATGATAACCAAAGCAATGAGATAGGACCAGTTCAACAAGGAAAGAACACAGTAAGGAGCCAGTACTCCCATGAAAAGGGTACAGAGAGAAGAAAGAGAGAAGGGGGAATAATATCAACAGTACTTACTGTAGGTTTATCACATGCTTGGAGTAGTTCTAGGCACTGTGGTGAATTATGCTAGAGAAGCATCATTCAAGAATTTACAGCCTTATTAGGCAAACAAGACTTTGATACCCAAAGCTAGTAAGGCAGAAAGCAAAGGGTCAAACTGCAAAAGAGAACAAGTCCTGTGATGATGAGGAAGAGGAAGAATTTGTTTGAGCCTGCAATCAGGACAGGAGGCAATACTTGAGGTGAATAAAAAACTCAGCATTCATGGGTTAAAATTCAGACATCAATCTCTTTGGGTCCCTCGGCATGTTTTGGTTATAATGGAACAAGAATGGATGTTTGGATCTTTCAGAATCTTGGGGTTTGAAGTGAGGAGATCTTGATTCACTTATAAATATGTTCAGTTAAACCAAGCCAAGTTGCTTCTATCAGTGAAGTTCAGTGCAACAAGCACACATTAAGGCCCTACTATGTGCCACTGACCATGGGAGGTGCTAGGGCTACAAAGGCAAAAATGAAAGCATCTCTGCCCTTTGGGACCTTATGTTCCACCGAGGAAAAACAACTTGAGCACAGAGAAAAATAATTCCCAAAGTCAAAGAATGGTAATAACTGAGGTTATTACCAGGGGAATAGGGGGCTGGGAAGGCCATGTATAGGAAGTGACAGCTGAGCGACTAGATGAAACAGAGAAGGGAGCATTCCTCATAACAAGGACAAAGGCAAAGAGGTTAGACCTGAAATGTCATGTACGGAGAGCAGTGGAGCCAATGGGTTTGACCAGAAGAGAGTTTTATAAGTGGCGTATGATGGTATCAGTGAGGAAATTTAGGATGGAGCCTAAACGAAAAGGATTCCCAGTGCCAACCACTGCTTGATCCTGGAAGGAGTAAGAGGACATTGAAGACTCTTAAGTGGGGACAGACGTAGTTAGACCTGTACTTGGTTATGATCAAGGTAGAAGTCCAGTGGGGCTGGGTTGGACCAGGGAGCACCCAGGAGCAGCCTTAGTCAGGGCCAAGATGAGAAACGTATGAGCCCCAGTACAGAGACCTTTCACTGAAAAAGATACACAAAATTTAATATTTTGTCATTTCTATGTAGAGAAAAAATAGTCTCTTCTATTTTATTTGATTTTGTGTTTTCTCAATCATCTTTTTAGACTTTGAAATGAGAAGCTAACTTCTTGTAAATTACTGTTGTAATCACTGTCTTTCCCTCTCTCCAGGTAGAAACTTCAACAAAGATGGGGATCTCATTGATTGGTGGACTCAAGAATCTGCCAAAAATTTCAAAGAACAGTCTCAATGTATGATATACCAATATGGAAACTTTTCGTGGGACTTAGCTGGTGGACAACATGTACGTCATCAGCACCTTTGTGCTAAGTTCTTTTCACTTGTTAAAACTCTGGATATTTTTATGCCTTTCTTTCTGGTGAAACTTAATACATTTCAGGGTGTGTGTGTTTTTTGACAGCTCAATGGACTCAACACTCTGGGTGAAAACATTGCTGACAACGGAGGTATTGGGCAAGCGTACAGGGTGAGCAGCTTTCAATTTCTTCATGGGTTCAGAATTCAGAACAAAATTCAGGGAACAGAAAAATAGTGGTTTTTTTTTCATTTTAAAGAACTTTTCTTCAAGTAAATTCATTTACTTATATGAATAATTATCTTCAAAATTCAAACTTATAAGGATTCATTTTAATACAATGACTTCTAATCAACTCTTCTTAAAAAGAAATTTGTTGTTGGTTTCATTTCTTACTTGATTTATAAATATACTTACTAAGATTAAACCTGCTAAATCTATTAGATGTTTGTCTATTTTTACATTTTTATTCTTGATAAATGAGTGATTTTCCAAAAAAAAAAAAAATGGAGAAAGAAAGGGAGCAGGAAGGAAGAGACAGAGAAGTAGAAACAGAGAGAGAGTCAGTTTTTGAGACTACACCTGGCTGGGTTACCTCAGACAACCTCTAACAAAACAAAAGTCTATTAGAGTCAGGGAGGTAACTCAGCAGATAGAGTGTTAGTGCTGAACATAGGAAGACCTGAGGTCAAACCTGGTCTCATACACTAACCATCTCTGTGACCCTGAACAAGTGAGTTAAAACCTGTATGTTGCAGTTTCCCCATCTGTAAAATTGACATAATGGTAGCACTTACATGCCATGGTTGATGAAAGGATCAAACAAGATTTATAAATAGTGCTCTGCAAATCTTAAAGCATTATAGGATGCCAGGTGGTAAAGCAGCAGCAGTAGTAGTGGTGGTGGTGTTGGTGGTGGTAGTGGTGGTAGTGTAGTAGTAAGGTAGTAGTAAGGTGGTGGTAGTAAGGTGGTAGTAAGGTAGTAGTATTAGTAGGTAGGAAGAGGAGAGAAGGAAGTGTTCTACTCTTGAAATTTCCTTTATCAATGAAAGCACAGGCCCATTCCAAACTAAACTTTAAGCCATTTGAGGACAGGATTCAAGTCTTATGCCTCTGTATTGTCACCCCCTGCTACACAAACCTATATGAAACTGGTAATTAGCAAATGTATGTTGTTTGTTACTGTTAATGACACTGATGATGATATGCACCCCCTTCTTGCATACCAACAAACCATCCCAGCAATATTGTTGTCTATCCTTTACTTTAAAATATCCTGGGAAGGAAATGCTGTACTCCTTGATAACACAATCCAATGTCTTTTTAGACATACATGTCAAGAAATTCTTCCTAAGAACCTAAGAACTTAGGTTCAGATCACAGGTCCCTTCCTCCTAATGCTATTGAACAATGCACACAATTCCTCCAGCGAAACTTTGTAGCTTGTAACTCACCCATGCATGCCTTTTTATCCTATACAGCTTCTGTCCATGCCCTCTTAAATTCAATCAGTCAAACAGCTTTTGAAGTGCTTGCTTTGTGTGAGGCCTATATGGAGCAGCCTGGGGGAAACAAATAGACAGTTAGCCTTGGAGCTCTGGTTCCAAAGTACCAAAGTACAAGGTTCCCCTCTGAAATATTTCTGCCTGTGTGACCAAACAGTTCACTTAACCTTTCCTGCTGTAGGCAGCTCTCTAAGACTTTACTGTATAGAAGGTGAGAATATGCATTGGTAGGAGTTCCTTGTACCAGTGAAATATCAGGCCCTGTCCCCATCCCTACTGTACCTACTAGGTACAGTGTTAGACACTGGGGATGAGAGGAAAGAAGACTGAAAAGGTCTCTGCCCTCTATTACGTAGGAGAAGATATTGTGTGCAGCTGCTCGGTGTAGAACATATAAGCCACCCACCTATCCCCCATTCAGTAAACTCCAATGTCTCCTTATCACCTCCAAAATCCAATACAAATTACTCTACTTGCCATTGAAAGCCCCTCATCACCAGGTCTCTTCCTACGTTTCTAGTCTGCTCACACCTTATTCTCCCACAGTAACACAGACCTCCTGGCTGCTCCATGAAGATGACCCTCCATCCCTTGTCTCCGGGTCTTCCCTTCCTCCAAGTCTGGAACACTCCCTCCTTTATTCTCACTACAGACCAGTCTGGCTTCCTTTAAGCCCCAACTAAACTCCCACCTTCTCCAGCAAGCCTTTCCCAGCATCTCTTAATGCTAGTGACTTCTTGACTGCTTGATAGAACTATACATATTCTATACAAATCTCCCAGGGGCATCCCCTAATGTTCTAGGAATCTCCTAATTTTCTTCCTAACAGCACTAATAGCAACAGTGATAATAACATTGCTTTAAGGCTTGCAAGAAAGTGCTTTACAAATAAATCATTTTATTATCTTGATAATCTTGGAAGGTAAATGTTATTACCTCCATTTTACAGGTGAGAATTTGAGATAGACTGAAGTTAAATGACTCCCCCAAATACACAGTGTCTAAGGTCAGATTTGAACTCAGGTCTTCCCAACCCCAGGCCCATCCACGCCATTGCCGGGCATACACAAGCTCTCTATCCATGGCTCTCAACAGTCCATTTATTTTTTTTCTGTTTCTCCATTTCTCTGATGACATAGGTTGCCCCTCTTCTCCTACACAATTCCTCATTTGTGATGAGAATCAAACTGCTGTTCTTGTCTACCCTGAGCCTGTCTCTTGTCCTTTGTGAATCCCCAACCAGCTGTTCAACCTTGACCTCTCAGAGGTTTCAGTTGTCTCATCTGTAAAAAGAGGCAAGAGACTGGAAATCCTCTAAGGTCTGACTGGCTTTTAGCCTATATCCTCATGAATTCTAATTCTTTGGAGAATGTGATGTTCCTTAACTTGAAACCTCCTAACATCCTTAGTGTCAAGGGATTTCTATAAAAACTGCAAGTACCAGCCAGGCCTGTTGGCACACACCTATAATCCCAGCTAACAGGAGACTGAGGCTGGCAGATTGCTTGACCCAGAAGGGCCTGGCTACAATGGGCCATGCCAATCAGATGTCTGCACTTTTTGGCATCAAACACAACCCCTAGGAGCAGGGGACCACCAGGTGATCTAAGGAAGGTGCAGTCAGCCTAGGTCAGAAACTTCACAGTGTAATCATGGCCCTACATTTCCAGCCTGAGCAGTATAGGGACACCCAAGGTTTTCAAAAAATAAATCAGTGAAGTTATGTATTAAGATTTGAGACACATTTAAGCTTTAATAGTTTAAACTCTCACTAACACTTTGGGGCTACCCTGCATATAAAATACTCTCAAATTTGAAACACTACATAAATTTGTACTGTTATCACTGCTGCTGTTGGTAAGACTTGAAAACATACCCTTTCTGTGTCCTTTCACTTCGTAGGCCTATCAGAATTTTGTGAAAAAGAATGGGAAAGAGAAGTTACTTCCTGGACTTACACTCAACCACAAACAGCTGTTCTTCTTGAACTTTGCTCAGGTATTGTGTATAAATGCTTGATAGGCATAGAAGAAAATCTTTGGAATTGTGATTCCTCAATGACTGAGCCAGTCTTCATTCAGTGTGGCAGTTAGGTAACTTGACCACCTTTCAAAACATGAAGCTGCTGGTCCCATGGGGTTGAAGCTACATAGTGACATGTTCTCTGTTCCCCTGTAAGTTCCTCAATGACAGTAGCTTCAGGAACTCTGGGAAGGTCTCTCATCTATCTGCCTATGTGACAATCTACCACTTAAGACCTAAATAAATATGCCAGAATCTTCTGAAGGAATCCTGTTTTTTATGCCATGTTCCTTCTATTCATGTTCCTAGGTATGGTGTGGGACATACAGGCCAGAATATGCTGTCAATTCCATCAAAACCGATGTTCACAGTCCAGGCAATTACAGGTAGGCATTGAACTGAATGGCCCGACATGGAGTGTGGTCATTAGTGACTCAGTGATGTGCAGTTACCGTGACCCTTTGACTATTGTTTAAGTTCCATTGTTTCTGTTAGGAAATCCATACTCTCCTCATACCAAAATCAAACCATTTTCTCCACAAGCTGATCCCAATCCACAAAAAATCTCATCACATTACTTCTGTGCTATTAGAGTCAAATGTAAAACCAAGGGGTTAATATTTCAAAGATAAAGAATGAAACATGGCATCAGTGCAAAGGGATCTTCATGGCATTCTTGTCTTGACCTTCAAGATACTTTGTCCTGGAGGCTTATTTAATTCTGATAATAAAGATGAGCCATTTCAGTAGAGAGACTGATAGAACTAAGAGATTCCCTGGTTAGAAGCTTGTACAGAAGGAATCAAATTTGTAACCAGACTAAGGCCCATTGGGGGAAGATGCAAAAGATGGAAATTTCCTTTGAATACGAGGGAAAGACCTTAACCAATAAGAGGTGTGCCATGATAGAATAGGGCACTGCAGGAGATTACTGTCTGGCTCCTTGAGTAGTGATTGGGTGAACGCCTGTCATCAGTAAATGGAGAGTTGGACACAAGGCTAAGAGCTTATGTCTCTAAGAGAACAAAAGACTACAGTGTTCATTTCATCTACCTTCTATACTTGGAATCCTATAACTTTTACAAATTTTATTTGGGAATGGTAGAAAGTCTGAACCTGGAATTTCCATAAATGTGGTAAACATCCAATGTAGAAACTCACCTGACAAATGCAGATCAACCATTATCTGTCACTAATATGCTGAAGAGCTGCTGAAGGTTTTGTTCACCTGTCCAGGGTTATGCAGCTAATATGTGTCAGAGGCATGATGTAAACCCAACTCCTCTTGACTCTTAAGATGACCTTGCATCCAATATACTTCTGTGCTATTATTGTGAATATTTGCATAGCAGAAAGTCCAGCAACCCAGTCTTATTACTCTCTCAAAGAGGTATTTTAAGAAGTCTAAAAAGCAATTTTTTTTTAAAAGTGCTAATGACCTTCCTTCCATGGGCTAGAAAAACTACTTAATACATGGATCATCTCCTCCAGTAACTCACTCCCAGATAGAAGTTACAATATGGAGAAACCCTGGCACACAGAGTATGAAACAGTTAAAGGGAGAATACATCACATGGCAGGAATCATAGGTGGTTTTGTTCAGGGTAAATGAACACATTAATCCATTGATGAAAGCTTTCCAGGGTTTTGTCTTTTCTTACATCATCCTGCAATGACCTGAAAGTTCCTCTTTCAACAGTCGGTCACTCAACCAATGCTTATTCTTTCTTTCTTGTGGACATCAGGGTTAGTCCTCAGTGGTGACTAGCACTTTCAATGTGGTTCAGTTAATACCAATTGAAATAGCTCCACTTCATTCACGTTAATGATTTTCCAAAGGCTTCCCCCCCCATTAAGTAATGAATAGGGACCTACTGAGACTTAGTGTGGGATAAAATACATGATAGGAATGGTTCTTTGGAAAGGGATAATCATTCCTATTGCAAACAAAGGAACAGGATCACTAAAGGTAATGGTGAGATAGCACTGTATATTTACAAAGGTTACTAAAATGAGGATACCCAGAAAGCAAATTATGGCTGCAAGCCTGGTGGCAAGCATTTGGAGGAGGAGCAATGGAGAGAGGAACAGAAGCTGGTTTGGCACTGCAATGTACAACAGACCGTCTGGGCAGAGGGAGGATATAGATGAGGATATGAGGAAACAGATCACAGCCATGGAATAGCGAATCATCCCATTAGTGGTGTTAGGCATCTTTAGTTCTCCTGGCAGACTCTGGAGCTCTCTCAAAAAAGGAATGCAATGACTTATTTCTTGACTTTCCTTGATGAAAAATGGTAGCAGAAGCAGTAAGAATACCTTCTACTCTACAACCACTTTTTATGAACAAGTATTAAGAATTGGTTGACTGGGGTGGACATGATGGGGACCTTGGAATGAAGAGTTAACTCCATTTTATAATTTTTGGCAAAGCAGATGAAAGTCATAATTCAACATGTACCTTCATATTTTAGGGAGTGTAGATTTCAAAGAAGTTAGAGAAGGGATAGGTAGGACCTCATGTTCTAAAATTCTACATGGGAAATCCATGCAGGGAGATGAGAAAATCTCAGGAATTCAATTCTGACAGCACAAAAGGAAATAATTCCAAAGAAGACCAATAGAGCTGTGCCATGTGCAGGTCAGTGCCAGTGGTGATACTCTGCAGCCTGTTCATGCGTGCCATGCATGTTTTCTCTTACCTTTTATATCACTCACCATTATTTTTTTAATTTATATTCCTATAAATATACAGAAGAATTACAGCGATGTCTTCCTGTCATTGTCGGGAGTGATTCTATATAACAGTAAATATTGTTCCCCTGACAAATAGACCTTTTCTCACTAAGCACCACAATTGCTTCTTATCTGGGCCATTTATGATAGAAAAGTTTTGGATTACACACTTTTCTTTGGACAAAACCTTTTCTTGAAGACTGAGAATCAGTATGTTTGTCAATGATTGTCATATGCTATAATGATGCTATGTATAGGTTTTCAGGTCAGGTCAAGTCAACAAGCATTTATTAAGTGCCTACTGTATATCAAATTCTATGATAAGTGCTGGTGAGGGAGGGAACATGCAGATAACTACATGTGTATAAGACATATACAGCACTGGGGGAGGAGGGGAGAAGAGAAGAAGTCATCAGGAAAAGACTTCTTGCAGAAGGTGAGATTTAAGCTGCATATTAAAAGAAACCAGGAGGGTAGAGGTAATGAGGAGAAAGGTCCCGTGTATGGGCAACAGTCGGTGAAAAGGCAAGAGATGGAGCATCACCTGTGCAAGGAAGACTGTTGTCACTGGTTTGGAGGGTACATGGAGGCAAGTAAGCTTTGAGGAGGTTGGGAAGTGGGAAAGTAGGAAGAGTCAAGGCTGGAAAGGTCATTAAAAGTCAAACAGCATGTTATGTTTGCTCCTGGAGGTAATAGGGAGCCTGTCAAGGAAGGAGCAGATGTTTGCCCCTGTACTATATGACCTGAGACTCCAGTATTTAGTTTGAGTTCTTATTTGTCCATTTTATAATGTTTCTGCCTTATACCTTGATGTGAAGATATCAGCTACCATTTTTCCCTGAGTCAGACTCTTGCTTCCTCCTAATTTCCTGATTCTAATTCACCACAGACTAGGAAAACACATAACCCAGTCCATTAGAATCATGTGTAAAGCAAGGGAAAGTAGGAGCTGAGTGAGAGGAACAAGGCTCTTCTTTGAGTAAAATGCATGAACTTTAGGACTTGGCCTTCATACCATTTCTGGTGACAACTCAGAGGCTTTTGTGTTGTACCCGTGTTTCCTGTTCTTGGATGGGTTCCAAATGGTTGAGGTTGCCAGATAAGTGACCTCTGAACAAATGAGGTGTTACTGTATATACACACATTTTGTATTTTAAAAAAACAACTCCTTTTTTAAAACTCTGAAGGCATCATTTTATTACTTAGTTGGAAAGTTATTTCCCTTGGGCCTGACCCTGCATGTTCCTCTCTGTGAATATTTCCCATTCACTTCAGAAATGGGTTGTATTTTTTTTTTTAAGAGTAAATGGAATGCCAAACTTTTGCCAAGGAAATCATTATTTTCTCTAGAGGTAAAAGAATTTCCTTGGCAAAAGGTTGAGGTTCCATTTAGTTTTGGAAATGGGTTGCTTCCTGGTTCTACCCATTTTAAAAAATACCATGTTTTAAAGGCCCAGAAAAAGTTTTACACACTCAGTCTCTGTTCAGAAGAAATACACTAGTGATTGATGGGAAAGTATTTCTCAAAACATATGGAAGATTTTTATAAATCAAGGTGGTAATTGCCACTATTTTCAAAAATAAAGGAGAAATGTGTTTGGCAGCAGACTGGAAATATTGCTAAATCATTTTACCAGACCCAGCCTATGACTAGTTAATTTATCATAGGATTCTAGATTTACCCCCTGAAAGAGATCAGCTAGTGTAATGCTTCATGAAAAGTGACTTAGCCCAAGGTCACATGAATTAGACAAAGGAGAGCTGAGCTTCATTGATATAATTCCCATGATTAAAGCCTTTTAAGGTCTACAAAGTACATTTAAGGTCTAGAAATTACATCCTGGGTGCATTTAGGGAAGATGGTGAAACAGGTCAGAAGTTTCCAGGCTCTCCAGACAAAGAGACAGAACATTGCCATGAAATGAAAGCAGAACAGCAAAAACACAGAGATAAAGCAGTTGTCCTTCTAAGATAACTTGAGACCTCAGGAATGCCAGAAATGCATCCTCATTTCATTTGCTTCTTGAAACAAGCCTCAAAGCCAGTTCACCTTCTTTTCCATGTGTAATAGGCTCTCTGGTGCCATGTTTATTTTTAGTATTGGAGGTAGGTCTTCTGACACCCAATTCTGTGTTTTTTGTATGGCCCTACAGAGGCCTTCAGGCCACTCCCAGTGGTGTGAGATAAAACAACCGGTGGTTCTCTGATGTTCTGACTTCAAAGTAATTCTAACTGCTTAATTGTGTTCAAATCCACAAAAGTCAAATGCCCACTGGACCCTAAACCTCCCACGGAAAGAGCTTGGCCATTCTTCTCCTTTCTCAGGAAAAAAAGGTTGTAGAAAATTCAAAATATTAAGTACCCTCCCTGGATTTACTAAGGGATAACCTCACAGTTCAAATACTGGCTTCTCTCCAGGAATGAATATTTGCTGCCCATCTGAAATCCATATAAGTAGTTGTTCTTGTAATTTAGTAAATCAGAATTTTTTATTTAAATTTTAGTTTCTAGCTCTCTAAGTCAGATACTTATTAAAGCATTGAGTTCTCACCATAATAGGACTCAGGTGACATTGTAAAGTGGTGGGATTTCTGGGCTTTGTTTTATGAGAAACTTGGCTTGCTCAGGAATGAAGCAGCTTCTACTTGTGCCTCCCATGAGCTGTCGATTTATGGTATAATTATAATAATATATAATATATTATTCTTATAATAACTTTAAAAATATATCTCACAATCGTGCAGTACCCTAAGATTTACAGAGAGCACTTTAATTTGTTATCTTATTGGATCAGCACAGCAACCTGGGAGGTAGATGTTACCATTTTACAGATGAGGGAACTGAGTCTTAGAGTTCTAAGTGACTTGCTCAGGATCACAGAGTTAGTAAGGCTCTGAAATAGTACTGGAAGACAGTTCAATACTACCCACTGTGCCACAGCTAAACCTATTCACACAAGACACTATTTTACTTACAAATAACATTTTGGGCTTTGGTTAGTCTCCATAGATGCCATGATAATTACTGGTGATACTTAATTAGCACTTATTTTGCTTCCTTTGAGACTTTCAACACCACCAATTTTGCAGTGTTCTGCCAAGGTCATCTTCTGATCCCCGTCCCCGCTCCCCTCCATGACATGGAGGTGCTCCATGACATGGAGAGCTATAGTCCAAGGGAGCACAAGTTCATCCAGGTTCTATCAGGTTGAAAAGTTTAAAGTACAGGCTCTCTATTATCTAGGTCCCTGCTTGACTGAGGTCAGAGAGCTCATTATCAAAACAAGGTTGGTCCTATCAGGAGATGAATTTGATTTGGGTTTTAGTTTTCAGCCACAATACTTAATGAAAACTTTCTACCAAGAAAGAAAGGAGGAGTGGTAATCTGTGCCAGGGAACAGCACACCTGTAACTATGGAATCAGAGATCCCTGAACCACTGGGGCATTGGAGTATATTCCATATGAAAGATTTTGCTTTGTTTGCATAGAAGGCTCTTGAATGGATAGATCAGATCAGTCAAGGCAATGTACCATTTTTTATTTTAAAGAAGACTTCCAAAGACCTTTTGATACCCACACTAACTCCATTGGGTTTGAACACACGATTGAAAGTGACTTCTTTTTTGTTTTGAAGGATAATCGGAACTTTGCAGAACTCTCCAGAGTTTTCAGAAGCCTTTATGTGCCGCAAGAATGATTATATGAATCCAGAAAAGAAGTGTCGGGTGTGGTGATTCTAAAAAGAAGTTACAAAGGCCAAAGACAGACTGACTCCCCTGGACAGCAGAAATCTAGAACTTTCTTTGAGAGAAAAAAAGCTGTGCACCAAACTCACTGTAATTAGAAGAGGGTGATTAACTGAGATGGGGGGATGCTTCTAGATTTTAATTTCAGGTTAAAAAAAGTGACAGTGCAGCTGAAATTGGATGTGAGCTGCTCATGAAAGAATGAAGGAAGATCCAGGTTGATGTCCACTAAATCTACCACAACTGTACGTAATGTTTTACTCTGGAATAGTGGTTTCCAGTTAAAGTCTGTGGTCAACAGAATGAATATTCTCACTTGAGAATAGGGTTAATTGCCTATGAAGGTAGATGGGTATTTTTAATCAAAGGGAGGAAGAAAATGTCAAAGAATATGGCAGGATAGCAGCTGTCCAATGAGGACACAATCGTTAGAAACCAGAAAAATAGGCCCTGCTACTTCTTTAAATGTAAAGGATTGGATTTCTCTTCCTGATTTGTCAATGCCCTCACCCAAACCCCATAAAAGAATTCTTAGAAGAGCAGGGATTTGGAGCTTCAAGTACTTTTGAAAAGAAGTTACAATTCCTGTTATCATTTTTTTTTATTCTAAGGCAACTAATTTGCCATAATCATATTCAATTAAAAAAGGAAAATACAAGTCTCTATCTTTGATCCCCCACTGACAGATATTGAGAATCACCAAGATCTCTTGTAATTTTCTAAATAATTTCTTGTTCTCTCTAGACTTGGTCTTTTTAAAAGATTTGTAGTAATGTATAAATCATAATTTTTATATTTAATTATTAACTATGTGTATGAAAAAGTAACTGCTATATCTATATATACTTATATAGAGAAATGAATGTGATCACTGATCCACAATTGGGGGTTGGCATTTCAGTTTGCGATATGAAATGTTCTTTACATTAAGGAAACATCTGCAAACCAACATCTGGAAAGTACTGTACAGATTAAAATTTGAGGTTTTTAAAAATAATGATAATTCATGATAATTCATGATAAAAATAATGATAATTCATATTTGCAAAAAAGTACTTTTGTGTAAGATTCATTTTCAGATAAATTTCCCAGAGGCCTGACTGATGTCTCTTGTAGAAGCTATCTGAAATTTCCAAAATTCAATAATTGATTAATGTGATTTGTACTGCAATGGTTAAAGCGGCTTCTCTGTGATTTCATGTGGGAACAGAACTCCCCTAGGGCATTAGGGGGCACAGCCTCACTGGAGCAAGTCAAGTATTCCCTACTATTACATAACATCACTGGACACTGATGTTGATGAAGGCATCAATAGAAGGGAGAGGACAGGCCTTCAGAATGCTCCTGTCCACTGACTGAATGATCAGTCTGCATTATAGCATCATAGGATCTTAACTTGAAGGCTAAAAGGGACCTCAAAGGTCAACAAATTCAAATCGAAGGCTCAGAAAAATACAGTGACCCATGCAGTCTAGTGATTGCTAGATCTAGACTTTGAACTTAGCACCTCCGACTCCAAATCCAGCATCCCAGTCAGAAATGATGTGATAACCAATGAAAACCATTGCAGGTTGACTAAGTCAATGGTCATTATTAGTACAGGCAGCCAGTGACATGAGCAGAAATGCCAGAGGAAGCAGTCTCTGCCTTCCACATTTTTCCATGGTCTGTAAGTATTTCTGGGATTCCACGATAAAGGAATAATTTCCCGCAGACAGCCCTGATTTCATGTTATGTTTATCTTTCAATGTCACCTGATGAAATTTTTTTTATAATAAACAAATTGTGAGTATGATTCTCACCAAGCTTGTAGTGCTAATGCTGTCTTTTATGAATCAGGGTATCTGATGACGGTCTTCAATAGTGCACTCTTTCTCACATTAGTTCTGAGGTTTCTAACTCGGAGGAAGCTCTAGAAGGGGAAGAATCTAACATTTGAGAAAAACAAAATCAACTCTCAGTTATCTGACTTGGAAATAATTTTCTTTTCCTTGCCATTAGAATCAAGAAAAGAGTTGACATTGAAATTTTGCATCTGTGCATGTGTGGACAGATGGACAGATACACAAATAGTCTAGAACTTTAATTTCATCACTGAAAGAAAACTGCAAGTTGTAGAAATTCTATACCCACAAACACTTACAAGGAATCTATAAAGTACAATCTCAGAGACTTTCTAAGGTCACTGAGAGCTAAGTGATTGATCCCTGGTCACATAGCCACTGCGTGCCAGAGGAAGGACTGTAAAGCCTGCCCTCTATAGCCACACTACTTAAATAAGAGTTTGGATTAATCATGTGTCATTCTCATCCCTTATTTCTACTGCTCATTGAAAGTTGACAGTAATTCACATTGTGGCTTACAATTCAATTATGTGCTAGCTATGTCTTTGGCTATTGACTTTCCATATCCAGGATCAAGAGCCTGTAGGTAGGATGAATTTTTCCAGTGGCAGAGCAACTTACCAAGTAAGCTTCCAGGGTGGGGAATGGGGTGGGAAGTACCTGGCAAAATGGGTATCTTTTAAGGCTTTATATACATCAAAATTCAGTCACCTATTTCAGTTTTCCCACTGCTCCCACCTACTTCATGTGGCAAGAATAAGGGGAAAGAGCAGAAAGGGAAAGGGAATGAGAACAAGGATGGAAGAAAAGTTAGAGGAAGGACATAGAGCCTCACCCCCAGTATAGGCTTCTCAGAATGTCTTTAAGCTCATTACAAAGAACAAGCTTGGCCCCAAAAAAGAGCAATGAGAAGACCACTGTGCCCTATCCTTGGAAGAGGTAGGGAATCCATTGTAGAGACAGATTTATTAAAATGTATCTCAGTTTTGTCAGTTCTCTTCCCTTTTTTCTCTAAAAATTTTCTTTGTTCTAATGGATGGCTTTCTAGGAAGGAAAGGGGGAGGGGGACTGGAGGAAATTTGGGTGATGTAAAAACAATATATCAATTAAAAAAGTTTTAAAAAATGACAATCTTCAAACAAAGGCTAGAGGAGTTTTCCTTTCCCTGTCTGGCCGCTGAGGATCCTTCCAGTTCCAAAAGTTTATGGTTGTGTGGGGGAAAAAATGTCTCCTACCTGCAGGAATGGAGCTGAAGCAGGTGTTTCTGAGCATTTCCATGTCCCAAGGCCTGGACTCCTTTCTTACGCATTCGTAGATTGTTGGTAGCAACAAACGTCAATTTAGAGCTGGGAGGAATCTTAAAATATGTCTAGGCCAGGTGATATCTAGTTTGGTAAATGACCTTATCCAAAGCCCCCAGGTAATGAATAACAGGTAGGATTTGAACACAGATCTTTTGGGTTCAAATTCAATGTTTGTTCCACTATTCTGTGTTCCCGGGTAAGACCTGCGGTTTTAGTAAAGAGAAAGGGAGTGTGATATCAGCCACTCTGGTTGAAGAGAGCCAGGAGACCATTCCAAGTGGTAAGATTAGGCTCTGGGGACCTTTTCCGTTGCTATTATGAGCACATTTTGAGCAAAAAGGACAGGATGGAATGTTGTCCAGGTTTGCCCTGTATTGTTAGCTAACACCTCTGTGAGACTAGCATACACACTCCAAAGCCCATTCAAATTCTTAACAACTTCAAAAGGAGAAGTCTCAAAATGGGAGAAATTAGTCAGCTTTGGGGAAAAATTCCGACAAATTCATCAAACTCCCCAATCAACAACAAAACCTATTTCCCAACTATTCCCAAGTACTCCTTTGTGCCTCCCTACTCAAGTGCTTCTTCTCCTCCCCCCCCCCCCCCCCCATTTCTCCTTCTTGAAATGGTCACAGCCTGGGATAATGAAAGGAAGAAAAAAATACCCAAATAACTCACCCCTCTTCCAATGTCTGCAAAATCAAGTTTCTTAACCAATGTGTCCTGCCTGTTGCCTTTGGGAAGGGGAAAGTATCAAAGTGTGGGTGGAGATAATGAGAAAAAGGGCACAATTGGGGGCTTCCTGGGACAATTCAAGAAGATAGGTACAAAAATCTCAGAACAAGATTTGGTCCCTGTGGGGAGTAAACACCTCCAGGCTAGTGAGGTAAGCCCTAGGGTTAGTTGATTTGAGAGGATGCCTGTGCTCCAGCCACAGGAACTTAACCCTCCCAGAGAGTGGGGGGAGTTTGAGCCTGTGAAGATTGAGGGAAACTCTGTTGATAAGGAATATCAGACCCAGGTGTGCTGTGGAGAACTGTGGAGTGAGAAGGATCCAGCACACTCCCAGTGAGTACAGGAATGGGGCAGAAAGCCTCTGTCTGCGGGCACTTACAGGAGGCTGTACATTTGGCTTTGGTTCCAAGCTGGAGGTGAAAACCGAAGCTCTGAGTTGAGGCATGATCCTCCATACCCCAGAGCTAGAGGTGATAAAATTAAGCTATTACCACAAAAAAAAAAAAAAATAATGCATAGGCAAAGGAGAAAGAATCCAACCACAGAAAGCTATTATGGGAATAGAGGTGACTGGGACTCATCTTCAAAGGAGGATATCGAAGTAAAGAAACCCCCAACTAGTAATGTCAAATAGTCACCAGCTCAAAAGGAATTTTTAGAAGATTAAAAAGACTTTAAAAATCAAATGACAGAGATGGAGGAAAAACTAAATAAAATAAAATATTCCAAGAAAAACAAGATAGGAAAGTCAACCAATTAGAAAAGGAGATCCAGAATCTTAAGGAAGAAAATGACACCTTGAAAATTAGAATTGGACAAAGTGAAGTCAGAAAAATTATAAGAGATCAAGAAATAATTAAAAAATAATGGAAAAATAGAGAAGGTGGAACATCTTATAAGAAAAAAATATTTGGAGAATAAATCAAGAGAAAATATTAAAAAAAATGGATTTACTGAAAGTCATGATCCAAAGAAGAATCTTGATAAAATAATATAATAAATAATCAAAGAAAATTGTCCTGACGCATTCGAATGGGGTGGGGTGGTGGGAATTGAAAAGAGATCCTATGAGGAAGACTCACAGGAATGTCATAGTCAAATTTCAAAACCCCCAGCCCAATGACAAAACATTAAAAGCATCAAAATTAGAGAGCAAAGTAGGATTCGAATCCAGGTCCCCTCCATCCTAATTATCCTCTTTTCACTGGACCTCCATCCTAATTATCCTCTTTTCACTGGACCATCTTTTGTTTAGAAAAAGTACTAGGTTATATGGTAGTGATTGTAGAACACTGAAAATAAATAAAATTCAAAAAAAAAAGATTAACTAGAGCTGGGGTGGAGGAGTAGGAGAGGTGGGAAGCTACTGTCATTGTTTTAGGTGAAATAGCTGAAATGTTGTCCTTCCAAATTATTGCTTTAGAAAACAAATCTCGCTTTTGTTACAGAAGCCTGGCAGACAACAACCGTGGAATCACTCCACAAATAATGAAATGATGGGGTATCTACCGTGGCAGTGAAGAAAAAAATAGCAAGACTAGTAATTACGATTCACTTATTTTTATGTTTCTGAATTTCCTCTTTACTAAGAAACTTGATAACAGTTTTGTTCTATTTTTATCAGACACCGTTAACTCCATGCAGCCCTGACGGATCAAGTGGCTGGTCTTGGAGTCAGAAAGATCTGGGTCCAAGTTTTGCCTCTGACGGGCACCTCTAAGCTAGATGACTGTAGGCAAGTCGTTTAATTTATTATTTCTCTCCCTAACACATGCTACTCTCCCAAGAGCATAAAGTACAGATAAGTTGATTGTGTGCATCCTTGGATGTACTTTTTAAATGATAGTTCTCCATACCACTCTCTCTCTTCCTCTCCCTATCTCCCTTCTTTTAATCTTTCTCCCAATTCTTTCCTCCAACTCCCTCTATACATAGATATATAAATATACACATATATGTGTATATGTAAATACATATATAACAGTATATGTGTTTGCTTATATATCATGTGTGTATTATATATTAACTATATAATATGTAATAGTATATATAATATGTGCTCATTTATATATTATACATATTATATACTTGACTGTAACAGTATATATGTATGCTTATATATCATGTATATATTATATACTTGACTCTAATATGTAACAGTATATATATATAACATGTCCTTATATCATGTGTATATTTATAATATGCATAAGTATTTACATATAATGTAACTTATATAATGTGTGCTTATATACTTGACTATATGTAATATATGGCAGTATATGTAATGTGCACTTACATATCATGTGCATATCTTATACATAAGTTTATATTCATCTTTACATGTATATGTAAAATTTACTGGGTGTGCATATGTAGGTAAGTGGGACTTTCTGTGGTCTCTGAACTTAGCGTCTGGGGCTCCCCACTTTGAGAATGGAGACTCAGGAGGCCTGGTTGTGGATCCCATATGTTATCAATTGCTTTGGAGCTTGACAGCATTTCCAAAGACGTTACCACTTTCAGCCTCTAGATATTCTGCTTAACCTCCATTTGTGGACACTGGCTAAAATCCTTTTGAGTCACTTCTAATAGAGACCCCAGAACTGCATCAATATGATTAGGGTCTGGGCTGAGAAGGTTCAGGAAGTGGCCGTTGTCTGTGGAAGAAGAAGCCAGCTAGCAGGCTACATGGGAATGTCACCTTGACCTCGGAGCACCTGAGTCTAACCAGCTGAATCAACTGGAGATTCACATGGAGGGGATGGGAGAGCCCTGGGGCTGCCTGATTCATTGAAGACATTATCTTTCCTGTTGATTTCCTGCTCTTGGCACTGGTGCTGGATGTGTTTCTGAAAAACACTCTGGCCCACTCCCCAAGGACTTGCAGCCTTTTTAAATGTCTGCGGCATGTTGACTTGCACTTTAATTTTCGTTTGACCATCCTGGGGAGCTCATCCATGGTAAATGTTGTTCCACCAATGTAAAAATATTGTCTGCCAGTTTCAGCACAGATCTCATCACATTACTATGGAACATGTTTATATGGCTCTGCAATAACTTCATTACCTGATCATGGCTGACAATTTCTGAAACACATCATTACCAGCATCTGTGTTATAGACAACAATGCATAGCACACTTTCTTGAGTTACTCCGTACTCAATGGAAACATTCACTTCTTGGCCATTTCTTTTTTAAATGGAAATGCATGATTTTAAATGATTGACAACAATTAAATCCAACTAAACCAGCTTCTATGAAGCCAGTAGTGTGCCTTGTTGGGTTTAGGGATATAGCCACCAGAACAACATAGTCGCTGCCCACAGGGAACTCACGCTCTATTCTGGAATAAAAGGGGAAAAGCAACTAAACATCTTTAGACATTGAATTGATTTGTTCATGGAATTCATTTATTTATTACTACCACAGGAAAGAATGGACAGAAGAGAGAAGAATTGAAGGTGTGAGCATGGCTAAGCTGAACATTTCCTTAAAATCAAGTTTCTGGGAAGAAGCACAAAGCAGAGAAAGGGGTCTCTGAGGCAGAAGGATCTCCCAGGGGGAGAAGACTATAGAGCAGAGGAGTTTTCCAGGGTACTAATGCTGCTGGGGCATGATGGTAAAAAATGTCCCAAGAGTCAAGAGTGAGTGCAGCCCAGGAAAGAAAAAGAAATGAATCCATGGACATAGTTCTCTCTAGAAAAGACTTTTGGGGACTTCTCACTTCCATTTTCTAGGGATATCAATATCACCACTTAATTCATTTTTCATAAGCTGCTCCTTACCTTCTCTCTCTTCTCCCCATCTAAAATATCTTCATTAAACCAGAATGCCTGGTACATTATAGGTAGGCACCTAACAAAAACATATCAATAGATTAAATGGATATGTTCCATCATTACTGAAGATATACCAATAGGCATTTCAAAGTTATCCAAAAAAGTCATTTTAAAACATTTGATACTTCAACAGTCAAATCAGCAAGCATTTCTTAAACACCTACTACATAACCAAGCATTGTGGGGATAGAAAGGAAAGCCTGAAATTGTCCCTTGCTTATAAGAAACTATCTCCTCCTACTTTCCCAAATTCCAGTAGGCACCATTTTTATAATAATTTCATCAATGGAGTTCTCTTTTCCCTAGTCTCAATAAAGAAAAGTACGTGTAAGTATACCATGCCAAATTCAGAAACGTATAAGCACTCTATAAAATAGAAAAAAGGGGAGGGATGTGATTGAAAAATTAGCCAGCTATTGAAATTACTATTCTAAAAGAATTGTGGACATTTTCGGCAAGGAGATAGCATTATCATGGAAAGTACATCATTTGTATTCACTTGGAAAATTAACAGCCACCTCTGAAAAATTATGACTTAGTTTCCTCACCTCAGAAATAAAACTGAGGGTGTAGCCAAGATGGAAGACTAAAAACAGTAACTCAGCTAAACTCTACCAACATTCCCTCCAAACAATTTTAAAATAATGTCTCAAATCAAATTTTGGAGCAGCAAAGTCAACAACAAAAGGTTGGGGTGAGATTTTTTTTTTCTGGCCTAAAGAATGATCAGCAGGAGAAATCTGTAACACCAGGGTGCGCTCTGATGGGGGTCTATCCAGGGCTCACACATGTGGCGGTGGGAACAATATTGCCAACAACACTAGCAACAGCTTTGGAAGTTCTCAGCCTAGAGATAGGAAAGGGGTCAGACAACTGCTTAGAAAGAGATTAGAGGATACCCTTTGTTGTTACTGGATACAGCTGATGCTGATTGGAATCTCTTTTGCCCAAATGTAGTTTGGGGTCCCAGTTCCAGGGTGAATAGGAGCTTTGGGGGTGGAACACTAGGGAGTAGAAGCTTCTGTCATAGTTCCAAAGCAAAGAGTGCTTGTGGTTTCTGGGAACAGGGACCCTTCTGGGTAAAGACCATTGCACAGACCAGGAGAGCAGTGACCACACCACCCAGGATTACACCACCTTGGAAGCACCCTTGACCCCAAGAACTAACTCTAAAAATAGAAGTATCAAAAGGTAAGCAGAGTCCACAATTTTAATATAAAATTCAAAGTCAAGAAATGGGTTAGAAAAGTGTACAAACAACAATAACAAAAAGAATTTCACTATAAAAAGCTACTAAGGATGCAGAGAAGACCAAGACAAGTTCAGAAGAAGGTAACAATGAGAAAACAGCTACCAAAAGAAGCCTCAGAGAAAAATGCTAATTGGACTTACTCCCAACAAGAATTCCTGGAAAAGTTAAAGAAAGAGTGAACAGTAATAGAAAAAAATGGGAAAAGAAATGAGAGTGATGCAAGAAAATTTTGAAAAGAAAATTAATAGCTTTATAAATAAGACACAAAAACATAAGTAAAGAAAATAAAACCTTAAAAAGAGGTGAATTGGCCTAATGGTAAAAAAAAAAAAAAAAAAAGACACAAAAACTAACTGAAGGAAGGAATTCTTTAAAATTTCACTGAAGAAAATAATTCCTTAAAAATTAGAATTGAACAATTGGAAGCTAATGACTCCATCAGGCATCAAGAAGCAATCAAAGTCAAAATAATGAAAAAAATAGTAGAAAACGTGAACTATCTCATCAAGAAAGTAACTAATCTGAAAAATAGATCAAAAAGAGATAATTTAAGACTTATTATACCACCTGAAAGCCATGATCAAAGAAAGACCCTAAATATCATATTTTAAGAAATTATCAAGGAAAATGACCTCCATATCTTAGATGCTGAGGATAAAATAGACCTTAAAAGAATACACCGATCACTTCCCAAAAGAAATTGAAAAATGAAAACTCCCAGGAATATTATTATCAAATTCAATAACTCATAGGTCAAAGAAACAATAATTCAAGCAGCCAAAAGGAAAGACTTCAAATATTGTGGAACTACAGTCAAGATCACAAAAGACTATGCAGTTTCCAACTTAAAGGAGCAGAGAACTTGAAATATTAAGTTCCGGAAGGTAAAGAAGATAGAATTACAACCAAGCAGTACTTACCCAGCAAAACTGAGTGTAATCCTTCAAGGAGAAAAAATGGATATTCACTGAGACAGGAATTTCAAGCAGTCCTAACGGAAGACCAGAACTGAATAGAAAATTTGACATTCAAACAGAAGATTAAAGAGAAGTATGAAATGGCAAACCCAAAAAAATCTATGAAGTTAAACTGTTTACATTCCTAAATGGAAAGATGATACATGTAATTCCTAAGAACTTTAACATTTTGAGGGCACTTAAAAGGAGTTTATAGGGCAGAGGGTATGGGTATGAGTGAATTAAGTTGGAATGATCTAAAAAAAATAGCAAAAGGGGAGAAAGAGGGATGCATTGGGAAAAGGGGAAAGGGAGAGGTAAAATGAGGAAAATTTTGTCACATAAAAGAGCTATGCCAGAAAGACCTTCTAAAATGAAAGGGAAATTAAGGGAGAAATGTGTCAGACAATGCTTAAACCTCACTCTCATTAGAATTGTTTCAAAGAAGTAGGAATTGTGTGTGCGCGTGTGTGTGTGTGTGTGTACTGTCAGTGCATTCAGTATACACACACACACACACACACACTCATTTAGTTGATTCAGTTGTATATAGGAATCTAACTTACCCAATAAGGAAATGGAAGGAAAAGGGGATAAAAAAAAGGCATAGGGATGAAAAAGGGTAGAGCATGTTAAGAGAGGCAGTGGTTAGAATAAAAATAGACTTTTGATAAGGGTAGAATAAAAAGAAAAGAAGAAAAAGAAGATAATGGGATAGAGGGAAATAAAGTTAGCAATCACAATTGTGAATGTGATAAGCTCACCTATAAAACAGAAGTAGGTAGCAGAATGGATTATAAACCAGAATCCATCAATATGTTGTTTACAAGAGACCTTGAAAGACACACACAGTTAATATAAAGGGCTAGGATGAAATCTAATATGCTTCAGCTGAAGTAAAAAAAAAAAAAGGCAAGGATAGCAATCATGATCTCAGGCACAGCAAAAGGAAAATAGACCCTATAAAAGACATCATCAAGGAAACTATATTTTATATGCTTAAGAGATAACAGACAATGAAGTAATATCAAATAATATTTACAAGTTTCTCTGATAAAGACCTCATTCAAATATACACTGAGTATAGAACTGAGTCAAATTTATAAAAATAAGAGCCATTCCCCAATTGACAAGTGGCTAAAGTATATAAACAGGTAGTTTTGAGGAGAAATCAAAGTTACCAACAGTTAATTCTTTAAATGCTCTAAATCACTAATAATTAGAGAAATGAAAACTAAAACAAGGGCAGCTGGGTGGCTTAATGGATAAAGCACCAGGTCTGGAGTCATGAAGACCTGAGTTCAAATCTAGCCTCAGACAGTAACTGTATAATCCTGGGCAACTCACTTAAACTGTTTTGCCTCATTTTCTTTATCTGTAAAATGAGCTGGAGAAGGAAATGGCCAACCACACTAATGTCTTTGCCAAGAAAACCCCAAATAAGGTCACAAAGAGTCAGGAAAAACTCAAAACAGTTAAATAACAAACAAATTAAAACAACTCTAAGGTACTACCTCACTTATTAGAAATGCAAGATGCTGGGGGGATGAAGGAGAAATAGGTGCACTAAGGAATTGGTGGAGTTAAAAATTTGTCTACTAATTCTGGAAAGCAATTTGGAACTATGGTCAAAAGTCTATAAACTGTGCATATTCTTTGACACAGCAATACCATTATGAGGTCTATACACCAAAGACAAAAAAGAAAAAGAACATATATAATATGCGCACACACAGATAAAATCATTTATTTTATTTTTGGTGACAATTTGAAAGCAAGGAGATGGCTCATCAGTTGGGGAATGGCTGAACAAGTTGTGGCACATGATTGTGAGGAAGTACTATTGTGCTGTGGGAAATGAAGAAAGGTGATTTCAGGAGAAAAAAATTAACAAGACTTATATAAATTGATGTAAAATAAAGTGAGCGGAATCAGAAGAACATTATACATAACACTAGTAATGTTGCAATGAGGAACAACTGTGCAAGATTTGGCTACTCGGATTAATACAATCCAAGATAATTCCAAAGGATTTAGCATGAGGAAATGCCATCCACCTCCAAAGAGAGAACTGATGAATTTTGAGTAAAAATTGAAGTATAATTGTCTTTATTTATCTTTTAAAAATATGGCTTATATGGAAATGTTTTACATGTTTTTACATGTATAATTGATATATTACTTGCATTCTAAGTAGGAGAGGATCTGGAGGAAAGGAAAGAATTTGGAACTCAAAAATGAATATTTAAAAATAAGTATTTTTTTTAAAAGATGAAACTGCAAACATTTCTTCCACTGAAATGTTTCAAATATTCATTAGATAACTCCCTAGAAATGATTTGAATTCTTTAAAGACAGGTGCTATAGACACTCCAGATGTAATGTAACAGTAAAAATAAAATGCAGATCTACAGCAGCATTCATAATCTTGAGTATTCTGTGTTGAAAGTTTTACAAAAATATGTCCCATGAATATTGACTATTTTTCTCACAACTCTCTGTAAGCAGTCATGATATGTGCATTGCCTCAATCTGAGAGAACTCCTGGTAGATTGCCATAGAAGTCAAGCTTTTTATTTCCACTTGCAATGGATAATTAGAATTGATCTACTCATACAAAGACAGAATGTTGGCCTTTATAAAAGAAACATCACACTCATCATTCAGAGGTGAAATATTCAACATCTCCCAAGTGTTACCAGTCACCCACTTTTTATCTCAGCTTGCAAACTAATTAAAACAGTGAGGATTTTCCTTGTACTCCCACTAAGATGTCAGGAAAATATTTATGACTGTATCATTTAAAGTCTCTCAGATATAAATTGTTTGCATAATGGTTGGTTTTGTTTTTTTTTTTTTTGTGAGAGAGGGAAGAGCCTGGGGATGTGACAAAGCTATAGCAATGTTTTCATATGGTAGCATCTAAATTTTGATCAATGAATTTAATCTGCTAATTATTTCATTTTCTTGGAGATTTTATGAGCAATATTTTAACTGATGCAAGTGTGTTTGAGGTTGTTACTCTCTAACCTTGCCAATTGCTCAGCATAAAATAGAGTTCCAAAACACAGCCGGTCAGATTTATTAAACAATATTATCACATTAAAGTGAAAATGAAGAACTGGTCCCTTCAGAAAGAAATTAACTAGAGGAATGTGTTGTTAGTGACATTGGCTGTGCTAGTACCTTGAAGAACCACTTTTTTTGAGCTACGAAAAGCTCTTGAGAATCAGATTAACAGTTCACAGAATATTATTAATATATTTTTCAGGTTCTCCTTTTCTAGAATTAAACTTTCCCTCCATCATCACCTCCATAATTCCCTGGAGTTAGAATAAAATGGAATTACAAGTTAGAAATTACAAAAACTTAAAGCTAAGGACCTTTGGCTCCAAGAATACCTAGCAATCTCTAAAAGATAACCAAAGACACGATACCGTAAGGTCTTCAGAATGTTCACCCCACACCAGAGAATATCATGTTGATTATTAGATTTCAAAGAGCTTAGAGTGAAGGACTTGGAATGGAAAAGATGAGTTTGAATTGGGTTTCAGACACTAACTTTCTGAAATTGAATGGGTCATTTGCTCTATCTCAAATTCTTTCCTTATCTGTAAAGTGGGCATATTTCTAACACCATCACAAGTTTGTTTTAAGTTCAAAGGAGATGATAAAATAAAACAATTTTTAACCTTAAAGTTCTATATAAGTATTCGATTTCTCAGTAGTTGTCATTATTACCCCTTCTCATCAACCCTCACCTGGATTAAGTAATAGCTGTCTGCACCCAGCTTTTCCCCTCTCCATTTCTGTGCAGCTGCCAAATTAATATTCCTAAAACAGAGATTTAACTGACCCGGCCCTAATCGCAAGTCTTCAGTTAGTGCAAGGACAAAATACAAACTGTTCAATCACAGCATGTCTCTGTTGACCTTTGTGGACGGGCATTAATAACTCCTCTTCATGTGTTTTGCCTTCCAGTCAAATTGCCGCAGTTGTTCCCGCAGATGAATGTGCATCTTCTATAGTCACCCCACCACCCCTCGATTTGACACATGCTGGAAAGTCCTTCCTTGCTAAGACTCCTAATCACAGTGCTTCCTTTAGGAAGTCATTCCTGATTCCCCCCAAAATTATTCCTCTGTCCCTCTACAAGTTTTAGTGTACTTGTGTTTTTATGTGTTCTAAAGGCACCCCACCTCATCCGCCACCAAGAAAATATTTTGTTTTGGTGCCTCCACCCATCTAGCCCAATGACTTACATGTAGAGGGCATTTAATAAATGCCTGTTGAGCTGAATATTCAGGTTCCCAACTCTGCCATTTGCTATGGGTTGTATGATCAGAGAATGAACCACCATGCTCTTCAGTAGGATGTCTTCATGTTTTCCCGTAACTGATAAACTAGAGCACAGCTTTGAATCTAGGGCTCATGACCTTTTTTTCCCCAATATTTTGATGACTGTATTTCAATAGAATTAGTTTGCTCTATAATCCTGTGTTTATTTTATCTCTAGGGCAAATGACTGTCAGATCTCCTTTTCCATCCCTAACTTCCCACCTAATTTGTAATCCCCCATCTCCAACTGACTATTAGACATCTGGAACTGGTTGTCTCATAGAAATATTAAACTCAGTATATGTTCAAAACTGAACTGCCCTCCCCCACCCTCCCCTTTTCTAACTTCTCCATCACTGTCACAGGTCACACCATCGTCCCAGTCACTCAGGCTTGAAACCTAAGTGTTATTTTCCATTCCTCATTCTCTGTCACCTTCCATATCCAAACAGTTGTCAGTCCTGCTGTTTCTATCTTTGTGTTAGCCCCTTCTCTCCCTTGACCTTACTACCACCCTGGTGCAAGTCCTTGGCAACCCAGGCTTTTGACTATTGCAATAACCTGCTGGTGGGGTCCCTGTACGTCTCTGCACTCTAGGAATCGGTGATGTTCCTAAAACAAAGTTTGACATTGTGCTCTCCCTATTCAACTAACTCCATTGCTGCATTTGCTTTCTAGGATCAAATGTAAAGCTTTTCATAGTCTGATTATTCCGGCTTTTCCGGTCTTCTTACATCTTTGCACCTTCACGTATTTGGTCGTTCAGTGATGCCTTGCTATTCTTCGTCTATGACACTCCACTTCCCAACTCCACAAATTGGCCCTTGCTGGTATGTTCTCCTTCCTCATCTCCACTTCCTTGCCTTCTTTCAAGTCTCAGCTAAAATTTCACCTTCTGCAAGAAACCTTTCCTGGGCTTCCTTAAAGCCAGTGTCTTCATTCTGTGATTATCTCCAGTTTTTCCTTTCTTCCTTCTTTCTCTCTCTCTTTCTCTCCTTCACTCTTTCTTTCTCTCTGTAGATACAGATAGATAATCTATCTTGTATATACATATATCTTGTTTCTATATTTGTTTGCATGTTGTCATGCTACATCATAGGCTCCTGTAGAGCAATGACTTTTTGCTCTCTTTTTGTATCCCTTGAACTTAGCACATGGTCGAGGGCATAGTAGGTGCTTAATAAATTCTAGTTGAATGACTGAGTTGTGTACTTAGAAATATAACTGAAAAGGGGGTCATAGGGCTCACCAGGCTACTGAATAAGTTCAGGACATCATATTTCTAAAACTTAGCACAAGAACTACTATATAGTAGGCTCTATATACTACTACTACTACTACTACTACTACTACTACTACTACTACTACTACTACTACTACTATATTACTTACCTCTGAAAATTTACATGAGCCCTCAGGTTAAAAAATTCTATTGATCAAGTAGACATGCAAATCTGTCCACAACCTTCAGCTGTCTATATAAAAATGAATTAGTCAACCTTTGCCCTAAGATGGGTAAATTTGCTTAGTTTTCAATTTTATCTTAATCATAAGCACTGCTTCCTCTCATCAGCAGAAAGAGAAGTCTTGGACCTGTGTTGCTCCTAAAGGCTGTGGTAGTAAGGAGAGTTCTTCACCTGATAAGTGAGTTCCAAAGGAATACATTTGCTTGTTTGGAGGGTAGCCTTTATTTTGACTTAAAGTAATGAAAAATTGGCCCATTATTAAATATCAATAATAGTTCATTTCAATTCAACGAGAATCTTTTTAGAAGAGCACCAAAGATTATTAGGAAAAGAACCTATATGTTTAAAAATGTTTCTAGCATCTCTTTGTGAGAGAGCAAAGAACTGGAAGTTGCAGGGATGCTTGTCAACTGGGGAATGACTGAACAAGTTGTGGTATATGATTGTGATGAAGTACTACTGTACTATAAGAAATGATGAGCTCAATGATCTTAGAAAAACATGGGAAAAACTTGTATAAAATAATGAAGAGGGAAAAGAGTAGGACCAAGAGAATGCTGTATACAGTAACAGCAATATTTAGTGGTTGTCATTTCGATTATTATTAATAATCAAATTAGCTACAAAGGACTTGTGAAGATGCTATCTGCATCCAGAAAGAACTATAAATAGAAGTATGTAGAGAATGATGTTCATATGTATGCACACACACACACACACACACACACACATATATATATACATATATAAAAATATTTGTATCGAATGGTAGCCATCTGTAGGATGGGGTGGGGAGGGAAAAAAGAAAAAAAAGAAATGTACATGATAACTTTATTATATATTGCAATGGGATAGCAAATTGTCCATAATAGATTTGTAGTTTCATGTGCAATCATTGTTTTTTTAAATTATTTCAGTTATGGAAATGCGTGTTTGTTCATATATTAAAAATAAATAAAAAGAAAGAAAAAGGGCACCTGTCATATGTCAGGCATTGTGCTAAGGACAAAATAAAACAAAAAATGTTCCTAACCCTCAAGGACTACAGTGTGCTAGTAACAGCTGCTCATTGGAATGACGGACAGAATGCTAGACATCGGAAGAGATGGTCACGTGCCAGCTGACTCTGAGCGAGTCACTTCCTTTTTATGCACCTCAGGCAATCCTCTAGGACTCATCCACTAGATCATGGACCTTTCTCATCTCTCCTGGTGTGATGAAGCCTTCCCGACATGAACAAAACTTCAAGTATATAGGATTTCATGTATCATGGGAGTTTCCCCTTTGTTTGGAGTCCTCTGGCTCTCAGAATCCCTGGCCATTAAAGGATCACCTTCTACATGAGGACTTTCCTGATCTCCCTCCCCCTACAAGCTGCTAGTATCCCCCTAAAAGGACCTTGAGGTTATTTTGTATAGTTTATATAGTCTTCTCTTACAGAAAGTAAACTCCTTAAGAGCAGTTTGGAAGTTAAAAATAAAAACCTTACGGTTCTCAACCAGCCTTTCATGGAAAAGAGTTGTTACTATACAGGCATGTCTCTGTCGGTTTCTTTATTCAATCTGCCCTGTACCATTAGGTTTTAACTTGTGTCTTTCCAGTGCCTGGCGCATAGTAGGTGTTTAATGAATATCTGTTGATTTGAGTGTTTGATCAGTCCCTTAGAATGGTGCACAGTTCGGTGTCTTCAGAGTTACTGATGTTCAGGATAAAAGTACAGCTTGGTTTTTTTTCTTTAATCTAAGAACAGTATTGGGAAGACCATTCCAGAAGCACTGGCATCTACAGGGGCCTGAGGAAAGGAAAGACTCCTCTCCCCTGGAAGTCTGTAATTAGCAAGGTGTGAGGGGAATGAGGGAATTAAAATTTAAACTCTGCTGGAGTTGGCCCCTCAACCAAAGCACACACATCAAAATAACCCCAGTACAACGTGGCAATGCTAACCATATGCTACCTCTGTGGTCTTATTTTCTAAATAAATGTATCTTCCTTCCCTTGTTAAAATATCATACCAGACTGGAGTGTCAGGAGCCAGAACTAATGACAACCAGAAGGAAATTTAAGTAGAATAGAAGAGAGGGAAGGAACAATAAGAATTTTCTTTTAGCAAGCTCAGAAATTCAACACATCCATTTTGGCCATCCCTCAAGATCAGGAATAGGCAGATCTCATGACATAAAAGCCATCTGGGAGATGGCTTGGAATTCAGAGCTTGTTCAGAAAGCAAGAGTCACCCATGTTTTTGTGAAGGGGGAACCACTTTCCATTCCCAGACATATGTCTCTAAGTAGAATGAAAGGACTCAAAAAAGAGTCATTAATGCTTCTCTATCAGCTCGAGGGACTGAACTCAATTGAATTGTGCTCTTGCCTGACTTTCATTTTTATCGATGACTTTCATGATGGCCTAGGTATCATTTTTAGGAAGAACATTAATAAACTGGAGAGTACATGGAAGGAAATGCCCAAAATGTTAAACGGTCTTTACTTCAGATCATAGTAGGATCATGGTAGGATATTTAGCCTAGAATAGGTAAGATTTGGAGGGGGAAGGAAGCACAGTATGATGCCTGTTTTCAAACACTTAAAGGACTGATCCCTGGAAGAAAGATTAATTAGTTCTGCTTGGTCCCAGGGAGAAGAATTAAGTGCAATAGAGAGAGGGGAACATTGCAAAATGCACATTTATAATTGATGTTAATTGAAAAAATTGTAATTGATGTTACAAAAATTATAGTTGATATAAAAATATAATTGATGTAAAAAATATAATTGAACCGAGTCATGCAAAAGCGGATTGAGCTAGCTCTGGAGGGATTGGGTTTCTCATCACAGGAAGTCTTCAAGCAAAGGTTGGATGGCCACTAGTCAAGGCTGGAATAGAAGGTATTCTTGTATATGTGAAAGATGGACTGAATAAACTGTGAGGTCCTTTCCAAGTCTGACATTTTGTAATGTTGTAAACAGGAGAAATATTAGCAATAATCTCCACTTCCTCAGTGGCATTCACTGGAAGAAAACCTAGTGTGAAAAGTGGCAGGCACCACTGCATCTGTTAAAGACTTCCTAATGCTTAATAAAAGGGCTCTACATTATTCCAGAATCCATTGATGGGGGCTTACTGATGGGTACATTTTAATAACCTTACTTGTATCATGATAATAGATTCCATTTCCAAAGTCCTTCTGGTGTACAAGGCACTTTCCTCACAACAAACCAATGAAGTTAAGTAGGCTAAGTCATGCTATCTTATAGGGAGAGGAAACTGGGACTCAAAAAACTTACCTGACTCAACCATGCTTACTTGACAGGTCAGTATCAGAGCTGAGGTTCAAGTCCAAATACGCAAATCAAACAACAACCTGACCCAGTCTCCAGGATATTCATTACATAAATACAAGCATATATTTAGATTCAGGCCTATAATAATAAGGATGTGGGGAACTCCCAGTGAAAAAACTCTTTCTACTAATACATATAGCAACTTTTCAGTAACTCACGGATTTAGAACATTGCCTAGAATATTGAAAGGTTAAATAACTTGCCAGATTCACCTAGACAATGTGTGTCTGAAGATAGGACCTGAACTCAGGTCTTCTTGAGCCTGATACTGGACCTTTATCCATTGCACCATGTTGCCTGTCAGTATAAACATGGCTTGATAGACCAACAGAATGAAAAATATTACCATAGTTAAATGGATAGATAATGAATAGATATTCCTAGATAGATGATATACAAATAAAGATACACAAATACCTGGATAAATGGGTGTGTGTGTGTGTGTGTGTGTGAGAGAGAGAGAGAGAGAGAGAGAGAGAGAGAGAGAGAGAGAAATCCCTATACAGAAAAATATGCATATGCAACCCAAGGTGGAATACAGCCAAGAATGGGACCTTCTGAAAGACAGAGGCCATTGTTCTACATCATGGAGCAGTGTGGGCCTTTATCAGATTTCTGCACATTTGGGATTCTCTCAGGCAGCCTGAAAGTCATCATCTCTATTCATAGAAGAAGTGTTCTCATCAAAGAATGGGAGGCCATAGTCATCTTAAATCCTGTGAGCAAATTCATAAAACTGCATAAAAATGTGTGTATACACAAGAGGCATTGTATGCTTATTTATCCAGAAAAGGAGAGACAGTCAAGAAAGATAAGAGAGGTGGGAGAGTTATGCCTCCACCCCCAGCCCCATTGTTTAATTTGATTCAACAAGCCCACTATATTCTTGGCACCATACTAAGTCCCAAGGGTACAAGGATGCTGCATTTCAGGGCACTTCCCACAAGAAAAAGTGACTCCTGATCACCTCCCCCTACCATGGAGTCCCTAAAACAACTTAGAAATTGTAGTTTTCAAGAGAGAGAGACAGACAGACACAGAGAGATGGAGAGACGCAGAGAGAAAGAACAGGCACGTGTAATTGCCCCACAGCCCTGTTTCTCTAATTTTAGGTGTTTTAAATTAGTTATTTATGGTAAGAAAGCAGAGAATACTGTCCTTGGTCTCTATGAGTCCATATTCTCAGATGAGGTCATAACAAGCTCATGTTACCTCTTTATTTGTTGTTGAAACGCTTGAAGGTTAGTCCATGTTTATTTGGAGTTGTTAATGGGAAGATGCAGAATGCTCCCTACAGCACTCTCATCACTGTTTTAGAGCCCTGCCAGGCTAATCTTAACTTGTGCCTAGATCTGACTAGATCATGCTTTGTCTGAAAGCAAGCCCTTGCTGTCAGAGGCCAGCTGGTTATGAGACAAGGTCAAAGTCACCACCACCAAGGTCAGGAACATCACCTTTACCCTACTGGCCCTTCCACGGGGAGAAATCAATCCTTTTTCATATGGGTTGAGCTGAAATAAAGTCCATTTCATTCTTGATGCTGATGAAACAACTGCTTCCTAGATGCCAGCTTTGAGAAGGCATAGAAAGTTCATGGAAGGTCCCTTTGTTTGAATGCCAGTGGTTTATGAACCTCTGAGAGCAACTTGCAAACATTTGGCAGCCCAGCCCTTGATCATGAACAGATAGCACTGGGCTATGAAACTCAACTCTGCCAAAAGGTTGACTTGTTAGGGCGCTCGTTAAAATGGGTTGAGCAATTTCTGGAGGCTGGGTTGTTGACAAAGCAGTCATCTAACCAGTGCATTTCTGTTTTATAACTTGAAGTTAAGCCAAGTTATTAAAGCAGTCTGTGTTAAATGTTTCAAGATAAGACTTAGGGGGCAAGATCGAAAATCAGGTTAGCCCCCAAATGACCAGTTGCCTAACACACCAGCATTTAATTTAAAAAAATAAATAATTCATGTGACTTAAATGATCTTAAAATGTAATGATTAGAGCCACCTTAAGTTGACTTTGGGGGTGGGGGGGAAGGCAGGAAGGTACAAAAGTACAGAAGAAAAGAAGGAACTCAATTTTTCAACAAATTAATGAAAGCTATTTCAGGCCAACAGGGTTTAAATCACAGGGGAGTTTCAGACTTTATCATTTAGTACTGCTGAAATTGTGAAGAAGGTATTATATAATTTATTTGGGTCTATTTACCATTAAGGGCATAGCAGATTTTATCAGTACCAGTCCCATGCAAGGCACCAAAGTTTCCCAGGTGCTTACTGTTTGATTGGGTCAAGGCTCTTCCTGAATTCGAATGTCAAAACAATAACCCCCAAGTAGAAATGACAGCCAAGAAAAATGGCAGACCTCTGCCATTAGCAGTTTTCCTATAGCCCTGCCGCTGATAAATTAAACTGATTCACTACTCAAGGAAGCTTGTCCATGTAAATCAAGTGTTCTAGGTTAGAAAGACACCAAGAAGTCTGTGTGCTGGGAAATGGAAGGACTCACATATGTCCCTGTGACATGAACAAAAGGAAATGGGTGAAATAAGATAGAGAAGGGGGGGAAATAAAAATCATAACACCATAGACCTTAAACATCATCAAGTCTTTGGATTAAAAGAGGATAGATTTATATCAAGGAGCAAATTTAGGAGCATATATTGAGAGCTGAAAGGGATCTCAGAGGTCACTGAGTGCAATTCTCTCATTTTACAGGTGGGGGAAGAGAGCCTGCGGAAGATTAAGGGATTTGCCCAGGGTGATACACCTAAGGAGGGTCTGAGGCTGAATTTGAATTCCAGACTCCAACCCCAGGGTCCAATCCACGGTGCTACTTAGTTTTACAGATAAAGAAACTGAGGCCCAGGGAGATAAAATAATTTGGCCATGGTCTTACAGGGAGTAAAGAGCAGAGACAGCATTTCTTTTTCATTTATTTATTTGTTTGTTTGTTTTTAGATTTCAACATTCATTTCCAAAACATTTTGAGTTCCAATTTTTCTCCCCATCTCTCCCCTCCCCTCCCCCTATAATACCTTGCATTCTGATTACCCCTTCCCTCAATGTACCCTCCCTTCTATCACATCTCACCCTTCCCTTATCCCCATCTTATCTCTTTTCTTATAAGGCAAGATAAATTTCTATATCCCATTGCCTGTGTTTCTTATTTCCCAGTTATATGCAATAATAATTCTCAACATTTGTTTCTAATACTTTGAATTCCAACTTCCCTCCCTCTCTCCTTCCCTACCCATCCCCACGGAGAAGGCAAGCCATTCAGCGCAGGCTATATATGTGTCATTTTGCAAAAGGTTTCCGTAATAGTCATGTTGTATAAGACTAACTCTATTGCCCTCCATCCTACCCTGTCCCTGCTTTTTTTTTCTGTTCTCTCATTTGACCTTGTCACCTCCCAAAAATGTTTATTTCTAGTTACTCCCTTCTCCTATTTGCTCTCCCTTCTATCATCCCCCTTACCCTACTTGTCCCCTTCTCTCCTACTTTCCTGTAGTGTAAGATAGATTTTCATATCAAATTTAGTGAGCATGTTATTCCCTCCTTAAGCCATCTGTGGAGAGAGTAGCTTTGCTTTTCCCCTCTCCCCTTCTCCCTTTCCTCCTCCATTGTACAAGACTTTTTCTTATCACTTTTATGAGTAATAGCTTGCCCCATTCCATTTCTCCCTTTCTCCCAATATTTTCCTCTCTCACTCCTTAATTTAATTTAATTTTGTTATGGATATGGATTTTTTTATGGATGAGTTCTGATTCAACTCAACCTGTACTCTCTGTCTATGTGTGTGTGTGTGTGTGTGTGTGTGTATAATCCCTCTAATTACTCAAATACTGAGAAAAGTCTCAAGAGTTACAAATATTATCTTTCCATGTAGAAATGTAAACAGTTTAGCTTTAGAAAGTCCTTTATGATTTCTCTTTCCTCCTTACCTTTTCATGCTTCTCTTGAATCTTGTGTTTTAAGGTCAAATTTTCTATTCAGTTCTGGTCTTTTCATCATGAATGCTTGAAAATCCTCTATATCATTGAATGATCATTTATTCCCTTTAAGTATTATATTCACTTTTGCTTGGTAGGTGAGTCTTGGTTTTAAAACCAGTTCCTTTGACTTCTGGAATATCCTATTCCAAGCTCTTTGATCCCTTAATGTAGAAGCTCCCAGATCCTGTGTCATCCTGATTATATTTACACAATACTTGAATTATTTCTTTCTAGCTGCTTGCAATATTTTCCCCTTGACCTGGGAACTCTGAAATTTGGCCACAATATTCCTAGGAGTTTCTCTTTTCAGATTTCTTTCAGGAGGTGATTGGTGGATTCCTTTAATATTTATTTTGGCCCTCTGGTTCTAGAATGTCAGGGCAATTTTCCTTGATAATTTCATGAAAGATAATGCCTAAGCTCTTTTCTTAATCATGACTTTCAGGTAGTCCCATAATTTTTAAATTGTCTGTCCTGGATCTATTTTCCAGGTCAGATGTTTTTCCAATGAGATGTTTCACATTGTCTTCTATTTTTTCAGTCTTTTAGTTTTGTTTTTTAACTTCTTGGTTTATCTCATAGTCATTAGCTTCCCTGAACTCCACTTTCTCTCTTAAAGAACTGTTTTGTTCAGTGAGCCTTTGAAACTTCTCCTCCATTTGATTAATTCTGCTCCTTACTGCCTCCTCCTCATTGGCTTTTTGGACCTCCTTTTCCAATTGAGCTAGCCTATTTTCAAAGGTGTTATTTTCTTCAGCATTTTCCTGGTTCTCCTTTAGCAAGCTGTTGACTTGCTTTTCAAACTCTTCTGTGGCTTGAACCCATTTCATATTCATTTTGGAGGTACTGGAGTCAGAAGCCTTGATTTCCATTGATAGTATGCCTTGTTCCTCCTCATCTGAAAGGATGGAAGGAGACACCTGTTCACCAAAAAAGTAACCTTCTACGGTCTTATTTTTTCCCCATCTTTGGACATTTTTCCAGTCAGTTACTTGACTTCTGAATCCTTTGTCAAAAGGAGGATCCTAGTGCTCCTCCTCCCCCCAGTACCATGCTCAAGGCTGAGATTCAGACCAGCTGCTCAATTCCACCAGACTTTATGCTGAGCTGTCTGGACAATGGACTCAGGCTGCTTCGACAGCCACCGTGGCCACCTGACATCCACTGCTGGTGCTGACACCTCTGCTGGAGGGACCCCTCTCCCCTCTCTCCTCTCCCCCAGCTGGGAAAGCCCTCCCACACTGACCTTTTGCAACTTTCTTTGTTGCTTGTGGGTTGAGGGATCTGGGACCCTCCCTGCTGGGAATTCTGCCCTGGAGGTCTGTTCGGGTCCTGTTCCTCCCAGTGCCACATGGCCAGGGCTGGGCTTGACTCCACTCAACATCCCATGAGATAGACCTTTCCTGTCATCTTTCGAGGTTACCTTTCACTGGAAACCTCTTTCATTCTGTTGTTCTATGACTTCGGCTGCTCTAGAACTTGTTGAGTCATTTTTTACAGGTATTTTGTGGGCTGTGTGGGAAGCACTAGAGTCTTTCTACTCTGCCTTCTTGGCTCTGCCCACCAGAGATAGTATTTCAACCCATGTCCTTTGCCTGCAGAATCCTTGCTTCTTTTTTCACTTTAATAGCTATTATCTAAATAGCACTCTTTAGGTTTGTAAAGCATTTAACACCTTAATCAAGCGTTTATTTCATACATTTGGATCTTCATAATAACCTAGCTAGGAAGGTATGATTATCTCCATTATCTCCATTTTACAGATAAGGAAATTGAGGTTCCACAAGGCCATGGTCATACAGCTAGTAAATATCCTAGAGAAGAGACAAGTCTATTTTTCTCCATACTCCAAGTTATTTTCTGCCTTTCTCTGGGGGAGACATTATAGTCTAAGAAATAGAGGTTAAAATGAAAGAAAAATGGAAATATTATTCTGTCCAGCCTCTCTAATGTCTCAAAGGCTTAGTTTAAAATAAATATTCAGAAGAGAGGACAGACCACCAAGCTTTATCCTGTGAAACCTCAGTTGTAGTATTGTCTTTTGTTTCAATGAACTTGGCAAAAGTAGATTGACCTATGTTTTTCCAGGCTGCACCAGCAGTTCTCAATAAGGAAGGGAATGAGCATTTCATAAGCACTATGTGATATTGAGGCAGACAGAGGTTAAGTGACTTGTCCTCAGTCACATAGCTAGCAACTATTTGAGGCTGGATTTGAACTCAGATCTTCTTCACGCCCTGTTCAGTGCTCTATGCACTGCACTACCTTTCTGCCTTCTTGTTCTCAAAAGGTGTGCTGCTACCCACTCATGAGTAGCAAATTGTGTGAGGTTTCTGCCCCTATATGTTGGATTGTTGAAAATAAAAAGTAAAATTAGAATTTTATTTAAAGTCAAGTACATGTAGTATGGGAAGTGTAGTATTCTAAAATCAACACAACTTGCCTCTAATTCAACCTTAACCTTAGTATACATCATACCTTGAATTTGAAAAAAAATTAAAAATCCCAAGCAATGGCCACTCATTTAAGAGAAACTTCGTGCAAACCTTACTTGTTCATATCATTGCCAACCTGCTGCTTGGCATGCTGGGATTTTAAATCCTGTTTCACACCCTTACTGGCTCTATGACCCTGGACAAGTCTATGTCTCTCAATGTGCATCAATCTTCTCATATGTAAAATGAGGGTGTTGGACTCAATGGCTTCTAAAGTCCCTTTCCACTCTCCTATGATTTCCACAAGTAAAAAGTTTGAGAACTATTTACAGAAATCAAGCAACTCGAGGAAAAGGAACTAAAAACCACTGTTTTGTTGGCATTACATCATGGAAGACAGGGCCTGGGACTTTGCAGATACTTACAAAATGTTTCTTCAATTTATTTTATCTGATGATTAAATTGATTTATATCATTTGTCTTGTTCCCAAGAATCAAATGATCTATTACAAAAAATGTGATGTTCCAGGAGTCAGTGTGGGGTAACAAAAGTAAGGAGAGGATCTAGAGCCAGAGGATCTGGGTCTGAATTCTAGTTCTGCCGATGATTCCCTGGATAATCTTAGGCAAATCACTTAATTTTTCTGGGCTTCAGTTTCTTTCTCTGTAAAATGAGTGAGCTGAACTGTATGATTCATAAGTTTCCTTCCAGTTTTAAACTCACGATCCTATGAGATCAGCTTGAGGATGGGACTTTTAGAGAAGATGGATTGAATTGGGAACACAAACTTTCCTAGGCATGAACTCAAGATGAGCAAGCAGAAAGCCCTGAGGGCCTCCAGTAACTTGGGTCATTACTACTAAGTTCACACACACAACAGCTAATCAATTCAAAGATATGAAGCCTATTCATATTTCTACAATAGGAAAAATCCTTCCATACCCTGTAGGCAACATGTCTGTTGTTATACAAGTGCTGCTTATAGTTTTTCAATGATGCTTTGTTGTATGTGGATTCTTCATATGACAGTGTTCCCTGAGAAGTTCAGACTTGTCTTATCACAATGAAGGTCTTATAAGAAGTTGGATAAGGGGGCTTCTCATTCCTCAATCAAGCCCCAGCCTTATGACCAAGCCATCGAGAGTCAAATAGGTGAAATCTACCTTTCAGTCAATCTCCTTCTTCACTTTTTCAGCATATACCTAGTAACTTCATTCAGTCAAAGGCCCCCACCATGGGGACCATACCACATAGCAAACCTTTCCAGACTCATCAAAATCCATTATAAATGCCATTCCTTCAAGGTCCTGTTTCCCAAGCAGTTCTAGCAAAGGAGTTCATCTCTTAAATTTATCCTGCTAACATTTTTTTTTTTTGCATGGGGAAGGATAAGGAGGAGGGATAAAGGTATGATTCATCAGTGTAAGGAACTCCTGGTTTGGAACTCTCTCCACCTATGCAGATGAACAATTCATGGCAATTTAGAGTCTAGGAGAGTGCCTTGGTCCCTTAAAAGGGGCAAATAAATTGCCTGTGGTCACATAGCCAGTATATTTCAGAGCCATAATTTGCTCTTAGGCTTTTCTGACTCTAAGCCTGGACTTGCTACCTTTCCTTGAAGTCTTAATGGCTGCTAATAAGGTGAGACATTTATGTTTTAATGGGAACCTTCTGGAGATTCAGTCCTTTAAGCTAAAATGATCAGTTTCAGGGTGAGAATTCCAGATGTTTTAACAAAACAGAAATATTCTGAGATGGGTCATCTGGGAGGGGGAAGAAGGGAAGGATATTGAATCATAGGATTTAAAAATGGAAAGAACTCAGAAGGTCTTTCGTCCAAGTCTGTCATTTTATGCATAAGGAAAACAAGTCCCCAAAAGATGAAGTAATGAGTTATCCCAGCTCTCACTTGGGACTTATGCCTTTCAATTCATAATTCAATGAACTTTCCAACAGCTCTTGGCACCTTTTCCCAGGATCATACCATTTCAGCAGGCACCTTATACCCAGAACTGACCCTGTCTTCAATTAGCTCTTGGAAATATGTGTGTGGATTTGTGTAAGGGGAGATTCTGTCACTTTGTCACTCTCAGAAAAATCATTGTTTTTGACATTGAGTGAAGGAGTAACCTTCATTATATGTGTTCAACTAACAACCTCAGTGACAAGCAAGAAGATGGCAATAAAATTTGATGTTCCTTCATTTCAGAAAGTGCTTCAGTTGTGTCTCCCAGGCTTGGTCTCTTTGTTCCCAGAGGCCAGGCAGGAAACATTGACAATTGCACAGCTCATATTTTCCAGGAAACAAGATTTGGGGTTCAGATTGGCTTGAAGCCCCAAGTGTCTAACCAGGAACCAGCAATTCCATAAACTCCTAAATATGCCCACGAGCAAACAGATGCACATTGTGTAATCCTCAAATCTTTAGTAAATAAAAAATGCAGAATGCAAAAGAAACCTGATATTGGGTTTATAAATGATTTATTCTCTCTCTTTCACTACAGTACTTGGAAAATGAGATCAGCAGATGTAACCAAGTACTTTAATTACATTAATTGCTCATAAAATAAATGTATTTAGCCTGACAAGTCATTGTAATGCAACCCAGTACACTCCCAGATCTCTGCTTGCATCAGTGACACATTTGTTTTCAATTATCAAATAAAATCGACATGGCCCAGAAATTGGCAGATGATGAAATACTGAACCTCAGTCACAAGATGCATCCAATTCATTTAGAATTGGAAGGTGCCTTCGAGGCCATTGAGTCTTGCACCCTCCTTTTTAGATAGGGAAACAGAGACACCGAAAAGTTAAATGTCACATGACTAGTTAAGTGTCCAAAAGCAATATTTGAATTAAGGTCTTAGTGATCACATTCAGTGCCCTAACCCCTTTGCCACATTGCCTCACAATTGAGATTAAGTGCTCAGAGATCTGTTCTATCGAGGATCCAGAGAAAGAAGTGTGGCACCACCAAGAATCCTTATTCTACCTGTCCCCCTCGCTATGTCTGACACTTTCAGGCAGATTTTCAAGGAAGCCACTAAAAGGCCTTCGTAGCTCTCTCTATGCATTCTTGTGTTACTATATGCAAACCTGCTTTCACACAGGTGAAATAAAAAGCTAGAGATTTAAGTATGAGAGATGCAGTTTCAGAGAAATGAATTATTCATCTGCAAATTTTGAAATACGGTTTGGGGCTGCTTTGAAAATCTAGGAAGGAAGGTCACAAAATAGAGACAGCAGGAACTAAGGGGTGGTTACCAGTGGGTCCAGCTCTATCAGATGAGAGGAGGTCTGGTAAATGTGTGCTGTGCACATGGTAGATGAGAACACATAATCACTTTCTACAGATCTGTTTTTCCTCATCCCTTTGTCTTCACCCTTTCTAATAAATATTTGACAGTCCCCCCTCAACTACCAAACTTTATTCTGGTAGGTAGACTCACTGTGTTCAGCTCTTAAGCCCCTCCACTGGATTGTAAACTCCTTGAGGGCAAGAACTATCTTTTGCTTCTTTTTGTGTCCCCAGCCCTTAGCATAATACCCGGCACATAATAGGCACTTGATCAATATTGATTGATTGATGAAAACAATCTCTCTGGGCCTCAACATCATTGACTATTTTAAAACAAAGAAAGGTTGAATAAATGCACACAGATATATGGCATCTCTCTATACACTATGCCTTATCACATCTACAGTTTCTATAGCAAGTGGAAAAGCACGGAAACACACAAGCCCCCAAATGGGCCATGAAGTTGAAACAGTCAATGGTATGCATCAACAATACCCCAGCACTGGGAAATGCCCTAAGGAAATATCTGGTGGTCCAAAGCCAAGCTCAACTAGCCTAATCTTACTTGGCAGCTCGAAAGAGAAATACCGTGAGGGTGCCAACACACGGTAAACAAAATCTGCCATCAAACAAAGCCAGAACATCCATGGAGGGGAAGGAGTGTGCAGAGGGAATCACAGAACATAGGAAGAGACACAATGGAGGAATGGCAGCCTGGGAGAGACCGAGTTCCCAGGAGAGCGTTCGGGGCTATAGTGGAGCAGACTGATACATCTCTTCCCAGAACATTGGAGGGAGTTGATTTCATAATGGGGGTGGAAGGAGGCAGTTGGTGAGGCCATTAAGAAGATGGCAACCAGGGAGTAGGGAGTCAAATGAAGCTTGTCTGGAGTCATCACCTTCTATCCATCCTCTGTGCGGTGATAGGAGTGAGACCACTGACCTAGCACTTCAAATCTTCAACAGTAAGGAGGATCCCAGGGTAGGAAATAATCGAAAATTCATGAGCTTTCTGGGTTTGAGTCCAGACCCAAGCACTTAGCTGCATGACCCAGAGCAAGTCATTTAAACTGGCTGAGCCTCTTAATTACTTCAAAAGGAGATGATAATGCTTATTTTTGTGCTTGACAAGCTTGGGGGAGGGATAAGGAAAATCCCTTAGAAATGCTAAACATGCTAGGGAAATGGAATGAGCAGCAGCTGCTGGTGGTTGACTGACTGGCGTCCACTGGAGAAAGGCTGTGCCCTCAAGGTCCTCACTCAGGGAGGAGCCAAGGTGCCAAATGGCACCAAATACGCACAGGGGAAGTCACTTGTCAGAGACAGGCAGTCCTGTGGAAATCAGTCAGAAGCAGTTGAGCAGGGGTCCAAGATGAGATCACAGAGTTAGCAGTCAAAAGTCACCCAGGGCATATGCACAAGTACTCATTGTTTCTTTGCAGGACCATACAGTGCTCTTGATCAGTCATGTGAAACCACCCCACCTTGGAGCTTCCTCTGTAAGAGCTACAGCTGGACAAACCTCACTGCCAACCAGGACATTGTATTTGTATGCAGCTGGGACAGCCAAGTTTACCAGTATTTTACTTGATCTTGATAAGAAATTTGAAGTAGGCATGACCCCAGTGGGTGTCCACACTGTCTGGCACCAATTTGCAGGCCTCCAGGAGTGGGGGGCCACCAGGTTGCCCAATAAGAAACAAACCATCCCAGGTTAGAGAAATGGAGCTGATCCATATTGGGATTAGGCTGAGGTCGGTGAGTGGCTACTGCACGTCACATAAACCCTTCATTTTACCACACCGTGCCTTAACATTGGCCGTTCACCATGCCCCAAGTGCTCTCCCTCCTCATCTCTGTCTACTAGATTTCCCATCTTCCTGCAAGACTCTGAGCCTCAAATTCCACCTTCTGCAAGAGGCCTCTCCCAGTCAACTTCCATGCTAATAATGTCTTCCCTCTGAAATAATCCCCCAATTAACTCTGTATATAATCTTGAAAGTACAAGTTGTTTACACCTTGTCTACCCCATTAGAATATTAGATCCTCAAGGGCAGGGACAGTGGTTTTGCTTTTCTTTGTATCCCAAGCACAGTGCCTAGACCTGAGGACTGAGAGAAGGACATCAGATCTGGCAATTATTAAATGATTGGTGACCTTGGAGACAGCAGGTTCAGGTGAGGGAGGAGGTTGGGAACCAGATTACTAGGCAATATTTAACAAATGTTTGTCAAGTTGACCTAATGTTGACTTCATTAAATGTCCATACTCTTGCCTCTTCCTGTAATACTTTACCAATAAAAAGTCATTTACACACACTGACCATATTGACAGGCCCATAGACTTCCAAGGATTACAAAAGAGAATTGATGGTTTCAGATTGAGGAGTTTATGACACGCTTCCCAAGCGGCCTCCTTATTTACTCACGCTGTTTGTACCTCCCACAATGCTTTCTGTGCCCATTCCTCTTGCCAAAACCCGACCCATAAAGGCCTTGCTCAAATACCATATCCTCCACAAACCTTTCTGTGATTCTACTGGCTGGAAGTGATCTATCCATCCTCTGAGCTCCCAAAATACTTTTCTTGTACCTATCCACAGCATTTGAGTTCTGCCTTGTATCATATTTATCTGTGTGTATTTATTATCTTCTGAATTTATACCTTGGGGTTAGCAGCTGAGAGGGTGAGCTAAAGAAATGGCTTCAAAAAGCCATTATCTGAGCCATTGTCCTTCAAACCATCATCCTATGTCTCTCATCCTTCTCACAGTCAACAACCTCAAGGAAACAAAAGCCATCTCTTCTTGTTGGTTTGTACTTCCCCTCCTTCTGTTCACTTTCAGTGATTAGCAGTCTGGCTGCCAACCTCCTCCCTCACCTGAGCCTGTTCTCTCCAAGGTCATCGACCATTTCATAATGGCTACATCTGATAGCCTGTTTTCAATTCCATCCTTGAGCCCATTTGAGACTGTCAATTGATCATCCTTGGCACTCTTTCCTTTCTAGGTTTTTGTGACACTGATCTGTCCTGCTGTTTCTCCTACCTGTCTGACTATGTCTAATAATATGATAATAATAATAGCTTTCATTTTACATAAAATGTGCTTTTAAGTTTGCAAAGCCTTTTATAAATACCTCATTTCTTTTTCAAAATGATTCTGTTAGGTAAGTGCTATTCTTATTAATATTATTCCTGTTTTACAGATGAGGAATCTGAAGTTAACTGAGAGTAAGAGGCTTGCCAGTGTCATCCAGTATGGGAAGCAGAATTTGATCTCAGGTCTTTCTGATTCCAATGCCAGCACTTTATCCATTGTGCTAGTAGACAAACCACCATTACTGCAGCATCATTCAGGGTCAGAACTGGGTGGGCCTCAATATCCTCATTTGTAAAATGAGAGGGTTAGACTAGATTTTCTCTAACATCCCTTCCATTTCTAAATTTACCACCCTATGTCCTTGCCTCTCCTCAGGGTTGTACCTAAAGCGTTGTCTTGCAATGGACTTCTTCTCTTTTTTCTTGATGACCTCTTTTGATGATCCCATGAACTCTGATGGATGGGTTAGATCATCATTTTTAGGCAGGTGACTTTCAGATTTATATATTTTCTCACGAGTGCTAATCCCGCCTCACAACCCATTATTTGGACGTTTCCTTCTAGATGTTAATAGGCATCTCAAACTCAATATTTGACAGGCAGTGTGATGTGGAAAAGAGGTGTAAAACTCAGAGAATGGGATAAGAACTTACTGTTCAACAAAAATTGCTGGGAAAACTGGATAAAAGTGTGGCGGAAACTAGGCATAGACCAATGCCTGATATCGTACACAAGAATAAAATCCAAATGGGTACACAATCTAGGAATAAAGATTGATATTATGGACAAACTGGAGAAGCAAGGAATAGTGTATTTATCAGATTTATGGAGAAGGGAAGAATTTTTGACTAAAGAAGAGATAGGAATCATTATGAAGTGCAAGATGAATAATTTCATTTACATTAAACTGAAAAGTTTTTTCACAACCAAAGCCAATACAACCAAAATTTGGAGGGATGTAGGAAAGAATTTTTATAGCTAATCTCAGGGATAAATGCCTCATTTTTAGAATATATAAAGAATTGAGTCAAATGTACAAAAATACAAGTCATTCCCCAATTGATAAATGGTCAAAAGATATAAACAGGCAATTTTCAGAGGAAGAAATTAAAGATATCTATAGTCATATGAAAAAATGCTCTAAATCACTTTTGGTTAGAGAGATGCAAATCAAAACAACTCTGAGGTGCCACATCACACCTATCAGATTGGCAAACATGACAGAATAGGAAGATGATAAATGTTGGAGAGGATGTGGGAGAGTTGGAACACTAATACACTGTTGGTGGAGCTGTGAGCTGATCCAACCATTTTGGAGATCAATTTGGAACTATGCACAAAGGGCTACAAAAATATGCATACCCTTTGACACTGCAATAGCGCTTCTAGGACTGTATCCCCAAGAGATCATAAAAATGGAAAAGGATCCCATATGTTCAAAAATATTTATAGTAGCACTCTTTGGGGTGGCCAAAAACTGGAAATAGAGGGGATGCCCATCAATTGGGGAATGGCTGAATAAATTGTGATATGTGAATGTAATGGAATACTATTGTGCTATAAGAAATGATGAACAGGAAGACCTCAGAGAGGCCTGGAAGGACTTAAATGATCTGATACTGAGTGAAAGGAGCAGAGCCAGGAGAACTTTGTGCATAGCAATGACCACAGTGTGCGAGAGAGTTTTTTCTGGTAGACTTGGAACTTCATTGCAATGCAAGGACTTAAAAAAAAATTCTCAATGGTCTTATAAGGCAAAATGCCTTGCCCACTCAGAGAAAGAAATATGGAATTCAATCGCAGAGTGTAGCAGATCATGTGTGTTTGTGTGTGTGTGTGTGTGTGTGTATTGCATTTTGGTTTGTTAGATGATTTCTCCCACTCATTTTAATTCTTCAACACAGCATGATTATAGTGAAAATGTATTTAATAGGGATGTATGTGTAGAACCTATACAAAATTGTATGCCATCTCGGGGAGGGAGGGGGGAGGTAAAAGGAGGGGGGGGAATAATAATCTAAGTTATATGGTAGTTATTGTAGAACACTGAAAATAAATAAAATTAATTAATAAAAAAAACAAACTCAGAGAATGGGGACATGAAACCATATATGAGAATTCTTGTGAGTCACATATTGACCTAGAAAACTTCCTGTTAAATCTATGCTTTATTGCATCTTACTTATATTGGTAAATATTTCCCAATGACATTTTAATCTGGCTTGGACCCCACTCAGGAGTTTTGTGGGCTGCTTTCTTGTGTAGAGGATAGATAGACCACTGAGTCTGGAATCAGGAAGACTGAGGTTTGATTCTCACCTTGGACACTTAGAAGCTGTATGACCTTGAGTAAAACACTCAATCCTTCCGCACCTCAGTTTCTTCATCTGTAAAATAAGGGGGTTGGTTCCATCTAAATCTAAATCTTTGATCTTATAATTTTACATCCAGAACAGAAGTCATCATCTTCTCCCAAATCCTTCTTAACAAATTTCCTGCCTAAAGTAACCTAACTTCCACCTAACTTCACAACCTTGGATTGTGCTCAGTTCTTACATGTATTTGCTACCCTCCACCTAAATTTTCCACACTAATTTCAAATCTTATCTTCTCTGTCATAGACTAGTCCAATGATCACATAATTGACTCCTGGTTCCCAGTCTCTACCTTCTCCATTTCATCCTCAACACAGCTGCCAAAATAATCTTCCAAACGCACGTCTGACCATATCATTCATCTGCTCAAGAGCCCTCAATGACTTCCCATTATCTAGCAGGACTTCTTCAATTTTTCCATTTGTCCCCTTTTCTCAGTGGCGGTCATTGGCATTGTGTGGCCTGAGGGTGGGTGCAGCGCAAAATGTGCATGCTTTGTGTTCAGAATCAAGGCTGCACCAGATACCTCGGATTCATCATGCATTTGATTTTGAATTAACTTTTGGGCATTGCAGGTTCAGAAACCTTTGCATCATGACCACAGTTTAAGAAGCACTGGAGAGGATAAGATACAAACACATTAGCCCAGTATTTAAAGCCTTTCATAGTCGAGGAGCAAGTAGAGAATATTGAGTAAGTTGGGAAGGGGTAAGGACAATACAGATGCTCCCTTTGTGAGCTTTCTGAAGGTTAAAAATCATATAGAGACATCCTGCGGTGAGGATGAGGACAGGGGACACTTGGAAAGTAATCATGCAGCTGTCCACATCAGATCTTGAATTCTTGAAAATTTTCTTTCCTGTAGGAGACAGAGAGAATTATGGCAGATCTGATGTGACTATCAGCCTAGCCCTAGTATTGTTCTGGCTCAAAGAATGTGGACAATTTAATGACTTTGGGGGTAGAATTTCACTTTTCAGAACCACGTACCAATTCAACAACAGTGAATTAGAGTGCTGAATCATCCCATAGCCCCTCCAACATTGGTAGCTTTCCTTGTTTTCCATCTTTGCCAATCTGATGGGTGTGAGGTGGAAACTCAGAGTTGTTTTGATTTGAATTTCTTTAATTATTTGTGATTTGGAACATTTTGCATATGAGCGTTGATAGCTTGTGTTTCTTTCTTTGAAAACTGCCTATCATACCCTTTGACCATTTATCTACTGGTTAATGTTTCCAAGCCTTATAAATTTCAATCAATTACTTGAATTAATTAGTTATCTTAAATGTGAGACTTTTGTCAGAGCAATGTTGCAAAGATTTTTTTCTGCAATTATCTGCTTCCTTCCTAATTTTAACCACATTAGGTTTTTTTGTGCAAAAGATTTTTAATTTTCTACACTCGAAATAGTTCATTTCATCTTCTGTCTTCCTTGTTTGGTCCTGAAATCTTCCCCTATCCATAGACCTAACAGGTAATTTTTTTTCTTGCTCATCTAATTAGAAGCTGTATGACCTTGAGTAAAACACTATCCCCTTTTATGTCTAGCTAGCTATATCAGATATTGAAAATCTCTCAGAGTGAGAGAGGGACGCTTCAGCCCTTGTTGCCAAGTCAGCAGAAGCATGGGCTCAAGTCCTTGGGCCAACAAGGAGACAGACTACAGCTGTTCCCTGAGTGGATCCCCTGTGGGAAGCTTCCATCACTTGCAGAAAATGCTGTAGCCCTTGAGGGAGAGGAGAAATCTGAACTCTGCCCTGCACATGTTTTCAAACTCCTCCAAGAGTGGCAGGTGTCAGATGCACAGAAGAGGAGATAACTGGAAGAGAGACTAAGAGGGGAACATTTGATAGCTGCATATGTTAATGATGGAAAATCCATCTGTTAGAACCAGAATGCTTGAGGGCACTGGATAATCATGTTAATGGGCGGGAGGCAGCCTACTAAGGACCTTTATGTAAGGCTCCTAACTAGAGCCCAAGAGGAGATGGAAACGATTCATAGAAAGGATTTGGAAAGACAATGGAGAAAGTGGCAAATAAAAATGCAGGAACCTTCAAAATGCATCGGCCATCAGGGAACTTTGATATGATGTGTAATTATTGTTGAAACTGTAGCTGTGCAAGAAGTAGAAGCAGCCTCCTAGTTATTGATCAGATTGATCAGAAAAGGAGGAAAAAGACAAGCCAATTAAGAGAGATGTCAGAAGAGCGAGACATTAGGTAAACAATAATAACTCACAGTTACTTGGCATTTTAGAGTGCTGAGTGCTTTTCCACACATTTCATTCAACTTCACAATGACCTTTTGAGGTAGGAGCTGGAATTAGTCCCATTTTACAGATTAGAAGTTAGGTAACTTGCCCAGGATCATACGACCAGGAAGTAACTGAGTTACGAGGCACACTTAGATCGTTACAATCAAAATCTAGTGCTCTAGACACCTTGGTAGGCTGCCTCAAAATAAGTCCCAGTAACATATTTCAAAGTACTGGCAAGGAATATGAAGGAGAATATATTCAAATTAGTCTAGATGTAGTGGGGGAAGGGACTGTACCCCCAGGATACCATTTAGCCTCAGAGTTTAGGGAGGTCAGAGAGTGGAAAGATTCATTCAGTTGTCAAAGTGCTTTTCCTACACACAAGTCTGACTGTGCTACTCAATCAATTCCAGTGGTTCCCTATTGCCTAAACTCCTCAAGCATCAAATATAAAATTCTCTGGTTTTCAAACTCTTCCTCATTTGGCCCTTTCCCACCTTCTAGTCATCTTATACTTTATACTTCTTATACTTTACTCCCCTCCACACCCTCCAGTCATGTGACACTAGCCCTCTTGCTCTTCTGCCCACACAATACTCCACCCTTCCTAATTCTGGGCATTTCCATTGGCTGCTCCCATACCAGGAATTCTCACCTTCGTGGTCTCCTCCAGTTGGGCTTTCTTGACTTGCTTCAAATCTCAACTAAAATCCCACTTTCTAAAATCCTAGTACTTAATTTAGCGCAGGAGTGGAGAACCTGTGGCCTTGAGGCTACATGGGGCTTTCTACGTCCATGGGTGTAGTCTTTTGACAAAGTCTAAGGTTTACGGAACAAATCCTTTTATTAAGGGGATTTGTTCTGTAAAGTTTGGATTCAGCCAAAGGACTGCACTTGAGGATACAGAGGGTCCTAACCTGATGCCTTCTCTTCCAAGATTAGTGCCAACTTACCTTGTGCAAGTTGCTCGCTTGAACATTGACTCCTCCATTAGACTGTGAGTTCCTTGACAGTAAGGAGGTTTTGTTGTTGGTGGGTTTTTTTTTTCTTTTTCTCTGTATCCTCAGTGTTTACCACAGTATCTGGTACACAGAAGGTCCTTAATAGCATTGGGGTGTATGGAGCGTTTAGCGATGATTAACAACTCTGGTGTGAGGGCTATGATGAGCCATTTTCAGGGCTCCTCGCCCACCTGTGGTATCTACCTTTGGCCCAACTGTCACCTATGGCTCCAAGAAGCTGTAGCATGCATAGCAGTGACACCCCAGTAAAACCATCTTGGCAAATGGGGTAAACCAGACTAATGATAACCAACAAAGCACAAGTAAATGAAGACTTCCCCTAGCAGAATGGGCAGATGAGAGCAGCTTGTTCAACAGTCAAGGCAGCTCAAGCAGGTACTGGGGAGCACTTAAAGTTTGTTCAGACACGTAAGACATCACGATCATCTACTGCATCCCAGGCCATCACCCATCATCCTGACTTTTGTCCTGCCACTGGACTTTGGTGACTCTGGAAGAGAGAACAAGGCTGACAACTTTGTGCGACTCTGCCTCACTTAAAACTCAATTCACACAAAGTCAGTACATCACCCTGTGATGTCACTGATCCTCTTTGAAAATGAAAGACAAACAACAATAACAACAACGATAGTATTGGTTGGTTTGTTGACATCACAAGGCAGCATAAGTAAGTCTTAATATAAGAGATGAGAAGTACAGACGCCTGTAGGCTTGGTGCCCCTAAAACAAAAAGATATCCATGCTACACCAGAAATCACAATATGGCGGACAGATATCAGGAATTGATGGAGAGCCAAGAAACTGAGCAGAGTTGCTACATCATCCATTACTCGTCATCAGATCCATCCCTCTGGTTCTCATGCTGTAGGATTATACACTGAAGTAAGATAACGATACTGATAAAATACAGATAAGATAAGATCCTGAGCAGATACAGAGTCCTAACCCTCCCCCCCCATGCAAGAATTTAAATTTCTCTTTGTGAGGGGAAGGTAAGATTATAGAGATATTTGTTCATGCCTCCCTACAAACTTAATTTAGACAAATCTATGGCAATTTCACATAACTCATCTAGGTAACACACACACATACACACATACATACACACATCTTACATATAAAGTAAAGCATTCCTTTGGTGATCTCTAGGGTTCCTTCTATTCTACTGCTTTCATGACTTGCATGATTCCATAACTTTAAAAACTCCTTCCAGATATAACATTCTGGGATTTGATTAATCATGACTAATGATCTCTACAGTCTTCCAACTCCTTAGTACAATGGGAAAAACATTGCCTCAAGAATCAGAGAAAGTGGGTTCCAGTCTCCCTCCTGATATGCAGGGGCTTTGTGACACTGGACAGGTCCTTTGTCTCCATAGTTATCCGTTTTCTCTCTGAAATGCCTTCTGATGATAGATCTAGGAGCCTGTAACCTATGATTCTGTGAATCCTAGCTTCTCCAAGGACTATCACCTGACATCAGGAAAGAATTGGTTTCGCTGCTGTAAAGAGGTAACCTAACCCAAACAACAGACAATCTCAATTCAGTCTAATTCAGTACATATTTACTGGCAAGATAATAAAACATGCTACTGAAAAAAAATCACACAAGAACATCTTAGGACCATGACTTCTCTCTTTGCTCATCTCAGGGAAAGATTCTGTGTGTTGTGTTTGATATGAGAGTTCACAAAGATTACACTTGTATTCCCAACATGAAGCTGCCTCAGATGGCAGAAAAGTCACTTTACTCCCTATAGACACTTGGGCAAAGAACTAGAAGGAAAAGCATGTGTCAGACTCTCCACATATATTTAGTCTCTCCCTGTTGGCCCAGGAAAATACCCTTCTAGAGTATCAGGCCATTAAAGTCAAGAACCACAGTTATCTTTTCTTCATCAAAGCAAGCATCCTACCATGCCAATTTGCAATGAAGGTTTAATATAATTTAAGATGATTTTTACATGGCATGTATCATCAGTTACACATGATCAAACATTCCTGAGGCAGCAACAACAGAAATCAGGGAAATAAAGCTACATTTAAAATTGTGTGTGTGTGTGTGTGTGTGTGTGTGTGAAATGAATGTAACAAAGATATCTTGAGCAATTTTGCCACAGACTTGTTTCTTCTCCCTTTAGGTAGTCATCAGATAGTCTTGGGTCATATGCAAAGGGAGCCAGGACAGTAGGCTCCAAGTATTGCCAAATGGATGAGGAACCTGCAGCCTCGAGGCCACCACTAACCCTCTAGGTTCTCAAGTGCAGGCCTTTGAACCCAAACTGTTCTGTGAAGTTTGGATTCAGTCAAAGAGCTGCATTTGAGGACCTAGAGGGCCACATGTGACCTGAAGGCTGCAAGTTCCCCACCCCTTGATACCATTACACAGGGGAGAAGGTAGGTGTTCAGTATCACCCCAGTGCCCTTTTATTGCTTGTGGTCTCTCAATCAGGGTCAAGCCAATTCTCATACAATTCTGTATCATTTACTCTTCCCTTTTCAAGGCTCTAGGACAAAACATTCACATTGCATCCCTCCAGTGGCTGGAGTCTTCTTTATTATTCTCCTGTCTATGTGGGCAAAATTAAATTAGATTAGCTAATTATGTGTTCCTTTAAACATTCACTGTCTCCACTTGCAAGGTCTGAACATTGAAGTGTGAAAAATTCCTTCAGCAAGAGGCATCCGAGAGTTACCGAATATCAGGAAAAAATAAGTTGTCCTATGACACTCACGGGTGGGGGGTCTCTCTCTTAGTCATTGCCAACAGGATTCTTGACAGAGTCCTCTTTAATTGGCTTTTTCACCTGGAAGTTGGTCATCTATGTGAGAGCCAGTGTGACTTCAGAAAGAGCTGAGGAATAGTCAACATACTGTTTGCTGTCCAACAACCCAATGCCAGGACAGAACAGAGATCTGTACACAATATTCATTGATCTGTCCAAGGGCTTTGATACCATCAGTTGTGAGGGTTTATGGAAAATTATATCAAAATTTTTTTTCCTGGAGGAATTCATCAGTATTGTACACCCGTTCCACAACAGGATGCTTGCATGGGTTCTGGATAATGGACAAGGCTTTCATACTTTCCCAGCCATCCGTGGAGTGAAGCAAGGCTATGTGTTCGCTCACAAGCTCTTTAGAATGTTTTCAGATATATTGTCAGACATCTTCAATGAGGATGAAAAAAAGGTATCAAGATCAGCTATCACCTGGATAATAAATTATTTAACTTGAAAAGGCTACAAGTCAAGACTAAAGTGGAGGGAGAGTTGATGTGTGACATTTTGTTCACAATCACTCATTGCAGTCTCTGAGACTGAGATACAACTGAGTATGGATGGATTTTCTGCTGCTTGTGATAATTTTGGCCTCAAAATTAACACCAAGAAAGTGAGTTCTCCACCAGCCAGCACTACATCATCAGTTACAGCAAGTGGAGAAATCTTGAATTCTGCATATAAGTTCACTTACCTTGGCAGTATCCTTCTAGGGATGTTCACATAGATGATGAGACTGACACATGCATAGCCAGAACAGGTTCAGTGTTTGGGAGGCTCCAAAGGAAAGTGTAGGAGAGGAGAGGTATTAGGTTACCTACCAAACTGAAGGTCTACAGAGCCATTGCGCTGACTTCACTGTTGGTATACCTGTGAAGCAGTATACCAGCAACATGCTAGGAAACTGAATCACTTCCATTTCAATTGTCTTAGGAAAATTCTGAAGATCACCCAGAAAGATAAGGTACCAGAAACTGAGGTCCTCTCAAGCTGAAATGACAAGCATTCAAACCCTACTGCAGAGAGCACAATTCAGATGGACTGGCCACGTTTTTTGAATACCAAACATATGTTTGCCTCAAAGACTACAGCTATCCGTTCTACATCATGACTCTCCCTATTGTGGTTTCAACATATCACAAGTCAGCATAAGGAATTAAATGGGAATTTGGGAGGAGTTTTGTGGAAGCTGCAGACAGCACTAAAAGGTTAGTAGATGACTCAGAAAAAGTCTAGAAACTCAGAAATGCATAAAATATATGTATAATACTGTATAATGTCAACATATTTTATCTTCTAATACCATAATAATTCAGACTTATCTGGTATGAAAGGAAGACCAAAAAATTTTATGTAAATTTTCCAGATTGTAGGCGTGCCACATCCCTAACCTCCATGACACAGACATGGTAACTATTTTGTGGAAGGCAAGTGCTCACAGAGAGGTCAGAAGAAGTGACACAAGGACACTTTCAAGGTTTCTCTAAAGAACTTTAGAACTGATTGCGAGACATGGGAGACACTGGCACAGGACTGTCCAGCATGGCATGCCCTCATCAGAGAAGGTGCTGTGCTCTGTAACTGGAGCAGAATCACCACAGCACAAAGGAAATGTGAGATGCACAGATTTAGAGACATCTCCACTCCAAATGTTCACGTGGACTGTTTGTGCCTGATCTATGGTAGAGCCTTCCGAGTTCATGTTAGTCTGATCAGTCACAGTTAGACAGACTATGCCTTGACTTCAACATAATGATGTCATTTTGGTCCTCTTCCAATATGAAGGACAACCACGATTATTCAGCCATTTTTTGTGGGTACAATTAAACCAGATTAGTTAATCATGTGTTCCTTTAAACCTTCATCACTTCCACCCCCAAGATCTGAGCACTGCTTGTAATGTTAAAAACTCCTTGAACAAGAGACATCTGAGAGTTACCAATTAGCAGTTAGCTCCAAGGGACAGTAGACAAAACCAGATTCCCCAAAGACCATGGAGTCAGGTGGAGTCAGGAAAAATAACTGAGTGTCCTGTAAAGTGGAAGTCTTGGTATGGGAAGTAAGGCTTATCATTACAGATGAACAAGGAAACAGAATGAGCAGCTAGCTGTGCACAAATCTGTAAACCAGTTCTAGCCCTGATACTTCCAAGTCAAATACCTAGGAGCTCTACCTGGTGGAAATCAACAAGAGACTTATTTGACTTTGGAAATATCAGATAACTTTTCTAATGACAAGTGATTCAGAAATGAATTGAAAACATGGAGATCTTGCTTTCTTTGTCATGAAAAAGGCTTAAAAGATAAAGAAGGTAAACTGCAAGGAAGAAGTGGGTTGGCTATGCAGGATCTTGTTTCAGTCATTCAATCCTTATTTGCTTAAAAATTTAAATTCAAGGAGTCTGAAGTTGGAAACCATCCAACAATACCAAATGTAGACATCGTAACCCATATGCAGAAACATGCCCATGTGTTGACAGGACTGCCTGTCTTCAAGTAGCTCAAATGATCCCTTCCTAAGTCATTTCCAGTGAAAATCATTGGGACCATTCATTAGCTTAGACTTGAACTAAATAGTAAAAACAAACCTCTGCCTCAAAGAAAATTAGCTCAGTTAATTTATCATGCCTTTGTTAGTTATGACAATATTTTTCAACGTATGCTGACAACCTGATTGGTTCTGAATGTCTCTAATTGATTCTCTACACTTGGGCACAGCCCATCTGGCTATTTAAGACAGACAAACATGTTGCTCATAGTGAGGTTTCCCATCCACATATACCACCATGTAAATTATTTATTTCATCTGCATATTCTGCCTACAGTATTGCCTCTACAATGCTATCCTTGTGTTTGAGCTTGGCTCAGTGCTATCCATCTCTTAATTGTACTGTAATTGATGGAATTTATGTATGGGCACACCTTTGCTTCAGATAAAACAAAGAAGCAGACTGTGACCCAGTCAGATTGGCTTAGCCAGAATCTAGGTGTTAGTTTTACTATCTTTTTAAGGGCATTCAAAATGGGTATCATGATTGGAAGACCACAGAGACACTACCAAGATATATGTCAGATTTCTGAATACCAAGTGTAATCAATGGGATACTCCAGAGAGCATCAAGCTGTTCAAGAAGCTGTCCTCAACCGATAAGCATCTACTCGGTGGCCAATCATTTCTACTACAAAAAAATTCTATATCAATATTTTGCTGACTTTGGTATCCCTCCATCTTTGACTTCTCTAGTATCCATGGGGAGTAATGGGCTCGCCGGAGAGAGGGTATAAGTATAAACATTTTAGTGACTTTACTTACCAGTTTTAACCAATTATTCTTGTTATCTAGGTGCTAAGCTCAATTGTTTCAACTTGATGTAAGACAAGTGCTTTTTAAATTTCAAGTCTCTGGAACAAAGCCCTAGTCATCTGACCCTGGTTATGGCTTTTCATATATTATTATTGACACGCTCTATTTTGTCACCATCGGAAAGGAGAATGCTCAAAGATTTATATTTGCAGATATGAAACAACGGACCCAAAGTGAGGGCCACAATGAAGTTGTAAGCCAAAGAGTTCTAGGGGTGTTCCAGAGATCCACTCAAGAAGTGACCAGCAATCTCCTTTGCAGGAGTGTGTCTATCATAAGTATATTACAGAGACAGAATCCCTCCTTTTTATTTATTTATTTTTAGTTTTTGACATTCAATTTTATGAGATTTTGAGATTCAAACTTTTTCCGCTCCATATACTCCCATCTCCCCAAGAGGGCATGCAATCTGATGTAGGCTATATAAATACAATCATTTAAAATATATTTCCACATTAGTCATGTTGTGAAAAGAATCAGAACAAAAGGGAAAAATCACAAGAAAGGTAAAAAGAGGGAAAATAGTAAGCTTCAATCTGCATTCAGACTTCAAAATTTTTTCTCTGGATGTGGATAGCATTTTCCATCATGAATCTTTTAGAATTGTCTTAGATCCTTGAATTGCTGAGAAGTTGTCTAACAAAGACAGTAATTACACCGTGTTACTGTGTAGTGTTCTCCTGGCTCTGTTCACTTTACTCAGCATCATTCATATAAGTCTTTCTGGGTTTTTCAGAAGTCCACCTGCTCATCATTTCTTATGGAACAATAGACATTCATTTTTTTTTTTAATATTTATTTATTTATTTAACTTTTTACATTCGTTTTCACAAAATTTTGGGTTCCAAATTTCCTCCCCTTTTATTCCCTTCCCCACCCCAATACACCAAGCAATCTAATTTTCCCTATCTCCAATCTGCCCTCTCTTCTGTCATCCCTCCCTTCTCTTGTCCCCATCTTCTCTTTTCTCCTGTAGGGCCAGATGACTTTCTATTCCTCATTAACTGTATGTCTTCTTTCCTAGTAGCAACAACAATACTAAACAGTTGTTCCTAAAACTTTGAGTTCCAAATTCTCCCCATCCCTCCCTCCCCACCCATTCCCTTTGGGAAGGCAGGCAATTCAATATAGGCCATATCTGTGTAGTTTTGCAAATGACTTCCCTGATAGTCGTGTTGTGTAAGACTAACTGAATTACCCTCCATCCTACCCTGCCCCTCATTGTTTCTCTTCTGTCTTTTGATCCTGTCCCTCCCCAAGTGTTGACTTCAAATTGCTCCCTCCTCCCTTTGCCCTCCCTTCCATCATTCCCCCCCTTGCTTATCTCCTTCTCCCCCACTTTCCTATACTGTAAGATAGGTTTTCATACCAAAATGAGTGTGCATTTTATTCCTTCCTTTAGTCAAATGTGATGAGGGTAAACTTCTTGGTTTTTTTTTCTCAGCTCTCCTCTTTTTCCCTCCACTAAAAAGTCTCCTACTTGCCTCTTAAATGACATATAATTACCCCATTCCATTTCACCCTCTTTCCTCCCACTACATTTCTCTCTCACCATTTACCTTAATTTCTTTTCAGCTATGGTCCCATCCTATTCAATTCAATCTGTGCTCTCTGTCTCTGTATGTGTGTGCATGTGTGTATGTGTGTGTGTGTGCATGCGTGTATGTGTGTGTGTGGACCCACCAACTACCCAGATACTGAAAAGTTTTGAGAGTTACAAATATTGTCTTTCCATGTAGGAATGTAAACAGTTTACTTATGGTAAGTCCCTTAAGACTTCTCTTTCCTGTTTACTTTTTCATGTTTCTCCTCATTCTTGTGTTTGAAAGTCAAATTTTCTTTTCAGCTCTGGCCTTTTCATCAAGAATGTTTGAAAGTCCTCTGTTTCATTGAAAGACCATATTTTCCCCTGAAGTATTATGCTCAGTTTTGCTGGGTAGGTGATTCTTGGTTTGAGTCCTAGTTCCTTTGACTTCTGGAATATCCTATTCCATGCCCTTTGATCCCTTAATGTAGAAGCTGCTAGATCTTGAGTTATCCTGATTGTATTTCCACAGTACTGGAATTGTTTATTTCTAGCTGCTTGCAAGATTTTCTCCTTGAGCTGGGAGTTCTGGAATTTGGCCACAATGTTCCTAGGAGTTTCTCTTTTTGGATCTCTTTCAGGTGGTGATCAATGGATTCTTTCAATACTTATTTTGCCCTCTGGTTGTAGAATGTCAGGGCAGTTTTCTTCAATAATTTCATGGAAGATGATATCTAGGCTCTTTTTTTGATCATGACTTTCAGGTAGTCCCATAATTTTTAAATTGTCTCTCCTGGATCTATTTTCCAGGTCAGTTGATTTTCCCATGAGATATTTCACATTCTCTTCCATTTTTTCATTCTTTTGGTTTTGTTTAGTGATTTCTTGGTTTCTCAGAAAGTCATTAGACTCCATCTGTTCCATTCTAATTTTGAGAGAACTATTATCTTCAGTGAGCTTTTGAACCTCTTTTTCCATTTGGCTCATTCTGCTTTTGAAAGCATTCTCCTCATTGGCTTTTTGAACCTCTTTTGCCAATTGAGTGAGCCTATTTTTCAAGGTGTTATTTTCTTCAGCATTTTTTTGGGTCTCCTTTACCAAGGCATTGACCCTTTTTTCATACTTTTCTTGCATCTCTTTCATTTCTCTTCCCAGTTTTTCCTCCACCTGTCTAACTTGCTTTTCAAAATCCTTTTTGAGCTCTTCCAAGGCCTGAGCCCACCCAACATCCCCCTGGGATATCTGGGGTACCGAGGTCCCGCCCTCCACGTCTTTCCCTGATGGCAAGAATATGTCCTCATCTTCGTCAGATCCGAAAGTCGGGATCATTTGCATCTGTTCAAAAAAACTCTCTATAGCCTTATTTTTCTTCCCTTTTCTAGGCATTTTCCCAGCCAGTTACTTGACTTCTGAGATTCCTCTCCACCCCCGCCTAGATCTGCCCAGCCTGTGCTTGGGGTCTGAGATTCAAATGGGCTTTCCGCGGCAGGCGCAGCTTCTATTCAATGTGAGCTTTAGTTCTGGTGCTTGGGTGGGGGCAGGGCCACCTCCCAGGCTCAGTTCCCTCAGGGGCTTTATGCAGAGACCTTCAGAAATGGAGCAGGTGGGTCAGGGCCGTCTCCCAGGCTCAGCTCCTTCAGGTGGTTTATGCAGAGACTTTCAGTAATGAAGATCCCACCTGCTGCTGGGGGAGTCCCAGGCCGCCACCCACGGCTGCACTGCCGCCACCTCCGCCACCGCCCCCCGCCTCTGCCTCCGCTGCTTTCTGCCCCCGCCTCTGCTGCCACTGCTGCCTCCCGAGGGGGCCCGAGCCACGGAGACACCCCGCTCCCCTCTTGGCAGGCCTAGCCATCTCTCTCATTGACCTGTAGCTTCTGTGGGCGGAGGGACCTTCCAGGCTGCCGGAGCTTCCGTCCCTGAAGCCTGCTCAGATCAGCTTCTCTGGGGCCGCGGCCAGGGCAGTGCTGGGATGGGGTCTGCTTTCTGGGGCGCGATGGACCCTGGGGACGGCTCTCCAGGGCTCTCTGGATCGGGAATCTCTTCCACTATGTTTCTCCACCCCCTGCAGTGATCCAGAACTTCTGGGGAGCTCTTCTTATATTAAATCTATGTATGGGTTCGGAGCTCGCATACGTGCGCCTTTCTACTCCACCACCTTGACTCCAACAATAGACATTCATATATCACAACTTATTCAGTCATTCCCTAATTGATGGACATCCTCTCAATTTCCAATTCTTAACCACCACAAAAATAGTTTCTGTGCATTCAGGTCCTTTTGCTTTTTCTTGGATGTCTTTGGAATACAGACCTAATAGCAGTATTTCTGGGTCCAAAGGTGTGCACAGTTTCATAGTCCTTTGGGCACAGTTCTAAATTTCTCTCCAGATTGATTTGATCACAACTCTGCCAATAGTGTATTACTGTCTCAATTTTCCTGTATCCCACTATTTTCCACTTTCCTTTTCTGTCATATTAGCCAATCTGACAGCTATAAGGTAGGATCTCAGAATTGTTTTCGTTTACATGTCTCTAATAAAAAGTGATTTAGAGCATTTTTATGTGACTGTAGACAGCTTTGATTTCTTTTTCTGAAAGCTGGTTGTTCTAATCCTTTAACCATTTATCAACTGGGTAATGACTCATAGTTTTTATCAATTTGACTCAGTTCCTTATATATTCAAGAAAAGAAGTTTTTATCAGAGAACCTTGCTGTAAATCCCCCTCCCTTTCCAGTTTTTCTTCTAATTTTGACTGTGTTGGTTTTGTTTGTGCAAAGACCTTTTAATTTAATATAATCAAAATTATCCATTGTACTTCCTATGATCATCTCCATCTCTGGTTTGGTCATTATCCATTGATCCTATAGATAAAATTTTCCATTTGCCCCTAATTTGCTTATAATATCACCCTTTATGTCTAAATCACAGGCGCATTTTGACCTCTCTAATGCACTTCCACTGACACAATAATTAACTCCCTGAAGGACTGAGGGGAAAATCATCTGGGCCTACTTTGGGGATTTCTCCAGAATTTGGATAAGCAGTGAAATAAGCACCCAGTAAAACAGAGGAATGAGAAGCCTTGGATTCTCTGAAGGGACTTTATTTTCTCATATTTTCAGTATACACTGTAGATCAAAGAGTAAAGTCAATTTTAAAGTGAATAGTATGTTTGCTTCAGAGGAAGATGGATTATGTATTGGTTAGAGTGCCAGGTCTGGAGTCAGAAAGATCTGAGTTTATATCTGACCTCAGGCATTTTCTGTATGTGTGATCATAGGCAAGTTACCTAATCCTGTTTCCCTCAGTTTCCCAAACTCTAAACTGGGATAATAATAGCACCTACCTCATAGAGTTGTTGCGAGGATCAAAGGGGATGATATTTACCTCAGTGCCTGGCATATAGTAACTAATTAATAAAAGTTATCCTCTCCCCCTTAGACCACTGTGCTTCATTCCTTAATTCAGTGCTTTCTCATTGGATTACTGTTGAATCAAATGAGCACCTCTTATTTCTAGAGGTGGCTGGTTTCAGCATGAGTTTCCCACAGTCCATTATCCTGTGCTACATATCTGGATATAGATCCTGTCACTGAGGCCCTGCCTTAGGTCTTGATGTTTGTCTTTTCGACCCACCTTAGGTCAGTCAATAAAAATTTTAAATGCCTACTATGTGCCATGCACTGTGCTAAGTCCTGGGGATACAAATAAGAAAAAGAGAAATAGTCCCTACCCTTAAGGAGCTTACAATCCAATAGGGGAAGACAGCCCATAAAAAAAAGCTGACAAAGGATGGGAGGGAGGGAGGCAGTGCAGGAAGGTATCTGGCAGGGCCATAATGGAGTCCAGCCCAAGGAAAATAACTAATGGGAAATGAACAAAGACTTTGAAAGTCTCGGTCCTAAGAGAGCAACGATGGTATACTTTTCCTATCTGCCCCTCATTCCCCAGAATGTTGGAAATTTGTAAGAAAAATAAACCAAATGGGATACTGAGTGAAAAGTGCTTTGCAAACCTTAAAGTATCACATATACTAGTGAGAGTGATATTAATAACAATGATGATAAAGATATCTAGCATTTATGTAGTACTTTAAGGTTTACAAAACATTTTTTAAATGTTAACTCATTGTGTCCTAACAACAACCAGGAGAGGTAGGTGCTGTCACCATTGTCATCATCATCACCATCACCATCTTCATCATCATCATCCAGCTCTATTCTACAGATGAAGAAACTGAGGCATATATATTGCAATTTTATCAATATATTCTCCACACAGTTCCAGTTTGATGTTTCCTCAAGGTATGAAAGTAATCCTGGGTTCTTAAATGCAGTAAAAGGAAAGCATTGGCAAGTTCTACCATATGAGAAAGGCTTCCAGAAAGATCTCTGACACAACCTAGCTAAATACCAGAGATTCATGGTCAGTAGGGTGGTCAATGGATCATGAATTCTTTGACCGGAGCAACCCATGAAACAAAAGTTTCAAATGATCCTGAGTCCTCCATAGCAGTGAGGGTAGAATAGGGGTAGAAATGATGGCACAGGGTACAGAGAATCATATAGTTTTCAGGCCATCCACAAACATTACCATAGCTGTTGGTCCTCTAAATGTGAGATCCTTGTCCCATGACCAAAAGATGAGTAGACATAGCCCCAGCGGTCCTGAATCATATTAATCTTTTTTTTTTTCACCATAAATAAAACTGAAAGACAAAGGGATGATGCTTCTAAATGAAGGATGAAATCACAAATTCCTCCTTGGACAGATGAAGAGAGGAAATGACAGTTGGTTTTATTGTGTACCCAAAGACAAGAAACATAATTTCATGAGACATTTAGTCATCCCACATTGCAGTACTCAAGATAAATATTTGAAAGAAGACTGCTATGGAAATAATTTCAGCTTATGCTCATACATCTCCATTGCATATTCTACAAAGAACTCACTGAGATCCTACAGATTAAATCAACATATACTTTGCTAAGTGGGCATAAGGAAGATCATGTAACAATATGTTAGAAAATATGGTTTGGGAATAAGAAACAAGATGCCATGAGACAAATATACAATCAGAAAGAAACAAAATCCATGCACGAGTCACATTATCAATAGCACAGAGTAGCCAATAGTTTGGGTACTCCATTGGTCATCCCTGGAATGTCAAGAGGTCTAGAGGGAGGATCCCAGTATGTTGCTGGTCCTCCAATGGTGTATTTATGAAAAGAAATGAACAGGAATTTCACTGGGCAGGCAGCTATGGATGGGTCACCATAGCTTTGAAGAAAGCATCCATATCCTTGAGATCACAGATTATCTTGGAGCTTGGGAATATTACATCTATGGTTTTTAAGGCATAAATTCTCCCTCCAAGTAAACAGAACATAACCAAGAATTCTAGACTTACTAGATCATCACAGAGCCCACTGAGGCTTGGAGGCATTAATATATTTTTATATGGTCATTATAGCTAGTATGTGAACTTGAACCTGGGGCTTCCCAACTCCAAGCCCTTCACTCCATCCACTGTACCATCTTGCCTCTCAAATAGCCCTCCTTCCCCTCCAAAAAAACAATCATAATGAACACAAAGATGGGGTTTCAATGGGAGGATTTCTAAACTACAATCAATCCCATTGTAAAATGCTGGAAATGTAACACCGGTGGGGGAAGCCCTATGGAAATTTAAGATTTAGGAAAAATTCCCCTTTCCTTCCTCTCCAGGACACACAACATTTTTCAATCAAGTTTGTGTTCTTTGCCAGTTTCAAGGGAATGAATCAACAAAGAGTATGTATAGGGCCCAAAGAAAAATAGCCTTTTGAACTTTGACCACCAGGCTTATCAGTTTAGAAGCTTTCTCAATAGATAAGAGAAGCAGAATTTAAATCATGAAACTAGAGGCATCAGCTAATCTGGCTCATGGCTTTTCATTGGACATATGTTTAGTCAAAGTAATATAAAACATTCTTGTAAAATTATGGAAAGGAATTTTAACATTCTTTATAGGCTCTAAATACCTTCTCAATATAGTAGTCAGAGGAATAGAGATGTAAGAGACCTTTGGAAGTTCACATGCACACATAAATTTGTGTACTTGGTTCTCAAATAGTAGCCTAAGGATGTCAGGGGTCTCTGAGACCCTTTCATGGAGGCCATGGAGTCAAAACTCTTTTATAAGAATATTAAGATGTTTCAATTTCCAATAAAATAATCACTGATGAATATAACCTATGCTAACAAAATATTTGGGGGATAAGGGTGTAAAGTTTGAGAGCCAATTCTCTAATCCAAAGTCCTCATGTTATAGATGTATAAGCTGAAGCCTGAACTGTGACTTGTGCTGGTAGACCCAGGATTAAAATCCAGAGCCTATGGACTCCAAATCCAGGACTCATTCCATTGCTCTCCCCCTCCGATGACAGATGACATTCTGCATAAGGAGTCCTCTAGCTTCTTATTGTTCACCTTCAATGTCATGGACCTCCCTATCTCACAAAGTATTTCATTCTGTTTTCGGGAAAATCCCATCGTTAGGAAGACTGAGCTTGCATTGAGCTAAAATCTCCTTCCCTGTAACTTTCACCAATTATTCTTAGTTCTGAAACTATGAAAAATGAGTTAAATCTCTCTCCTGTATGACAAGCCTTGTCTAGGACTTCCCCTCCCCAAGTCTCCTCTCCTCCAGGCTTAAAGGTCATTTGTTCTAGATCTTTCACCAAGTTATTAAACTGTGAACTCTGAGGATAAGGACTGCTTTTTGACTTTCTTTGTATGCTTAGCTTAGGACAGTGTCTAGTACACAGTGGGCGCCTCATAAATGCCTATGGACTTGACTCGTCATCCCATTCTGGACACCCCCTAGTTTGACAATGGTGTTCTTTAAATGCAGTGCTAGGAACTGAGTACAAGTCTCAGGCTGTGATGTGATCAGAGAAGAGTTCAGGGAAATATTTATGCCCTTTGAACTGAATTCTGTATTTATGAGAATGCAATCTGAAACCTCCTGAAATTCTTGGCAGCATCTTCTCACTCTTGATTCATTCTCAGTTTGTAATCTCCTAAGGCTCCTGGGTCTTTTTTCACAACCACAACTGTTGTGTAACCATGTCTCTTCTACCATACACTCTTGCCATTGAGATCCTTTCAGATTCTAATTCAGCCATCCAGTCAATTAATGAGCCCTCCCAACTTAATGTTCTCTGAAATGTTGATGCAACACAATGCAATGAAGTGGAAATGGCTCTGTCAGCAGCAAAGAAAGCCTGGGTCTGATTAGCAATGAGGCATCTCAGCTTTCTGAGCCTTAGTTTCCTCCTCTGTAAAATGGAAATTCCTTCAGGTCAGCCTCCATTTCATTTCAATTTTTGCATTCCTAGGAAAGAATAGCAATCCCTCTAGTACTGACCTCATGGGACTTTAGGGGAGATCAAATGAGAGGATGATGACGTTAGCATTTATATAATACTTTGAGCTTTACAAAGTGCTTTACATATATTATTTCATATGATGCTTATGATAACCCTTTGAGGAAGGTGCTGTTTTTACCCCCATTTCACAGATGAGGAAGTTAAGGCTAAGAGGTTAAGTAGCTTTTCCAGGGTCACAAAGCCAATAAGCATGTGAGGCAGATTTTAACTCAGGTCTTCTTGGCTCTGGGTCCACCACTCTATTCTCTGCATTACCTAGATGATATATGTAGTAAGTATGTGTCAAAACTTGACATGCTATATTAACATGCCTTATGTTATCTCTTACCTCACATGGCTGCTATGAACAAAGCATTTTGTAAAGCATGATAAAAATATGAAGTGTTGTTTTATTTTTTAATTGCCTTTTGTTTTTCTATCACCTTCGTTTTTAAAATGTATCACCACAAGTCCTCCCTTTTGACAGATTTTTTAAAGAGAATAAAAGGTTCAAAACAACAAGCAATCCATTGATGCAGTGTCATGGTTCATGCAACATGGTCATCTACAGTCCCTTACTTCTGCCATGAAGGAAAAGAAAAGGTATATTTTCTTTATTCTTGTCTGGATTTAGGCTTGGTGACATTTTATTTTAAATAGAGACTACCACTAATATCTCTCTCCAGAGGACTGATTAAAATGTTCAAGGGAACTGTATCATTTCTCCTGGGAAATTTTCAGGGACACAACACAGCCCATATCAATATAGCACTTCTTAAAATTTTACCATGCTGATGTCAAGAAATTCTTCTTTGAATCCAGATAATATCATTCTTACTTTATTTTAAGCTCATTTTATCTTGTTCAAACTGTAAACAAGGAGGATCAGTATCTCCCTGAGAAAAATCCTTCACAAGGACAACTCATTTATTTCAAGGTATAAAGGCACTTGGGTTGCTGTTGGCCTTCTTTTCTCTAGGCTAAATTCTCCACTGAACTTGGAAAGGTTTATTCCTGGCCCCCTCCATGAAAGTCCTCCTTTGATGCTCATCATTTATACTTACTTATAAAGCACCATGGAGCCTACCTTGGAATCAAGAGAAGGTTATGCCAACTGAATGTGTAGACTCTGGCAGGTTCCACCAAGTTGAAATGACTTCAGGAATTGACCTAGGGACATGTCCTCATCCCAAAATCAAACTAGCTGATTTTGGAGAAAACCCTCACTATACCAGCCGCAAGCTGATTAAAATTTTCAAACTCCCCAAGATGATCTCCAAAAGTCATTTTGGTGGATGGTAACTGTGGCGGTGGACAAGAGGTTGAAATAGACAAGACAAGTAAAAGCAGTGGGGGCCAGGGAAGGAGGTAATAGCTGGTCCAGGTCCAAGTCTAAGATTAGGGATCTAGGAATTAACTTTGCTAGCTTTAGTTTTGAGCAGCTCAATGGTGAAGTATATAAAACATCAAGCTCAGAGGCAGGATAAAGTCTTATCTTCCTGAGTTCAAATCTGGCCTCACACCCTTATTTACTAGTTGTATAACCTTGAGAAAGTCACTTAACCCTGCTAGCCTCAGTTTCCTCATCTGTAAAATGAGCTGGAGAAAGAAATAACAAACCGCTCTAGTATCTAGGCCAAGAAAACCCCAATGGGGTCACAGACGTGAGTGACCAACAAAAGCTCTAGTTTATGTCCAGATGGTAATTATTTTTGTGCTAAAACAGTCAACAGTTAGTGATTGAGTACCTACTATGTGCCAAACACTGAGTAAGCAAAAACAGAAATAGAATAGGACCTGCTAACATTCTTAGAGCTTACAGGGCCTCCATGAGTAGAAGATTACTTCCTCACCTCTAATTCTTGGCTTCCCTGACATCAAATCCCACCTTGTATAGGAGGCCTCCTCCCACAGAGTTTCTTTCTGAGCCCACTTTCCTGAGGTCAGAAATCAGAGGATCATGAATTTAGAGCTGGAAGTGGCCTTAGAGGCCATGAAATCCAACCTCCTCACTTTGAAGATTAGGAAACTGAGGTCCAGAGAGGTAGATTTACCCAGGATCACATGGTGTAGAACTTATTCCACTGAAAGTAATCAATGACTCATCTGTCACTGAGTCTCAGAGAGTTATCTGGGACACTGGGAAATTAAGGATCTTTTCCAGGATCATAGAGCTAGTTTGGATCAAAGACAGGAGTTGAACCCAGGTCATCTCGATTCCAAGACATCAGAGTGATACTGGGAACAGTGCTGGAATCAGCATGCAGAGGACCTGGGTTAAATCTTGCCTCCTCAGTTTGCCCTATACATGACCTTGGGCAAGTAAATTAACCCTTTTTGCCTTTAGTTCCTCATCTTAAAATGAGAAGGTTGGAAAGGATGACCTGTCAGGTGCCCTTCAGTTCTAAATTCACGATCCTATGAAGGTTGAACACAGGGAAAGTATGACTTTTTAATTCTTACAAGTCAATCTCCTGCTAATGCATTCCAACATCATCTTTTTTTGGATACAGTTAATTCTCTATTTTCTATTGCCAGGTCTGGAAGACATACACAAAATCCACAGGTAATCCCAAAGTCTCATTTCAGCCAAGAGTTTTCAACCTCCTTTCTCATTAGAGACCTATTACTAGGACTCCTAATGCATGATGGAAATCTCCAACTGCTTCAGATTTTATCTCTGCGTCCTCTTCCCTATTTATTAGGTGGGTTACTGAGCACAGCAATGACTGGAGGTTAAAAATAGGAGGAAGAAAAGCCAGCTAAGGGCCTGCCTCCATCACCTAGAGACACAGCCGAGAATAATGAGGAGCCAACAGGAATCCTGCTGCCGAATGGCTTACACTTGGATGATTCTTAGCTGATCGGGGATCAGTCTCTTTCACCATTCTGCCAATCCAGGGCAGATTAAACCAGGAAGCGTCCTTGGCCTTCCTATCTACCTAGCTGGCATTGTTTCTCTGTACCTGAAGATGTCAAGGTCACTTTGACATCCAACCATCCCTTCAAAGGTCATGTTGTGCAACTTCCTTGGTGTAGCAAAGTGGGTGGTATCAGGGATGTCACAAAGCAGCTTCCTGGAGGCTGACAGCTGATAGACTCCAGCACCCCTCCCCTGCAAGGTCCCAGAGGGTGGCAGGCGTTTCACAGGACAGAGAAAGCCCCAGTTGGCAGGCGTCAGGAGTCCCACCTAGAAATGACCCCTCTTTAGGTTCAGAGCATTCAGAGCAGCCAGGTAACTCAGAGATCTAGATCAGCCCTTCCTTTTCTTGCAGTTTGCCTGGGTCTCCCTAGGGTGCTGGGAGAAAACTGAAAGCCTGAGAGGTTAAGCAATTTGGCCAGTGTCAGGATTGGAATTTGAGTTCTCTGGCACTCAAGTCAATGGAATTTTTTGAAATTCCCTCTTTTATTTTTATTAGTTTTGTAATTAGTAAAAATCCATTTTCCTTTTTCTCCCACCTCGCCCCCCCCATTAGAAAAAGACCCAAAAAAAGCCTATGCAAAAATATACCTAGCTAAGCAAAACAAATTCAATTTATTTTCTGTTACAAGTTAGGTGGCACAGTGGATAGAACACTGGACTGGTACCAGGAAAATCTGAGTTCAAATCCTGCTTCACTCATGTATTAACTATGTGACCCTGGATTAACCATTTAAATTTTCTGGGTCTCAGTTTCCTGTTCTGTAAAATAATAGAGTTAAACTTGATGGCCTCTAAGGTCCCTCCCAGCTCTAATGTTATGATCTGATACCTCTCTCTTCTTCAAGGCAGTAGCCTATGAATATATCTTCCTTCGAAGCTCAACTCTCCTTCAGGAAGCCTTCTTCGATCTTTCTACCTGACTGCTGCTGTCATCCTGACAAATATTCCTAAAGCTCCTTGGCTGACCTCTCCTTTGATCCCTTCACTCCCTCCCCTGTGACTCATCGGTGCTCATGTGGTATCAGTAGAACAAAAGTAGAATGTAAGGTCCATGAGGGCAGGGATTATTTAATTCCTGTCTTGGTATGTCCAGCACTTCACGTAGGGCCAACTTTCAATAATTACAACAAACTACATTTGTTGAATTGAGCAACAGGAATTGAGGAATAGAATTGTTATGGTGGCAAAGGCTTCCTCTGGATCCAGGGTCAGGGGGCATTTCGAGTGCACAAAACGAGGATATGAGACCCAGCCTTCAGGGCTCAGGTCAGATTTGTTATTGTTCCATCATTCCATCAACCCCATTTGGAATTTTCATGGCAAAGATACTGGAGTGTCCTGCTGTTTCCTTCTCCAGCTCATTTTACAGATGAGGAAACTGAGACAAACAGGGTTAAATGAGTTGCCCAGGGTCACATAGCTAGTAAGTATCTGAGATTGGAACTCAGAAGAGGAGTCTTCCTGATTCCAGGTCTACTGTACTACCTAACTATGCCAGATGAGAGGGAACCAGAATGATAGAGGGAGACTTTGGGACTGGGTCTGAGTGAATAGATCAGAAAAAATGTGGAATCTCTCATTTTATAAACAAGGAAACCAAACCTTCAAGAGGAAAAGGGACTTGCTCAGGGTCCCAGAGCTAATACGAAGCAGAAGTGAAATTGGATTTGGGGAATTTCTTCACCACAAATGAAATCACAGATCCAGTCTGAAAACAAAAAGCAAATAACATACCTTTAAATCAGCTTTCTCCAATTTCATTTATTCCTCTCCCATACCCTAACATGCAATCAGTCATGGTGTTGTCTGTTTCCACGATGCGTATCTGGCAACCATTCTCTCTTTTTCCTCTCCACTGCTAATTAAGGTTCTCAATAATGGCCTCCTAACCGGTCACTCCTATCTCTAGCCTCTTTTTTTCTAATCTGTCCTAAACACTACTACCAGATTCACCTTGAGAACCCATAACTCTGATACCTATCTATTCTGAGAGTTCCCCAAGGCCTATGTGATTAAAATTCAAGATTCTTTGTCTGGCATTCAAAGCACTCTGACATCTGGACCCAATCTGCCTTTCAAAGTTCTCCTCATATCTTCCCCCTCATGAAATCTTTGGTTCAACCAAACTATATCAACTACTCTTCCCCAAACACATCTCATGTTTCTTTGTACCTATACTTGGAATTTCCTTCCCCAACTCCTTAAAAACTTCCATTTCTTAAAATGGCACATCAAAGCCCACGTCAGAAACTATGTCCCCCGTGAAGCCTTCCTTGATTCCATTGGCTGGAAATTCACGTTTTTCCTCTTAAGTCTCATAATAATCCACTTATACTCCTCTTATCTGGCAAATCAATACAGAACGCTTACTATCTGCAAAACTGTGAGCACTGGAAGATGAAGGAAAAGACACTGCCCTACCTCACGGAGCTTACCATCTGATATGTTTGTCACATCTGACTTTGCATCCTATTCAAATGGGCACATGTCATCTCTAATAGGCCATCCCAAGCTGACCCCAACATCCCTTGCCAACTTCAGTTAGCATTATTCCCTCTCCTATGGTCTTCTATTCAGCCAAAGTGACCTTTTCTGATCCCCACACACTATACTCCATCCCCATACACTATACTCTATCCAGCCAAAGTGACCTTTTCTGATCCCCACACACTATATCCATGCCTTTGCATTGGCAACCTCACTCAACCAGAAGATCCTTCCTTCCCACCTCCATCTCATAGAGTCCCTCTCTTCCTTTAAGATATAACTCAGGCACCATCTTCTGCATGAGGCTTTTCTTGAACCCTCTAGCTGCTAATGCCTTCCCTCCCATGACTTTGAATTTAACAGCTTTGTAGATTTTATGTGGATTGATTTTATACTTATACTGTATATACATACATACACATATATGCATGTGTATGTGTATATTATATGGATACATACATATATAGGTGTGCATATATATACACACATATACAAATAAATTTGTGTATGTGTGTGTAGTTATCTCCTCTGTTAGACTATATGTTCCTTGGGAGTAGGGATTTCATTTCTTTGTTCTTGTATTCCTCGTGGTTAGTGCAATGCCTGGTACATCATCGGTGTATGATTGATTGATAGATTAAAGGGAAAGACCATTTTTTAATTAGCCCTGATAATCCCCATCATTGTGTCTACATATAACAACCCATCAATCGGCTAGCATTTATTAAGTGCCCATGGTGTGTCAGGCACTGCGATAAATGAGGGCAGGGGACATGGTACAAGAACAAAGGATGACCAGAGTCTACTGCCATGAAGCTTATTATTATTCTATGAAGGGAGGCAACAAAGACAGCATAAACATAAGGAGAATGAATACAAAGTATTCAATGTCTTTGGAGAGACCGTGAAGGAGGGAGCATAGTAGGACTTCAAGTAAGTACTTTTTTTTTAAAAGATAAATGGAAGGATGATGACTTTAAAGAGCAAACTGAAAGGGCCTCAGAGATGCTGTGTGTGTGTGTCTATACCTATACGTGCAGATATACATATGTATTTCACTCAGAACTTACTTGATAATGTTAAAAATCCTCTGGCTACACTTTGACTCCAGAACATAGCCTGGTCACTCTGTTTTCCCTCAGACTCTCACCAAGGGCAGCTCAGGGACTGATAATATTAACTCTGACTCATGGTTTTGTTTTCTGGCCTCAGAGATGATGAGTCTGGCAAGAATTGAGCTCTAGGATTTTGCAACAGCTGTTCATGGCACCATGAAGGCAAGGAACACGTACTGGGATCCCTCTTCCCAGCTCCATGAAGCCAGGACTTAGTCAGCCAGAGAGCAGCTTTATTCATTTAGAAAAAGAATGTTTGCTTTCACATAAGATTATAGTATCACAGGTCATAGGATGAAGGGCTCAGAGATAGAAGGGATCTTATAGGTCATCAAACCCTAACCTTCCTTAACAGATATACTCACATCAAGGTGTGTGTGTGTGTGTGTGTGTGTGTGTGTGTGTATGTGTGTGTGTGTGTGTGTGTGTGTGTTCAAAGGGGTTGTAGTTGGGGGCACTATTAGTTGTGCTAGTTAGAATTTCTGAATGTATGTCAATCCAATTTAGGGAGCATTTATTAGACACCTACTATGTGGTGGCTATTATTCTAGGAGCCAAGAATACAAAGACAAAAGGAAAAATGGTCACTATCCTCGAAGAACTTATGTTCTAGGGCCTTGTACATATTAAGTTACAAGATGAAAAAGTCACTGGGGACACTTCACTTACTTGGATGGACTCCAAGAAACAGAAACCAGAAAGAGCATTCGACTTCAGATAAAAAGAGGGCTCAAGTATGACCCTTGCTATTACTGCCTGGATTACTTTGGCTAAGTCACCTCACATTGTTGGCCATCATTTTCCTCATCTATAAAATGAGAGAGTTTGGACAAGCTATTTTCCTAGAGTCCCTTCATTCTAAATCTACGAATTTATGATATCAAGGATCTGTTTCTCTCTATCAGTGGCCAATGACCTTCTTTCACTGGTTCTAAACCATTTCCTCTGCATCTAGCAAGTGGTACCTTGAGGCTCTGGGATGCAGAGGACCATTGGACAAGCTGTCCAAATGTCTGTCGATGTGTTTCATGGATGCTTGTGTGTCTGCTTAAACTAGATTTCAATCACATCCCTTTCCAGGCCGAAGACTCTTAAGTGTTAGTCTTTTCTCCCTGAAAGGCATTCCATCCAGTAGATTATTTGTTTCTGTCCTCCTCTGAACCTTTCCAAGGCTCCTCATAGGAGGAAAGGAGGGTCAAGAAGTCTTCTGGCGGGGGGCCATGGGAGCAAACACTGATTATGTGATGACTGCAGTCACTGCCTGTTCCCTCCGAACAGAACATAGCAATCACCAACCACCAATGGACACGGGATAGCTGCCTTCCTTCTGCTGGAAGCTGTGCCAACATGCATTAGATAGGAGAGAACCAGCTCATTCTTTCAGCAGAAGTAAGTAAAGCATAGACTAATTAATCAGAGGCTAACTCACTATCCACAGCATCTGAGGGTAGAAAGGTGACAAATCTCAGAAGTCAGAACAGACGAAGAGAAGCAAGTGATGAGGTTCTTATTGTGACTTCTTTATTAGATAAACCTGAAAAGAACATGTTTACTTACAAAGCAAACAGGAAGGAACAAAGACATTCTTCAGTGCTGGGCATTTGTGGCTTCATTAGTAAGACAGGGCAGAGAGGAATGAGACACTTTGTTCAAGTCACTGTCCATGGAGATTATGTGTCTGGCTGTCTCTAGACCTCAGCAACAGGACTGGCCAGGGTTTATGTTATCTAGAACAGAAGTTCTTCCCTTTTTTGATCATAGACCATCTGGTGAAGCCCAGTAACACCTTCTCAAAATTATATTTTTAATGGATTAAAGTATATAGGAAAAACAATGATATTGAAATTATATTTTTTTAATTCACAGACTCCAGGTTAAGAACCTCTGATCTAGAACTAGGAGGAAACGTAGAAGTCATCTAAGTCAAATCCCTCATTTTGAGAAGAGGAAATGGAGCCTCAGGGTCAGTCATTTGCCCACCGAGTTGTGGAAAGATTAGAAGCAAGGTTCCAAATTCTGTTCTCTTTTCACTTTACCACTGTAGGCCCATGTTGCCTCCTGCTTCACAGTGTAATTACGGACAGATATTAGTGCTTTCTACCCTCTTAAACAAAAAAGACTGAAGTGGACATCCTGGGGCCTACTACGGGGGAAAGGGGTTAACAGGGAGCTCAAGCAGGTTAAGGATGAGAGTAGACGGGGCAAATCACAAGCTGCTTGTATTCATATGTTTGTGTTTCACAGGCTGTGCTTCAAGGAACCCTGAAACACCCCTAATTTGTTATGACTGTTGTCAATTTAAATGAACCCTATGTTGTTTATTAATAGGCATTAAAAATAATATTTTTTAAAAAATAATACTGCAAGACATCTGGCAACATTTTGTGTAAACTGAGGAGTTCCACCACTGTGGGGCAGTTTGAGCACCACTGGCACAGGTCAAGCCAGGACCCTAACTCTGAACTAGAAATTTGCCACCTGGCAGGATACAGGAAACCCAAAGCTCTGACCTAACAACAAGCTAGCCGATCATGCTCTTGTCTGCAGCCCAGAAGGACACGTGAAACTGGGGAGGTAT